>JAPSGF010000021.1:9780911-9988879 GCA_035772895.1 Perdix hodgsoniae
CAGCGGCCGCGGTGCCGCCCCATGGGGCGCGGGTCCCGTGCCGCGGGGATCCTCAGCGGCGGCCGCCCGGCGCCGGGCGCTTCATGCCGGCGAGCGGCGGAGCCCGGCGGAGCGCGGGTCGAGGCGGCGGAGTCCCGTGCCGGCCGGTGCTCCTCCGGCGAGGGGCTGCGAGAGACGGGGAGAGGGTCAGAGCGCGCCGCGCCCCGGGCACCCCGGCCCGCCCCCGCCGCCCGCCCCCCGCCCACGGCCTTACCATGCCGGAGCGGGACTGCAGCGCGGCCGCGGAGCAGGCGGGCTGCCCGCGCTCCTCGCGGAGGCGGGGGCGGAGCGGCGCGGAGCCGGGCGCGGAGCAGGGGCGGGCGCCGAGCAGAGCCGGGCGCTCCGGTAAGGCCCGCCCCCCGCCGCCGAGCCCGCTCCTTACATCACTCGGGGCCGGCGTCACCGCACGCGGGGCGCCGCTCCGCCGCCGGGTCGGCCCGGACCGCGGTACCCCGGAGCCCCCCGACCAGCCCGGCGCAACGAGCCGCGCCCGCCGCCGCCTCCCCGTCCCGCCTGTCCGGCCGGCCCCGAAGGGCTGGGTGAGCTGGAGCCCGTAGGGCCCCGTAGCGGAGCGCGGGGGGCGTGGTTCCCCCCGGAGTGTGCGGGATGTGGAGCGTGGAGCCGCTGTCCCTATAGGGCGAGGGTTTGGTCCCTATGGCGGTGCGTGGTGCCGTAGGCATGGGGCGTGATCCTTACGGGGATGCGGTCCCGTTGGGACAGCTGGCTGTACGGACCCTATAGGGGTACAGGACAGCGGGGAGGGGGGTATGGTGGCTGTAGCTGTAGACTACAGACTGTACAGACTGTGCAGTCACTATAAGCGTGTGTGCACTGCACTTGAGGTTGTGTGTGAAGTTACGGTCTCTGTAAGCGTGTGCAGGGAATATGGTGGTCCCTGTGGATGTGGGGGGTGGTTAAAGAAGACCTCGTAGGCGTGGATCAGTTTGAAGGACCCTGTGGATGTACGCTGGTTATGTTCCCTGACAGTGGGATGCGTGGTCCGTGTGGATGGTGTGAGATCTATAAATGCAGGCAGGTTTGGTGAGAAACCGTGCAATCAGGTGTGAGATGCCAGGGTTCGTGGAGCCCGTGTGCCTGAGCCGGGCAGCTGAGGAGCAGAGCTCCCTTACCTCCTCCAGAGCTTTCTGTCCCAGGACAGTGGTCCCAGTACAACACAGTGCTGGGCAGGTGTCCAAAGTCCTGGTGCTTCCCCCATGTCCCACTGCAAACTGAAGGAAAGACTTTATGAACATTTCCTGAAGACACAAAAGGCACTGCCAGCTGTAAGGACACACAGAGGACAGAGAGGAGTCGCAGCGAGGAGCAGCACGCAGGCAGAGAAAAACAGTAAAGTTACTTCAAGTTTGGGACAGCTGAGCACAGAGAGAGTTTATTTATCATAGACATACAGAGGGATTTTGGAGAAGCCAGGCAGAGAAAATACTGAGTGTAGATGAAGTCCCAGGCTGCTCAAAGTGAGCTTTGCCACTAAAGATAATCTTGAAACCTGGAGCTGAAGCAGCATGACAGAAGCAACATACAATTAAACTGGAGGTTAGGCAGGCTCTCTAAGAAAATTTGGCTTGTTAGTAACCTAAAAATAATACTGCTGTGTTGCCAGTCAAGAAACCAAATGGGAAGGGGTACAGGTTAGAAAAGTATCTAAGAGCAATGAATCAGATCGCACAGGAAATACAGGTGGTAGTAAAAATCCTTGTACTTGGTAACAGCTCTAGAGGAGCAGCATAGGTGGTAAATGGTACCAGGTCTGAAGGATGCTTTCTTCTGAATGTCTCTGCACGTGGCAAGTCAGGTGATGTTCACCTTTGGGTAGGAAAATCCAGAGGTAACTGGGAAGAAGCCAATTAGCTAAGGAATTGTAGATATGGAAGAAGGAGACTTCACAGGGAGCCTCGGTGTTACTGCAGTACGTGGATGTCATTCTCCTGGCTGCAACTACAGAAGAACAAACTAAAGAAGAACATGCACGTATGACTGATAGTTTCCTGAGCTTCCTAGGAAGGAGAGGATGACGTGTATCAAAAAGGAAAGACACAGGTGAATAAAGACATAGTTATGTATCTAGGATTTGAGATTTTACTGGAGCATCAGGCAGCACCAGCTGTTGGTGCCATGGGGAGGAAGGAGAACAGGCCGTTCTTTCTATCTCTGTGTCTTCACTCTTGTATATACCAGAATGCTCTGTGCTGCTTTTAGGCAGAGATATACTGAAGAAGTTAAAAGGCTGTGGAGGCCCAGGTCTTTGTCTTACAGGAATCATCTCTTGAATCTGAAATTCCTGGAGAGGTAGAGAAGATGGTAAAGCCAATGCTGTGGGCTGCAGAAACCCCAGGATGATCAAGGTAAGCTGAACCAGTAACTACTTCTGAAGCTGAATGCTGAGCCGGATTGGATGGGCCCTGGAAAGCCTGATCTGGTGGGTGGCAACCCTGCCTCACAGCATGGAGGTTGGAACTCGATGGTCTTTAAGATCCCCTCCAACCTAAGCTGCTCTGTGACTCCATGATAACGCCCTGTGGCTGTAGGCAAGCGGTTGTCAGGGACATGGGGAGTGGATGGTGGAACAGGGAGAGGGGGAGTGGTGCAGTGGGAGGGGATACCACCCCCCAGAATCTCCTCCCCTGGACCTCTCCCTCCCTCTGGAGATGGTGCTTTAGTTGTCTCACAGAACCTTATCTGAATGATTGCAAAGCAGATTCCTTCCTCCTCGTCCTCCATGGAGGAAGCAAGGCCAGGAGGCTCAAATCTTCCCCACATCTGGTATCTTTCTGCTCTCTTGGGCAGGAACTGAAGTCTGCAGCGAGTCATTGCTTTAGAATCATAGAATAGAATGGCCTGGGTTGAAAAGGACCACAGTGATCATCAGTTTCAACCCCCTGCCATGTGCAGGTCGCCAACCAGCAGCCCAGGCTGCCCAGAGCCACATCCAGCCTGGCCTTGAATGCCTGCAGGGATGGGGCACCCACAGCCTCCTTGGGCAACCCCTTTAGGGAGGGGATTTACTGCTGCGGGGGGAGCCCAGCATCCTCACACTAGTGGGCAAAGCTCCTTGCCTGAGGCAGTCAGGAACTTGTTGAGATCTTATCTTCTTGAGACATAAACTCTATTGACACTCCTCTGTCCTTATGCCAAGTGTTACAGTGACATAGAAACTGTCTTGCGAAACAACATCCCCTGGAGAAGAGCACTGAGCAGTAAGTATTCTGCCCTACAGAACATTTTGGGTCAGAAAATTCCCTTTTTAGTGCACCTGGACAGAACTCCAGCACTGGCTGAGGTTTGGGCTCCACTTGCTGGGGTGGTACTGCTTGGACTGGATGGAGGCAATGAGGTATCCGGACACCTCTCCCTCCTGCTCCGTTTATTCATGAATATGCTAAAGAAGGATGAAGCCTCCACAGATCTCCTTTATAACCCCATTGCCTCTCCCTTAGCCAAGATATCAGGATGGAAAGAGCTAAAGGTGTTGCACAAGGAAGGAATCAGTCCCTGAGGAGCTGTATCTGATTTCTGGAACTTTTCTGGGCTTGCGGCTGCGTTGCTGCTGCAGAAGCAGAGGGCAGCAGCTGAGATGCTGGCAGCAGAGCAGGTCTGCCTTCCCACCTAGAAGTCACTACGAGATCTCCAGCGCTTTTATCTCACGTCCCATCCTCCCAGGTTGTTTTGATCGGCGTGCACGGTTCAGAGCTGTTGCCTTGTTTATCTGCTGTGCTGGGTGCTTTCATCTCTCTCCTGAAAATCCGGCGGCTGCTGGCAGGGAGGGGAAGCGCAGTTTCAGTGCCTTCTGTTAAACCGTACCCAGATCTGCTCACCTTTCGCCTCTTTCTCTGCCACCACTTGTCGGACTCTGATGACTTTGTGAGGAGTTTGTAATGAGTCTGATGTGCTCAAAAGCGGATTCTTCCCCACTAGGGGATTCAGTTGTGACCGTGAATCTTTATTAAAATGGGCTCGGCACTTTGAACCTAATTTTTTCTTCTAAAATTAATGTAGCCACAAAAAGCCAGTAACAGGAGTTTGGGGGATTATTTCTATGAAGCTTTTTTCTCCCTTGCTTGACTCAATATAGACTTGCTTTATGATTGTAGTGAGATAGGGAGTGGATCTTAGGTCTGTTTTAATTGGAGAGCTGCTCAGTTTCAGCTGCAGAACAGACGTGAATGGAAGCCAGTCGGGGAAAAGTGAGGGAAACAAAAGCAGATGTTGGGAGGGCCAGGGGCTCACAGGCACAACGCGGGCAGTGCCAGGTGGGATGCACTCCTGCAGCATCCTGAAGCAGGGACGAACTAGCTCAGCAAAGGGGTGATCCATCAACATGTAGTAGTTGTTTTATTCCCTGAAGCCTGAGAGAAATCTGTGGTTTATGTGGCTTTCTGCAGTTTGTGGAACGTCGGCTGCCTTTGCCCATGGGAACATCTTGCTTCTCTCCCCTTCTTGCCACCCGTCCACCCAAGCGCTGTGGCAGTGAGTGCCACAGGCTGTGATGCCACACACAGTGATGTCTGTGTCTGTCTGCAGAGCATTCCCAGCACTCACACTGTGTTTTCTGTCTCAGTGAGGGGTGAGGGAGCAGTGACTGCCAGGGTCATTGGCAGACGTGCACGCAGTTCTCCAGACCCTGTGCATCCTGAGGTCCCAGCACCAGAGCTTTGGCTCAGCAGTTTGTCACTGCGCTCCCTTGGAATGTCCACATGGGTTGTCTGTAAGCAGAGCGTGGTAAAACCTCTCAGTAAATGATTGATTCATCATTAATCATCCAGGTTTGCTTACAGGGAAGGCTTCAGAAAATGCTCCTATGGCTGCACCTCTGCAAGTCCCAAGGTCCTGACGTGAACAGAAGCCAGCTGGGTGCTTTTGCATGGAAGAAGCTCTGCACTAAGCTGACCACCCAGACCCCTAGCTCCAGAAATGCTCTGTGTCCTGTATGGAACAGTGATAACGCCTGCACAGCTCACTGACACAAGGGCAGATTCCTCCTGCTCCTCCCAGCAGCTCCATCGGCGTCCAACAGACCAGGTTGTCCCATTGGAGCTGGCAGTTGTTCTTCCACTCATGCTCAATAACCTTCATCATCAACTAGTCCAAGCCAGGAGAAACTGTCCAAGGATGGAAGGAACCAGACTCAACACATGGCAGACCTTACACGGTCATTTCCCAGCCATGGGTCAGATGCAGATGATAACTCAAAATGAGAGCCCCGGTGTTGGTGATCGTAGATCTCAGGCAGCTTCCTCTCCTGGATGCTCTTCTGGCTGTAGAACTCTGAAAGCCCTGTCTCCATACCTCCCAGGAAACCGAATGACAGTGCAGGGTCAGAAGAGCCTCAAGGTGATGTGAACAGGCATCTTTCTTTTCTCCAAGCATCACCTCCAAGGGTGGATCTTCAGCTATGAGAGCTTTATCTGGATGTATTCACTTAATAGTAAAAGCCAGGGGCTGAAGTGCCGCAGAAAGGTGCACTTCCAGGTGGAGGGTTTGTCTGTGTTCTCCCAGACCCCATGTCCTCATAGAGCACCCTGGGCTGTAGCAGTTCCTTGCCACCTGCCCCATCTATCTGGTCTCAGTTTTGCAGGATGCCGACAACCCCATCCTTAAGCCTGAGAACAATCCAGACAGATGCCTTGGGCTGGCAGCATCTCAGGAGAGCTGTGGGCAGGGTACCCCCAGCTGCTGTCAGAAGAAAAACCCATTATTTCGTTGTAATCCTGAAGGCCTTCCACTCCCAACAAATTACACAGGAGGTTCACAGAGGGGATTCAGATCAGAAGGAAGGTTGCATGCCCGACTAGTGTGCACCTCCCCTAGGGTAGGATTGCCACTGCTTTCTCTGCTCATTTTGGTTTCTCAGTTGCAGAGGTTCAGACCTTCTATCACTTCTGGTCAGTAAGGAATCCTGTTTGACAGATGATAGAGGATGCACAGAAGCTACAGTGGTGGGTGTAGCATAAGATGGTACAGATAAGAAATGGGATGAGATGGGATGGTACGAGATAGGTTAAAAAACAGAGCAGTTGTTCAGAAGAAGTAGACCAGGCCATGGGTATTTTGGGACTAGGTGCTGAAATGGAGTCTGCAGCTTGCCAAAACAATGGGATTCCTGTAATTGATGCCTAGCCTATCAGGATTGCTTTGCAGTTAGGACACAGAGATGGGGAGGCTGTGCAGCAGATCTGCAGTAGCTCTTTAAGGAGAAACTCAGATGCTGGAAAAAATAAAGCCTGAGGTCATTTCAGTGGCTGTAACATGGATGGTGACTGCTGGGGCTTGTTGCCATCCTGCTGAGTCCTGTGGCTGAGTCAGAGACCACAGAAAGAGAGAGGGCAGGAATACTGGCCCCAAATCTGACCGGAGCACAGCTGCAGCACAGACCTTGTGCTGGAAGGTTGCCTGTCCCCTTGCTGTGACCAGAGGCCATTCCTGCTGCCTGATTCACAGCACAGAGCAGAGATTTGGTGAGCCTCTTGAGTCCTCCCCAGGGCTTCCTCGAGGTGTGCTGGAGAGGATGGGGGGCATAAAGCTGTCCTGGAGGGGTTTCCTCTGCTCCCACGCTGCTGGTGGTGTGATGTGACCCAGCTTTCATGTGGAGATAATAATGTAGCTTCCTTGGCAGGGCTTCTCCTGAGGTCTTCCCATTGCTATCTTTAAAGGTAGCTGTAGCTCAGGAGAACAGCCCATTGGGCTCAATGCCCCTCTTTGCAGCCAGGCTGTCTGGAGGGGAGATCTGTGCATCAGGCATCAGGCGTGGCAGTGCCTTCAGGCAGTGTGATACATCCTGCCCTTGTCTCTGTAAGTCCCTCTGTTTCTCTACACGGATGAATTTTATACCTTCTGTGAAATCCTCAGATATGAGCCCATTCTCCCTGGTTATCCATAGGCCAAGCAAGTGGCTGATAATGAAGAGAGCCTGAAGCACTCTGACATCCGGATGTTTTCTAAAGCTGTGAGCAAGACCAAAGAAAGCCAAGCCCCAGGCTTGCAAAATTCAGAAAAGACAGAGGGATGGGAACACTGCATGGCAGGGCTGGATAACCATCACCCTGCAGGTGAGCAATGTCAGGTCACAGAGCACAGCTGCACAGGCACTGCCTCTACCACTACATCCCTGGGGCTAAATGGGAACCTCTGCCTTAAATCTTTGTGCTGCTGCTGCTTCTGTTGGTTGTGCAGCCACAAGCTGATGCCAGAAGTGCCCCGCTGCTGTGGAATGAAAGGAAAGCTGCATTTGTGTTGTTGTGTGTGGGTGTGTGCAAATGCATGGGCTTTTTGTTGGAAATTCCCTTGCTCTCCCTGCATGTTTTGCAGAGCGTGTGCCCGTGGAAGTGAGCACAAATCATGGCTGTGTGATGGCAGGATGCTGCGGTGGTATTCCTGGCAACACCCACATGCTTCAAGGGCATTTTTTGCCAAACTGTGTCTGACTCAAAAGTGGCTTCACAGCAATGATGTGCTGAACAAATGTAAAGAGCATCAAGCATGGCTGCCCCGCTGCCAACAGCATAACCTGCACTGCCCTCAGCAGCCACCCAGCCAGTATGGCATGAGAAAAGAGGGATTGAAAAGACAAACCTGATGGCAAGTGATGGAAACTGGAAGCCGTGTGGAAAGGTGAAGGATTTGTGAACTGTATGGCCAACAAACAGCACAACAGAGTCCTGAACATGAAGGAGAGGGAATTTGGAGTCATAGCTGTGATGTCAGACTGCAGATGGGTGGAATTGGTCATGCCCCTCCAATAGTAGGAGCATCCATGCCCTGCCTGGCTCCATGCTTAGTATTCATTGCAGAGGGTCTTACACTGCTCTCCCCTGCCCAGCCCCCAGCTGCAGCAGGTTGGAGTCAACCTGCACTCACTCTGCATGACTGCAGGCAGGCATAACATACAACGGAAACTTATTTCCAGGGATAGAGGGCCAAAAGCCCCAGGCTTTGGATCAGTCACTCCAGCAGCTGCTTGTTTGGAGTGCAAAGCCCACAGTTCGGATCCTCCCGCTGCCTCTCCCCTTTCCCAGTGGAAGCAGACTCGAGGCAGGCCTGCTCCCCCCATGCAGTGTGCCTGTGCGTGGGGAGCTGTGAGCAAACCTGCTTGGACTTTGGAACTTCCCCACTCAGTTTTTATTAATTCTTCCTTTGCAATAATCCTCAATATGTTTCGCTTGCATTCAACGAGCAAGAGGGGAGCACTGCCTCAGTTAATTTAACTCCCACAAATTCCCATCGCGGCTGCAGAAAGATTGCGCTGCCTCAAAGATAAAGCAGCCTCTTTATATTTCAAAAGGTTAGAGATTAGATCTGGTTACCGTTACGCTTTTATTAAAATTCTTATTTACATTTTTTTTTTTTTCCCTTCTCATTGATGCAATTACAGAAAAGACAGAACTTTTTTCAGTTCAGTTTTTCAGCACTTAAATATCCCCCATCAGGAGCCTGCATGCGTGTGGAAAGGCAGGGCCTGGTTCCCTTCCCTGCAGATGGGCAGGGAGGAGCTGGTGCAGGCACTGCCTGTCTTCCTCTGTGCTCCACGCTGAGAACTAGCACAGGGCTTGACCGAATTTCTCAGGCTTGCAGCAAAAGGTGGGGGGGTTGCATCCGAACAGAAGGTCCCTGCAGTATTTTTTCTCCTGGGAAATAGCTTCTGGTTATATCCCAGATGTGAAGCTTGGGCAAATCTGCAGTCTGGCATCTGGTGCTTCAACCCCCCAGTGGTTCTGCTAAGGATGCAGAGCACAGCTCCTGTGTTTACACCGGGTCAATTTCGTGGAACAAAGTTAGGTATTACAGCAAGAGTGCGGGACTCAGGGCTGCCACACATACAGCATTGGGTGAGCTACTGCCTAAAGGTAATGGAAGGGGCAGGGAGACCCAAACCTATGGGCAACAGCATAGAGGCAAATCCAGAGTCATACCAGATTGAAAGAAGAATTGTGCTCCTGAGGAGGAGCACCGGGCCCCAGAGCTCACCCACAGGAGCAGGAGATGCAGGGCGATGCTCAGCAATGCTGCTCCTGATCTTGGCAAGGGAAGAAAGAGGAGATGCCATCTCCTGAACGCCACTGACCCCTGCACTGACACAAATCATGTTCACTGCAAATCTGCAAACCTGTGACCTGCTGCTTCTGGCTCACACACACCATAAAGCAAGGAGACACTGAACAGACAAGAGCAGCTGTCTTCATCAAACAGCACTGCCCCGCTCAGGAGCAGGGGGCATCCAGGGAAGCAAAAGGGAGGATCAACAGAACAACAGAGGGAGCAGGAAGGGCGACCCTTGCAAACACGTGTAGGACATTGCAAGTAGAGATCAAGAAGATCTTGAATTTACTACAGCAGATGCAAGTCAGCAAAGCACTTCATATAAAGCAGCACTGGCGAAGTACAACAGCAAAACAGCTTTTCCTAAAGGGCTGCTCAAAAAAATGGGTCTTTTTATCCTGTTGTGGGTATGGGACACTTCTCAATACAATGCCCAAGCTAAGGAGGTCCCTGCCATCCTCGGAGTGTGCAGGCAGGATGGAGGATAGCAGGGAGAGGAGCAGAGTGGGAGCTGAAAAGCAGAGGGGAGACCCAGTGAGCAGCAGTTTCATAAGGCACAGGGGACAAGGCAAGATGTTTCTGCTCCTGTGTCCTTCCTGTGTGCTGACCATGCTTGATCCCCACCTTGCTTCCAGCCCTGGATAACCATGAGCCACCCAGCATGTGGCCCTGTGAGAACAGCATCCCAGAGACAGGAGGGAGCAGTTACTGGAGCTGAGTCTGAGAACAAGAAGCAGCTTCAGGTCCCTGTCCCTGTGATGCTCAGCAGGTCCCAGGACATCCTCACCATGCAGAGGGGATGAAGATCCACCCTGGGGTCTGCATGCCTGCACCAGCCCCATCATTCTCTCAGCAGCTGCACGCAAGGAGAGAGCCTGCAGCCCTTCCTGCTGGTGGTGTATCTCCCTGACTGCATGGAGATGCTGCTTTCAGGTCCCTCTGTGACATATGGCAGAGTGGGAGTGGAGTGGCTGGAAGCCACATGGTAGCCGGTAGCTTTCCTGTCTTTTCAAGGCTGTTTATTTTTATAAGGTGTCAACACCCTCAGTCAGAGTCTCTGAGACTACAGAAAAGCACTGGGGAGAAAAGGCTCCTTCCCACAGTGCACCTCTGGCCTGCTGTGATTACAGGTAGTGTAACAGGGGGACTGAACTGGAGGTTCAGTTGATTATGTTCTGGATCTCCTCTCATCATCACAGAACGTGAAAACAAAATGCACACCAAGGATTTTTGCCCTGCTTACAGAGAACATGTCCTGTGCATCAGGGCCAAAATCTCCAGGGAGAGGGGCTGGATTTTATCTTGGTGAAAACATGGGTGGGTTACAGCTCTGCAGCCTTCATCTCATCATGATCTGTTGCACTTCTGCAGCAGCTTTTTATCCAAGGACCTCCAGGCATAGCATCCCCTGGAATCAGTAGAGATCATTTCTCTGCCCAGCTCTGGAAGGAGAGCAAAATGATGAAGAGTAAACACTGCTTAGGACACTTTTGATTCAGTGAGCATAGGCAGCTAAAGAGAAAAAAGCATTTAAGTGACACTGGGGTAGAAATTTAGGTTGGTTGAATTGTAATCACCTGTTCTTAAAGTCTGGCTAGGCTCTGGGTTTAACACCCCTTTTTGATGGAACTGATGAAACTGGAGTATGAAATCACAAAAATAAAACCCTGCTCTCCTTTGTAGGGTTTCAGAAGCATTTTCAGCGACTTGGTTTCTCAGAGAAGGGGTCAAAATGTCCTCCCAGTCCTCCTGTTTTTTAGCAACAACAAAGAAGGAAGAAGCCCCCTCTCCCCCCCCTTTATTTTTTTATTTTTATTTTATTTTATTTTATTTTATTTTATTTTTGTCTGAGGGGAAGATCTAAGCTCCTGGCAGCCTCAGAAGCTTCCCAAGGCATTTTGATGTTTCCTAAACAAAGTGGGAGGAGGTGGGAGTTGAGGATCGATGGGAGCTTTGTTTATCCCCATCTGGTATTGCAGTCCCAGAGATACCCACCTGTCAGAGGAGGTGGGGAGAGTCAGAAATGCAAAGGGTGGCAGCTGGGGTGGAAGGTGGTGGAACTTTGTTGACTCTTTTTAGCTGCAAAACTGCGCTGGTTGTCAAAATTAACAGAAAATGGTAGTCAAAGGGACAGTCTAAATGTCAGTCTGTGCAGAGCTTGGCATGGAGCCTGTGGGAAGCATCAGCCCAAAGCTACCCCAAGAGACAGGCCCTTGCCCAGCAGGGATGGAGAGTTAGTTTTCTCATGAGCAGGCTGCAAAAAGCAGCACATAGAAGTCTTCACACCTTTTGGTGATTCAGCTAACCAGCACCAACCACTTTATTAGGGGAAAAAAGGGTTCTTTGTGCTGAAATTTCTATAGGTTTGCTCTGCAATGAAAAGCTGGCAGGGGAAAAAATGACCTAAGTATGTCAGACTCCAAATAGGAACATGTCTTGGACATGGTGTTGGTGGAGAACCACTGCCACGAGAAATATAGATGGAGTTAAGAGGCTGTCAGACAAAGCCACGGCAGAATGGAGAACCCCAGCTTGGCTCAGGCTCACCCAAAGGCTCAGGGAACTTCCTGCATCTGTGCTCTCATCCTGTGTTAATTGAAAGCCAGACCTGCAGACAGCAAATAATTTCTAGGTGCTCACAACCCTAACACCACCTTAATGAAGTTCTTTGGATGAAAATTCCCTTCAGCTGTTTGTTCTTCTTAATGAGATTCAACAGGGGGCTGGGGAGGACAAGCCATTAGACACGATGTTCTGAGATGAATCTTTGCCAGTGCTCCTCGGGATTTGGTGCTCTTTGTGCCAGGCCTGACAAGCCCCGTGTCACAGGTAAGTCATCTGGACGCTTGACCTTTTGTTTCCAGTCCATCAGTTGCAGGAATGAAGCTGCAACCTCTTCTGGCAAATCCTTTTTCTGGAAAAATAGCAAAACTTTACTCGGGGTGAGGATGGATAAGAAGTGTTGATAGGCATTGCCCACTCCTTGACTTGCAAGCAGAACAGGACTAGCAGTAAGTACCATACTGCCCCACAGCTGTTGGAGTAAATCTTTTGATGGAGTGATCAGTTGAGGGCTGACTTGCAGAGACAAAATGCTGGCGATGTGATTCTTTCCTTGTCAGAAAAGCAAGCAGGAATCTCCCTCCCCACACGAATGTTAACCAGCCAGTTTTCCTATGGTGCACAACAGGTATTATCTAGTTCTGTTGACTCCAGGACAGTGATGGTCTCTTTATCCTCACTTTTCCCCCCAGCAAAACAGAGAAACAAACAACAATCTCTAAACATTTAAAGTTCTGCTTCCAAGTCCCAAGGTATCTTTTCTCCTCCATCCTTCCTCCCTGAGGCTCAGCCTCACACCAGGCTGCCTGCATTTATTTATTTCTTTACATTTTAAGGAGGTACATTCATTTTGCAGGGTGTTCTCCAGGGAACAGGAGAGGCAGTAAATTGATTTATGAAGTTCATTTGCTCGCAGCGGTGTGCCAGCAGCTGTCCCAGCTCTGCTGCTGCCCACAAGGGGCTGGAAGAGAGCAGTGAGGGATGTGTGGAGGGGGCGGTTGGGGATGCATACACGCATGAACATATATTTCTGCCCATTTTCTCCTTTGTATTTAGAGTTTCCAGCCCCAGAGTTTCCCCTTTGGTCCAGAGAAGATCAAAGACAGGCTTGGGTGAGTGGGCAAGAGCACCAAGTATGCAAGAGGAGCCCCGTGACCCCAGCTCCTTGGGCAGACAATGAGTGACAGACCCCTCTTTCCCCACATCCCATACATGTCTCTCACTCTCCTTGCAGTAAGATCTTACTGGGTTGGCCTCACTGATGGCTGCAGAGATGTGGTGAGCACGTGTTGGTGCTGGTTAAGTCCAAGGCCATGATGGTGCACCTCTACTAGAGCTGCACCACCTCGTGACCGGGTGATGTTTAGCTGAGGATAACTACTCAGAAGCCATCCTGAGATGTGTGTGGGGTCTGTCACCATCACATCCTGCCCAAGTGGGTTTGGGACAGTGAGGAAGATGAGGGCAAGGCAGCTGTTGGGTGCTGCATGGAGGCTTCCATCCATCCCAGTGCCCACATGTGGTGGCTCTCTGTGTTCTGTCCCCAGCAGCTCACTGTGCTCCCTGTGCTCACAACATCAGTGAAACCCGTGCAGTTTCAAGGCCTCGACATTTATGAATTAGTCCTTCCTATTATTTACTTATCAGCTATTTATTAGAGAGCTCCCTCGGCTGTGCACAGGGATCTGTCCCCTTGGCATTTGCTTTGTTCTGGTATGAGATTATATCAATGTGTTTGTTCCCCTGTTTACAGATGTGTTGTAATCCTAACTGCTTCACTTAAAGTGTTTAATGAAGGTATTTACTCTAAATTGTTTGCTGGGATTTTCTTCTACTGTTGAGGGATAAGAAGAGGCTGCAGCATGCTATTTCATTCCAATGATTTACAGTAATTGACATTTTATATCAAATGGAGGAGGCTTAACTGTCTCAATGGTTGTCCCAGCTGAGGCAGTGCCTCTGCTTGCAGGACTGAGGCTGCTGAGTTTGGTTCCAGACCCTTTTCCAAGACAGCTTTTGGTCCAAACAAGGCTAAACACATCCTCTAGGCCACAGCACCCCCAGCAATGGGGCTGTTACCTCCTGCGTGGCACAGGAGAGCTGTGCTTTCCATTGCATCCCCCTCATAGCACCCCAGGAGCCTCCCAGCCACTGTCTGTTTTCCTCCCAGTGCCTCCACTGGTCCTGGAGCAGAGCAGACCCAGCCCAATGGCAAACTGCACAGAGGCCACCCACAAGCCAGAAGGAGGATTGCATTTGTTGATGGGTAAATGCATGTACTAAGAATAGCTCCTTCCAGCTTTGCTGCTCACCTCCCTTATCCTGCTCCAATTACCTAACTTAATTTACTCCAGCTGTTCCTCCATATCTCTACAATCTATTTTGTACCTCCTTCTGGCTCCCCTTTGATTTCACTGTATATTTTAACATACCAGATTCATTTATCTCTGAAAGTGCCTCTCCTTACAGGAAGACTGTATACAGCTCCGATACATTTCGCATTACTTTCATTTCCAGCCCGCTCCCAGCCGGGCTTTGTGGCACACACAGATGCTGGCAGCACAGCAGTTATCTGCAGAACATATTCAGCTCAGGAAACACTTGTTCCTGAATGAAACTCATTGTCCTGCCCCATTCCCATCTCATTCAGCACACAGATTGGAGGGGGGAAACTGCGACCTGAATTGCTGAGATATGCTCTCGTTGAAAACAGGGCTCAGCCATTATCTCCCTGAGCTCCTCTTCCAGTCCAGGAGCATACCTGACCCAAGGCTTGTGCTGTCATTTGCAGCAGCAGCACCTGTCCATTGCTGCTGTTTGTTTGTCCAATTTCCTGTTTTCATACAAAATAAAAATGATGTGGACACAAATCTCAGAGCAGCTGGAGTCAGGTAGCAGCTCTGCTCCGTGCGTGATACCGGCAGTGGATCCTCTCTTCTCCTCTGCGCGTTTTGTCCACCATAAAGCCCGGGGGAACTGGAGAACCCAAAGGATCACCGTAAGGCACAACCCACGGACGGGTCCGCGGGTTGAAACCCTCTAGCGGGATGGCAGCGCCCGGAGCAGCGGGAGAAGGAACCGCTAGAGGGCAGGGATGGACCGCCGGGAGGCGCGGAGCTCGGCACGGCACGGCACGGTTCTGCATGGCACGGCGTGTTAACACATGGCACAGCATTGCTCGACACGGCACGGTGCTGCATGGCAGAGCGTGGTGCCACATGGTGCTGCACCTCTCAGCATGGCACAGCGCTGCTCAGCGTGGTACTGCATGGCTCAGCGTGGTGCCACGAGGCTCAGAACGCACGCGTGCCTTGGTGCCAGGTATGGCCGGCCACTACTGCTACCCACCCTGGGAGCTGGAGCATCCCCATGTGCAGCCACTGTCATGATTTCCACCCATTGCTCCTGCTCAGACTGCATCCCACAGCACCAGGGCCACAGCCCTCCAGGTGCCTCCTCAGAAACAAGCAGGGAGACTGAGCCATACTCAAATATGCCCTTAAAGCCCCTGAAACAAAAGCAGTGATGAAAGCAGCAAAGTTGTGTGTGTATACAAACACTGGGGAGCAGGATGTCCTTGAATGTCTGGGAAGCCACTGCTGCTGTATGGTACCAGCTTTTCCCATGATGCTGGCACACTTCAGTGCCCAGCTCCTGTGGTGCTTGCAGTGATGAAGCTGAGCAGGGAATATTGTCCCTCATACAAACAGCTTTGATGTCTTACGGACTTTCCTTTCCTGCTCTGGGAAGAATCCGATGCTAGCAAGTCCCATCAGTGTCCAAAGCAGACAGAGGTGGCTGGATCTACTTCTCAGAATGTTTCTTTTTAGTCATTTTGAGGGTTTTCAACCCCAATTCCAGTGTCTTCCTGTACCCTACAGCGTGCTATGCTGCAGTGCACTCATGAGGCTCCTCTCTGGATGCACAGATGTCTGCTCCACCACCCAGCTCTGCTCTCTGGGTAGTGCTGGTGGAGACAAAAGCCTGTCCTCAGCACGGGGTGTGCTGGGGTGCTGGATGTTCTGGCCAAAAGGCAGAGAAATGGGAATTTTCTGTTGGAAACCTGATTCTCTAGGACAATCCTATCCAGCGCTGCAGGCTGGAAACGTTGCTTGCTGCAAGATTGACACGTCCCTGTCAAGCAGCCAAGGGATTACTGCTTCTCTTCCTCCTGGAGCTCCCTGGTGTTTGGTCTCTCTCCATCACTCCTATCTTGGAGCTTCACACACTCCCTGCTTTCATCTCCTGATGGCAGTGAGGTCTGGGTGCCTTGGACTCACTCCAAGCTCAGCAGGGTACCAGGGAGAGAGTGGCTGCCGTTGGGCACTGGTCCCACACAGTGAGGGTTTCCTTGTCTGCTTTGGACAGCCCTGCCTGCCCACTGCACCCCCATAGGCAAACACCTCCCCTGCCTGGAAAGTGGCTGCTGTCCCTGAGAAATGCCTATTTCCCCCATAAAGAGCCATATAACATGCCTTTTCACATTGTTCTTTTGCCCATGGCTGCTGCTGTGGGTTTGTTCCATCAGTGAAAGATGCTCACGTAGAAATGCAGAATGCTGACATTACAGCAGCCGGAGGGAGCTTTGCACTGCATGTTGTAGGGAAGTGTATCCAAATCCTTGATCTCAAAGCACTGCAGATAGAGCACCCCTTGGAGGATGAGGACATTGAGCACGCCACAGTCTGCTGCTCAGGGACACTGACTGAGACAAGATAGCTTCAGCCTGTGGTTATTGACCAAACTAAACTACGACATATCTTCTGCATGTGTGTATGTATGTACATGAAGCATGAGTACATCATATGGCTACGGATGTGACATCGCACTGTCCTGAAAAATAAGGAGAATCCATAAACTATGCAGTCATGTAAATACTTACCGTTATCATCACGTTTCTGAAACATGCAGGAGGGGACACAAGTGGCTTAAAGGACCAAGGTTGAGGTGTCAGCTATTGAGAGACCCAATGCTGAGTTCTCAGCACCACTCAGTGTGGGACTCAGGGTGGCTTTGGAAAGAATCCAGCTGCTTTTACCCCAAACAGGAGCCCACAGAACTGACCAACCCGTTCCCACGTGGGTTGGCAACATTTGATAGAAGTCCAGATGTCTCTGGAGTTTGAGAGATAATGCGGTGTGCAGGGTCTGGGGACAGTGAATTCTCATCAGATCCTCTTCAAAAAATGCCCTGGTTGCCTCTCATGAGTCTTTGCAACTTCTCTGCATTTGAGCACTGCTGCCATCTGCTCCCTTACATCAGTGATGTTTGCACAGTCTTTGGGGCACACAGAGGAATCTCAGCCCTGGTAATCCACCCTCTGGTCAATATTGGATTTCTGCTTGCTGGAACATTTTAAAACCTCATACTGCAAATGCTTCCAAAACATAAAAAAAAAAAAAGAAAACGATATGAAAACACATTAACACTTACCTAATGGAAAAAAAATCTTGATTAAAGTCACTTTTATTTAAAAGACAGTGGTCACTGTTTTGGTTAACTTTTAAAGGATCACATCAAATTCACAGATGGAATCTGGGTTTCAAAGAGCTTCTTTTGGTAACAGCAAGGTTTTAGTGCAAATTCTTGCAGCTGCAAGAACTGTTCCTGGCAATTGCTGCTCACACAAAGTATCCTAATAGGGACTCACCCCATGTTCCCAGCTTTTCTTGTGTGCATGTGTCAAATTTTAACCAAAAAGAAGTGCCCATTGTCAATGCATGCAAGAATAGCAACGGTCCTTCCATCACCCTTTGAGAAAGGCATTGTTCACAGAATGACAGAATCACAGATCACAGAATCACAGAATGACCCGGGTTGGAAGGGACCTCAAGGATCATGAAGCTCCAACCTCCCCACCACATGCAGGGCCGCCAACCTCTGCATCTAATACAAGACCAGGCTGCCCAGGGCCCCATCCAATCTGGCCCTGAGCACCTCCAGGGATGGACGGGGCATCCACAGCCTCTCTGGGCAGCCTGTTCCAGCACCTCACCATTCTCATAGTAAAGAACTTCCCCCTGACATCCGACCTAAATCTTTCCTCCCTCAACTTAAAACCATTTCCCCTGTCTTGCAGTTATCAACCCTTTCCAAGAGGTGACTCCCCTCCTGTCTGTAGGCTCCCTTTAGGTCCTGGAAGGCTGCAATGAGCTCACCCCGCAGCCTTCTCTTCTCCAGGCTGAACAAGCCCAGCTCCCTCAGCCTGTCCTCGAAGGAGAGCTGCTCCAGCACCCTGATCGTCTTTGTGGCCCATTGTGGTTCATTGGTCTTCCTCCACTTTGGGGTCACAGCTGCTTACCCTGTGTGGATGCGTCAGAGCACTGTGGGCATCACTGTGTGTGGGTGACTGAGTCCCACTCCACACAGCCAAGCAGAGTCAAATGCATTCCCAAATGCATTCCCAGCAAAATTAGACCATTTTCATGCATTGCCTCAGTCCTGGTGGATCACAAATGTGACAGATGTTTTCTGACTGCTTCTCTTCTTGGAAAGCATGTGAAGGAAACTGCCTGGAGCACAGGACTCCTTCATCCCCACAGGCTCAACTCCACAGCCTTCTCTTGCTTTGAGCACAACTTCCTGCCTACATTTGTGTCTCAAAAAGCTGAGATCTGGCTTGTTGCCCTGCAGGCTGTGGGCCCATATAGCCAGCAGCACCTTCTCTCCCAAGTTCAGGCTCCTGCATAGACCAGGGTCCTTCCCAACGAGCTGTCGATCTCATGGCAGAGGAGACATGGTATTGTGAAGGATGAGTTATGGGATCACATCTCAAGGCTCTGTAAGGAAGGAAGAGGGACACGGATCCAACTCTGAGGCACTGAAACTCTGTGGAATAGCTTCACATTGAAAATCCTTTAAGGTCTGTTAACAGTGTATGTCCTCTTAATTAAGTAAACCCAAAGTGAGTATCTTTGTGTTTCCCTCACAGTCTACAGGCCTGCTGGTGTTCCCAGCTGTGGGCTGCACTGGTGGGGCAGCATGGATAAGATGCTCACAGCAGGAGAAACAGTGGCAGGTTCTACCATCACCCACAGCCTGTTCTGATTCTGCCTTCTGAGGAAAGGGAGCAAAAGACATTCTCACGTTGGGTCAGGGGATCTGCAGCTCAGCAGTGCAGCCAGCATTGGCTGTGTCTAGGCCAGAGCCTGGAGACACAGGCACCTTGGGTCCAAGTGGTGGCAAGCCATTTGGTTGATGATCTGAAGAATGTGTAGATGAAAACCATGGGCAGTGTTGGGGATGGGAAATGACTGAAAATGGGAACTGTGAGCAATGTTAGCAGGGGTAAAGAACCGACCAGACTTTTGGTTCCTTCTCATATTTTCTGCTGTATCTGTGCAGAAACACCCAAGCTGGGGACACTAAAAAGGGACAATTCCTAGCTGACCACAAAGCATGCAAGGTCAGGGGCTACCACACACCCATGCCCAGCACAGACAGCCTAGTCCAAGATGTCATCAATCTTCACACAAACACCACAAACCTTCCTTGAGATCACAGGAGAACAGCTAAGCTATTTTATGGTACACCAGATCAGTCATGGAGGGCAACACACCAGCCCTTGTTCCTTCAGATATGAAGAGATGACTGCCCCTAAAAGGCTAATTCTGGATTGTGATCATTCTCTGGTGCTCCAAGTTATCAGTGCAAACTGCCATCACCCCCAGACTGTTGGAATATCTTTGTGTTACATGTCTACTACTTATACAACTCTTCCTCTATGGACCTCTACCTTCCACCATTTCCCTCTCATGGGCTGCTGATATGCTTGCAGTTAAGTATCAGGGGTCCTTTTACCAGATTCTTTTTAATATCTAGACAGGAGATAACTTTCCCTTTCTTACCCATAGGCAATATCTAAAGATAGACGGAAGAATTCAATTGATTGTGAGGAAGAACTGGGCTGTCTGGATCCTCCATGGCCACAGGATGAGAATCAAAGCAGAGTCTATGATACCCAGGCATACTCGTGTCCAAATTACCATCATCGACAAAAGCAGCACTAGAGAGGAATGTTCAGTGCAAGCGCTGGATCATGGCTGTGTAAGCACCCTGACAGCCAGACAGAGCAGAAAGAAACTTCTGGGAACTGATCTGTGAGATGAGAAAATATAAGCACAGCTCTCTTTTATTAGTGCAAGGGGGGATTTCCAGGTCACTGGCACGACAGTGCTTTAGCACAATGTGTATGGTGATGCTGAGCTTTGCATGGGCTGCAGGAATAGGTTTGGAATTCCAATAATCTCCTTGGGATGCCTTCAACTTTGACATTTCTGGTTTGGTCACTTCTTCCCATGGTGCATGTTACTGAGAGGCTCTGCAGGAGATGCTGAGCATATAACACCACTCAGGTGTGGCAGGAAGAAACCAAAATATGACACACAGGGCTGAATTCAGTCATCCAGACCAGTGTCTGGCACTGTCTGAGATACCAGGGTGTGCAAGGGTCTTTCCACAGTGATGTCAGATATGAAGTGAGGCCTGCAGGAGGCCCACATTTTCCTGGCATGGCAGCAGGGTACCAAAAGGCACACTGCATATCATCTCGGCTGCACAAGCATCTTGGCTGCACCTGTTTTGGCATCTGAATCCTCCTCCTGAACTTATATTTTCATGTCATGCTTCTGATAGGGTTCAAATTGCTGAAGCTTGAAGCCTGCCATGTACTACTTCTGAGACTGTGGCATTTGCAAGGTGCTTTGTCAGCAGCATCACATTCCATGGTTCCAGCTTCATATTTGCTCTGTGTCCCCATCAGAGATCAGAGCACCCTGGATAGAAACAAATGGCAACACAGACTTTGACAAAAAGTGTTGACTCTCACCTCAGTCCCCCACCTGAGCAATATCACTTACAGAAGTAGCACCAGCTTTGTGACAGTTTCTGACTCTTTCATCACTGTTATTAAAAATTCCTTTAAGAAATTGAGCTTAACTGCCCAGCAGCATTAGAAATGGACTGGGACATGCAGGGCAATTACTGTTTGTATTTTCAATTGTCAGTGATAGATCTCTCTGACCATTAGCAGATCACAGTGGATGAAAAAATATCACTTTCATGCACTTTTCATTTTAGATTCAGCAGCAGTGAGCACAGCCCAGCCCCTTGCTAGGACTTGCTGAGAAATGGCCCAAGCAGCTCTCATCCCTCCTCCTGCCCCAGAGCTAGATGCAATGCTGTTTGCTGAATGCTTTTGGTACTGGGCTCTGCTCAAACTCTTTCCAAAGGACCTGTCCTCCCTGCCATGGAACAAAGGCTCTTGTCCCTTCATACTGAGAGCAGGAACCCAGGCTGTGTATGTTGCTTGAGAATGTTGCATGCTGTTTTGAGAATGTTTCCTTACTGGTGCTGCTGCTCTCTCCAGTGCTATTCTTCCCTAGGCTGCAGACACCAGCAAGGGAACAATAACCCCAGCCCTTGTCTTCTGTGGGGCTCAATTAGATCATTAACTCCTGCCCAGTAAAGCTGCCCTCTCCCCCAAGGGTGTCAGTCCAGTGCCTGATCTGCCCTGCTCTGTCAAGCACGAACCCTGGTTTTTCACTGCTCCAGTTTTATTGATTTTCATTTTTATGACCAAGGCAAGTGCTGTCATGCTCTGCTGTGAGCAAGTGGCAGCCTTCCCCACACCGTGGCCCCACAGCACATCATTTACTGCTGCTTCAGTAAATGTTCCTCATTAAGCTGGGGCAAGGCTGGGATCAAGCACACGGTCCCTCTGAGAGATAGTGCCTCTGTGCTCCAGGTGCTGCCTCATTGAGGGAGAAATGAGGCTGTTAATGGTCAGGAAAAGGGATGCCAGCAGGCAGGTCTCATCTGCTATTCCCACCACACCCTCAGCAAGGCTCTGCTGCATTCTGCATGTGCTATGCCCATGAAGAGCTGCAGGGGAATGCATCTGATGCCAGACTGCTCACAGGGTCAGTACACTGCTATCCAAAGCACAGAAACACAAGAACAGGCACCACAGCATCCTGCAATGGTGAGGGCTGGGAATGATCTCCATAGAGGTCCAAAATTTTTCCAGTAATTGTATTTCTTGGCCCAAACATTGGCTTTGCTCTTCCCTTCTTTGCGAGTCCCTCACCCACTTCTCTTTGTGCCTTTTTTGTTGCGTTTGGCCTGGAATTTCCACAAGATCTCAACATTTGTAGGGTCTGCTTGGGAGGATCATCACCTTTCACCTGTGACTTTCACTTGTGTGGGGATCTATGTGGGGTCCAGGGCCACCAGGAGGCCGTGGGCTGGCCAAAGGCCACCCTCCAAGACAGTGGTCAAGATTAACCACTATGAGTCTTCCTTCTGGTAAAACATGGTGCTCATGCATCTCCTGGATTTCATACCTGTCAGCCTGCTACACTGTGCTTGAGAAAGGGATCAGCCATCACTGAGGCAGCAGCATTAATGTGACAGGCCATCCCATAACAGCCACGTGTGCTTGGGAAAACGCAGACCTGCACAGACGGAGAAGTTGAGGCAGGTGTGATGAGTGTACGGCTTGCTCCATCCTGGACAGCAATGCTCTCTGAGCTCCTAAACGCCTGCACAAAGTCCAAGTGCATTTGTGTATGCAGAAATTAATGTGCCCTGGGTTAATGAAACAGGAGCACCGATAAACTCTGGGACAACCCAGGGATCTTATGCAATTTTCCTCTTTAGGGAAGTGAAGTTATCTCTAAGAGGTCATTATAAGGGCCTCACCTATGGTGACAGCAAATAAAGACCTGTCAGAAAGCACTGGGCTCTACAAGCAATGCCAGCATTTGCCAGGCCATGTGTCAGAGCTCAGGACCCCAGCTTGCCTACTTAGGCTTGGACAGTGCCAAGTAGCACTGATTGAGTGTGACTCATTGACGTGGACATTTGCAGACATGCTTTTCTTGCTACCTCCCAGGCATTTGACCTGTAATTGCATTCAACCCTAGAGCAAATGGCCCAGTTAAATTCTCTAGAGGTGAAGTTTTCTACAGAAAAACCTGAGAGAAGTTGTGCCACAGTGGAGATGTTAAAGGGAAGGCACTGACTGTGTTCTGTGCTGCATGGCAAGCCTGGGCAACAAAACCATAGGGCTCAGTAGGACAAGAAGTGGAGCCCTGAACGATGTGTCGCAAGCTTTAGATATTAGGTAGTAGGATGAAATTCTTTACTCAGAGACTGGAGAGACGCTGGCAGTGATGCTCAGAGAAGCTGAGGTGCCCCAACCCTGGAGGTGCCCAATGCCATGGATGGGCCCTGGGCAGCCTGAGCTGGTGGGGGGCAGCCAGCCCATGGCATGGGTTGGGGCTGATGGGTTGTAAGGGCCTTTCCAATCCAATACATCCTATGGTTCTGTGAGTCTTGAAGACTCACAGCCCTTCAGAGCAACCCTGAAACAGGATCATTCTGTGGCATAACATGCAAGTGAGAATGAGGGAGCTGCATCTGTTTGGCCAATAGCTATGTTAATTCTCCCTTCAATCTCACCTATTCCAGGCATTTCTTCTTGCTTTTGAAGCAACAGCTGAGGGTTGGGAAGGAAAACATAACTATAATTGAAGGTTCCGAGGGGTTAAATGTCCTTTCTGCCTCTTCTTGTGTTCTCCTGAGGCACAGTGGAGAACTGTGGGCTCAATTCAGACTGATACTGTTAATATAAAAAAAAAAGTGATAAAACATAAAATATGTGATAAGACATAAGAGAAGGCTGCGGGGAGACCTCATTATGGCCTTCCAGTATTTAAAAGGAGATAATAAACAAGCAGAAAATCAATTTCTTACATAGGTAGGTAATGATGGGACAAGGGGACATGATTTTAAACTAAAGGAAGGGAGATTTAGATTAGATGTCAGGGGAAGATTTTCACTGAGAGAGTGGTGAGGTGATAGAACAGCCTACCCAGAGAGGTAGGTTGTGGATGCTCCTGGAGGTGTTCATGGACAGTTTGGATGGGGCTATGGGCAACCTGATATAGTACATGATCTTGCAGCTGGCAACCCTTCTTGTGGCAGGAGAATTGGAACTTGATTGTCTTTGAGGTCTCTTCCAACCCTAGCCATTCTCTGATTCTGTGATTACTGGGAGTTTGCTGGTGGGTAGCAGGATGTCTTATCCTCAGGTGATGGGCCAGAGATCTGTTGCTTGTCACACCAGGCAGTGCCGGATCATTAGCAGATCTTCCTGTTCTTGTAGATGAGATCTCTTTTTCCCCTCCAGTGCCTTCCTATGGAGCAGAGCTGCTCAGGTTGTTTGGAGAAGTTCCATCTTGCTCAGAGGGTGATCCGTTGAACACCATGAGATATCATTTGGGAAGAAAGCACCCAGGGGACCAGCGGTTTCATGGTGGAGGAGGCCTGATTTCACATGAACACCTCAGATGGCTGCCCTCCATCCCATCCTGTTGAAACAGCAACGAAAGGTGAGCAATGACTGTCAGCCCAGGATGGACCCAAACTCTACAACTTCACTTGGAGGGACTACATTTGCCCTCAAACTCTCACGGCCTGCCTGAACCCACCTTAAGACTTGCAGCAGTGAGGTAGAGCCATTGTGATACCACTGGTGAACAAAGCAGAAGTAAGACCCTCACTGAGCCCAGCCTTGTGACCCTGGGACTGTGCAGTGTCTTTTCTGCATGGAGAACCATTTGCTGCACAGTACTGGAGAACACAAGGAGAGCAAACCTCCCAGGGCTGTTCTGCTTAACTTGTGTTTAGGAACAGCCGTCACTCAGTCCTGCAAGGAACACGTTATCACTAACGTGCTGGCAGAGATGTGAGCTTTTGTTTATTGAAAATAAAAACATACACACTGCTTAAAATGCTTGGCAAAGGTGGCATGAGGGCAAGGCTGGGGAAGAGTGGTACGCTTCATCTCTCCTTGATAAATTACCTTTCACAGTGCTTCCAGCACCTCTCTTGCAACAACCACTTAATAAGGTACGGGCACTGCAGTTCTCTCATTACAGGGAAGAAAGAGAGATGTTTCAAAGAACCACAGTGTAACCTGCTCTCAGGGGTTCGCTTCCCGGGCTCCTCTGACACAAATTATTAAAAACATTTCTCAGATAAAAAAGCAAGGCCTCCGTCAGCAGCCTCCACCATAAACAAAGCCTTACACATCCTTGGCAAAAGGAGTGAAAAGGAGAGGGGGGGGGGGGAGAAGGGAAATTAGAAACATGGAAATGTAATAACTTTCCATTATGCAAATTTGATTTAATCAGAGATGAAGCTGAAGTGCAATAAAAACATACTTTCATTAAGTTTATGACTTTCAGGCTCTATAATACCCCAGAAATGTCAATTATGAGGTTACCATAGTGATACATGGATACAACTTTGAAGAGATCTGTTTCTCACCAGTAAGTGCACACTGGAGTCAGTCCTGGACCTGGTTTCCCAGCTCCTTACACTGATAAGAGCCTGCAAGTCAAATGGCAAATACTTTTGACAGCCTATTTGAGAATTAAACCTTGAAGTCTGCACAAATCAGCTGTGCCCGAGGGTCAGATGGGATAAGCTTGACCATGTGTGGGACGAAGAAAGCTCAGATTTCAATTTCCAGAGCTCAAGGTCCATTGCAGTTGTCTGGTTCAAGAAGTGAGCAGCCCACGAGGGACATTTCACCACTGGGGTGTCTTGTAGCTCTGCAGTGCTTCCCAGCTTGTAAGGTGTGGGTTATGATCTGACAGCCTGTGATGGTCCCCTCTGACTGAATGGGGCTCTCACCCGGTGGGTGTCAGTCCTGGACTGGTACCAGAGGTGCTCAGGCTGCCATGCAGTGATTTCACTGGTGGAAAAGACTTTATTGCAGATGGCTGATACGGGGGAACTGTTCTGCTGGTGTGTAATGAAGCCCAGTGAAAACTCAGTCTGGACGGGGCCCTGGGCATTCTGATCTGGTGGGTGGCAACCAGCTCACAGCAGGGGTTGGAAGTGGATGGGCGTTGTGCTCCCTTCCAACCCAACCATGCTGTGATCCTATGAGAATCTAGGTGTAAAAGCAGCTCCCATGAGGAGGAGGAGCCCCTGATGAGGTTTCAGTTGAGCCAGGTTTTTCCTGAAGAGCTCCAAAGCTGATAAAGTTCCTCAAATAGCTATCAGTGAGCTACCCATGGGTGCAGACAGCTAAGCCCCTAAATGCTGCCTTTCAGTTCAACACCGGGGCTTCTCCCTTTCTTTCATCTCCCAATGTCCTAAAACCTAAAACCAGCACCTAACCAGGGCTTGGTGCCAGCCGTGGCCAGGTGCCACACCATGGAGATGGACATTATTATAGCACAGTATTTCCTAATGCTTCCTTTGCTGCTTTTTAAGTCTGGCACCACTGAAAGGATAAACAGGAGTCACCTAGCTTTCAGAGCCCTATGATGACAGCACAGCTGCTTTTGTCAGCACAGTAGAGATTGTGGATTCATTTGAACACACGTGAAACACATGACACAGATACTGTCTGTGGCCTACTGATAAATATATTAAGCAAAGAGGAACACCAGTCTTAATATGACAGGACAGGAGAAAATGGCTTCAAGTTGCACCAAGGGAGGTTCAGGTTGGATGTTAGGAAGGATTTCTTCTCAGAAAGAGTGGTGATGCATTGGCACAGGCTGCACGGGGAGGTGGTGGAGTCACAGTCCCTGGAGTTGTTCAAGTGGTAGCTGTAGTGCTTAGGGACATGGATAGTGGGCAGTACTGGTGGTAGGTGGACAGTTGGACTAGGTGATATTAGAGGTCTTTTCCAACTTTAATTATTCTATGCTTCTATAAATTCAAAAGGAAATCACTGAATCATCTTTTTAAAGATTAAAATTTCAGAGTTTAGAGCAACTTTGGGCAGTTTACTTGCAATTTACCATTGCTTTTGAGCAAGCATTTCTGTTAAAAATGCCAGCTCTGGGAAATCCACTGCAATCTCAGGCTTCACTTCTCATAGCCCCTGATAAGGTATATATCTGTTTCGTGCTAATTAGATAAATGTTTATTGCAAAATCTTATTCTGAAGCAAGCCCACAGTGCAAAGCCAAAGCTCTTTCAGAGTTCACCATACTTCTCTTTGTATCCAGATGCTAAACTAGAGGACAAACAAAAACACAGCAAAAGAAGTGTATAAGAAGCTAAAATATTAAGTGTATGTGAATGAGAAGGTGTTGGACATGAGCTTTGAAAGTAGCACCACTGGTTGTTGTGTTTCTCGTTGGCACAGAGTCATGCTGGGAAAATTAACCTGCACTGCATTACCCATCTTTGCTTTGATCGGCCCTTTGGTAGATCAGGCAAACCAAATCAGTATTTGTGCTACAGAATGGCACTGCATCAGAAAGCTAAAGAGGGAAAAGTGTGCTGCTTTGTTTGATGGCAACCTCACTGATCCCATGGGAATCTCTGCTTCTGAGCTCAAATATGATCAGAAGGCTAGAACCAATGCTGCCAGTGAACCTGTCAGGCTGAGATTTTGCTAAAGGAGCTGTAATGGATCTTATTTCCCTGCTGCTGTGCTCCTGGAGGGAGGGTTAGGAAAGCATGCCTGTGTCCTCACCTTGTGCTTTATAAGCAACAGGAAACTGACATTGTCTTACTGTCTCTGGCTTGCAGAGCATACCGCAGAGCTGCCAAATGGGCTTTGGAGAAGGAAGTCAGTTCAGAGCCAGGGATTGTGCAAAACAACTGCAGCACATGGGGCTGCTTCTGCTTGGGACTCCTCGTGAAGCTCAGTGGGACTAAGCCACAATGTTCCCTCCTGCAAGGCCGTCAAAAAGGCCCAACCTCCTCATTCCTACTGCTGCTTTCTCCACATTTTTCCATCCTGCAGCACTGCTCCTTTGGACAGGAGCGTGCTCCGAAGTCATTGCTGGGCCCAGAGGTTCAGTGCAGGCCATTGCATTCCCCCAGCTTTTGCAAAGGCTGTGATTTTGCAGAAACACATACAGTAAGGAAGGCATTGTCTGGTGGATTAGGGCCTTGATATTTCTAATCATACCCTGCCTCAGCCTCTTTGAGTGCTGAGAACCCTATTCACTGGCATTCAGTGGTTTCTCTGGGTGCTATTTCAGATGCAGAATAATTAGCAACATGCAGGAAAAGCAACAAAGCCTTGAATGGTATTTAGTGACAATTATTCCACCGAACCATTTCTTACTATTATAAATGGAGCTTATTAGCACTAAATTGTTTCCATAGGAAGCAGCATCAGCAGTAAAAAGAATGACTGCAGGCTGGCTTGGCGGTGCGGGAGTCAGCACAAAGGAGCCTTCCTGTCTGCTCCTCGCTGCAGGAGCGTGTGCTGGGAGAAACCCACACAAAGCTCAGGGAGCTCCGACTCTCTGCTAGCAGGCAGCCTGGCCCTGCTCCAGCCCTGCTTCATGCTGGTACCTGCCGTGACAGATCTGGTGCTGCTGGAGGGGGCTGGTTTGCAGCAAAGGCTGGAGATGGTGAAGGAGAAGTGAGGGGAGGAGATGCCACCTTTCATGGAATCATAGAATCGCAGCATGGATTGAGTTGGAAAGGACCTTTGAACTTGTCTCATTCCAACCCCTGCTGTGGGCTGGTTGCCCCCACCAGCTCAGGCTGCCCAGGGCCCCATCCAGCCTGGCCTTGGGCACCTCCAGGGATGGGGCACCCATAGCTTCTTTATAAGCTTCCTTCAAGTACTGTAAGGCTGCAGTGAGGTCTCCCTGGAGCCTTCTCTCCTCCAGGCTGAACACTCTGAGCTCCCTCAACATTTCTCTATAGCAGAGGTGCTCCAGCCCTCTGAACATTTAGTGACCCTCCTCTGGACCAGCTCCACAGCTCCAACAGCTGATGGCCCCAGGCCTACGTGTAATACTCCAGATGGGGCCTCATGATTGCACAGCAGAGGGCACAGTCCCCTCCCTGCCCACTGCCAGCCCTCTGTTGATGCAGCCCAGGATACCATTGGTCTTCTGAGCCACAAGCGCACACTCCTGATTCAGGTACAGCTTTTCATCCACCAGAACCTCTGCAGGGCTGCTCTCAAGTTCTTCTCCCAGTTTGTACTCATGTCTGGGATTGCCCTCACCCGACTGCAACACTTGGCCGTATTGAACCTCATTAGGTTCACATAGGCCCACTTCTGAAGCCTGTCAAGGTCCCTCTGGATGGCTTCCCTTCTGTTGTATCAACTGCACCACTCAGCTTGGTGTCATCCCTTTGTGTGGAGGGTTTTTTTATGGGGGAGGCTTTGCTGCTCGACCTCCTGCTGCTCATCCTGTGACCCAGGCCTGTACTGTAAAATGCAGCTCCAGGAGGGAATGCAGAGGATAGGATGGAATTTAGTTGGCAGTACAGCTTTAAGTGCTGCCAGAAGAATGAACTTCTGGCTGTAGAAAATTAATCTCCTATCCCCATGCCCAAATTTCAGACCGTTTGTATTCTGAAATCTCAGAAACAGTTCTTGAAGTTTTCCACTTGGATTTTTAAATCAACTTTAAAGAATTGATTTAGGAACATTTCAAGAAGAGAAACATACAGCCTTCGGCAAAAAATAATAAAATATATATATTTTTTTCATCGACCCAGTTGTTTGACAAACCAAACCTGCATATCTGAGTGATTTCAAGTATTCTGAAACCCTAGAGGTAGAGAAAAAAATCTTCCCTGAACAACTGTCCATTTTTATCTAGAAGCTGCTAAGATTCAAGGCCCTGAGGGGACACAGACAGAGCTGAGACCTGGGGCTGGGTGGCTGCTTCACAGACATGTCACCATATGAAGCCTGCAGGAAGATGAGGAATCTCCTCCATGCACAACCCTTCCCTGAGCCTTTAAGGTAATGAAATCATGCATTTGGGATGCTGACACCAGAACCACGATCCGCTGTGCCAGGTTGTGCCTCAGGAGATGAGCCCTGCTCCTCTGCTACCTGTGCATTCCCCTGCCATTCAGGGGCTTTCTGAGTTGGTTGCACACAAGTTCAGCAGGGCTATGGATGAAGGCTCACATAGCCCACAGAAAGGGGCGGCCAGAGCTCCCTCCAGCCAGAGCCTATCTCCTTATGCAGGACCTGCACCTGCCCATTCCTGTGGCTCAGAACAGCTGGAAATCCAGGAGTGTTTCAGAGAGATGGTGGAGATTTAAAGATGCAGCCCACAGAAACAAAAGCATAACTGTTAATTAAACACAATGCATTCACTGCAGTGGAACATGGCAGCCCCAGAGATCTGTGACAGCATTCCCTGCACACTTCTCTCCTGCTTTGTGGGTGACTGAGTGGAGCCTTTGGTTCATCCACTGCTCAAAATCTGTGGGAGATTCCCTCTCCTTCCCCATAAAATACCTCTGGCCATCTATAAGATGTAAAGCAGCACACCTGTGAGGCAGCTGAATCGAGGACCAAGCGTGAGTGGCAGAGATACATTCAAAGCCAGTAAAATAAGTGCTGATGGCTTTGATGCAGGCAGCTCAGGGTCTTTTGGAGGAGGGCCATTCATTTCCCTTTGCTGGAGATTTGATTTCCCCGCTTTTTATCTTCGGGACATGATAACAGCACCAAACACTGTGGAAAGCTTTAAAGCCAGGCAGCACATGCTGCTGGATGAATCACTTGCTTTGGCTTTTGAAGGTCTGGGATTCTCTCCAGGGTACACCCTCTACTACAGGGGATTTTTCTTGCCAGCCTCTTAGTTCTCCCAAATCAGAGCTGCCCTGAGAATTGCAGAAACAACGTGGTCATTACTGCCTTGATCTGATACCTTCAGCAATTAGAAGCATTCATGACTGATGAGCTTTCAGCATCTCTCTGGCAGATCGGGAAGTGTCAGCGAGTCCCCTGCACTAGATGGGCGCTGCCTGACTCTATTAGTCAGCAGCAGTTGGTGTCTAAGCAGCATCCTGGAGGAAACTCCCATTGCTTCATCAGTCGCCCATTAACATTTGCTATTGCTTAAAGCTTAGCAGCCCAGGAAGAAAAATCTTCTGGAAGTGACAAAGGGAGCCAGGCCAATTAACAGCACATCTATTATGGGAAGGGCAAGAGGATGGCTGTGCCTTCACCGCCCAGGAAGGGCACAGTGGGTGGTCAAGGCTCCCCCAGCAATGGCAGGCAGCAACCACTGCACAGAGCTCAGGTCATTGTGAGCAGCGTGGAAATTAATTAGAGCTAAAGATCAGCAGCCGAAGAGACTCGAGGAGTAAATGTCACTTCCAAAGTAGGGCAGGGAGGTAGCTCTGGACTAATTAACCACAGCTTTGCTGCAGGAAAAGGACATGATTGCCAGCTGCAGCCTCCTGCGTGCAGTCTGGGCAGAGGCCACTGAAGGTTAACATGGGCTGAAACAAATATGAATCACTCGGCCTCCTGCAGGAAAAACGCACAGTTTAAAAGTCAGTTTACTATTGACAAAGCACAGCAGAAAGCACTGTGCATCTGTCACACATGCTGTCTCCTTGTGGCTGTGCAGAGCTGCCGTAAATAATGGCCATAAATACTGTAACCAAGTGAAAGTTTACCTCAGTCCCGTGCTATTTGTTATTATGCACAATGAAAGTTGTATTAGAAGAGTCAAAGATGCCTACAAAATCCCCTCTGGCATACAAGCAGAGCGCGGGCTGAGCTCTGCGATGGGCGTGCAGACAGGAAAGGGTCTTTCTAGCTTTTCACATCATGGCAATAACCCATTTCTCCCCAGGTCCCTCTGCCTCATTCGGCAGGCAGTAGGTTTTCCCATGAGAAACCTGTGCAGAGAAGTGCTTCCAAGCTGCGCTGGCGAGGACTGCACAGCACAGAGCCCATCTGCAAGAGCCTCCCCCAACTGTGGCTGCAAGGTTTCCCCAAGCAGATGGGAGGGGGCACGTTTCTGCCCAGTCTCCTCTGCAGCTGCCTGAGTTGGGGTGAGCTGCAATCTGGGGCAAAGCTGTGGAAAGTCTGCATCCTCCCCTTCTCCTGCCCTGCCAGCTGGGAGAAAGCAGAGAGCTCCTCTGCCTCCTCTCTGCCATCTGTGCACAGAGTGGATTCCTCTGGGGAAGGGCTGCTCTGAGGACAGCAAATAGGCAGGACTGTGTCCTTGTATGGCAATCCTGTAGTGTACAAAATAGGTGACCAAGCCCAGCTGGGGACAGGGATCAGGGCCAGATCAGGGACAGGGATCAAGAGCCCAGGGACTTCTGGACAACCCCCTGGGACAAGGCAGAACCAGAGTCAGAATGGGAGGCAGGTTGGGGATTAGTGGAGCATCCTTCAACACAGTGCAGGCATGAGCCACAAGCAAGCTTAAATGAAGGTCCCAGGAGATGAAGGTGATGAGTGATGTTTGTCTATGTAAAGGTACAGTACCAACTTGCTGGAGTTTCTGACATCACAGTTCATCCTTGTCTTCCAGGAATGGAACACCTCCCCTGTGAGGACAGGCTGAGAGAGCTGGGGCTTTTCAGCCTGGAAAAGACATAAGAGCAGCCTGTAAAGGCCTCAAAAGGGACTGTAAGAGAGAAAGGGGCAGACTCTTTAGCAGAGTCTGGTGTGATAGGGTGAAGGGGAGTAGTTTGAAACTAAAAGAGATTTAGATTGAATACAAGTAGAAGGTTTTTTACAGTAAGAGTGTTGAGACACTGGAAGAAGTTGCCCAGAGCAGAAGCCTCATACTTGGAGACACTCAGCATCACCTGGATGGGGCTCTGAGCATCCTGATCGAGCTGTTCATTTCAGGGAAGTTGCACTCCATGACCTTCCAACTCAAACACTTCTGTGATTTTACAATTTGTTCACGGTTACAGAAAGATCTCAAGGGTCAGAAGTCATGGAACATAGGATGCAGAGCATCTCCTTGGCCATGAAGAGCAAGAAAGCATGATTCAAACATACATATATTTTGTGATGTGCAACTGAAAGATTCTCATGTTTTTAAGATTCTGAGTTTTGTATTTTTTGAGGGCATGTTGTCATTTTATGCCCCAAAGCTAATGAAATTGTATGAGCATGTGTATGCAGAGCATCCCAGCAACTTGATTTCATTATGCAGAACGTGCCTTGAACTAGCTAGGGAATCATTAACGCACATGGTCTTGCTGGAGGATGAAAGGATGGCTTCCCATCCCTAACAAGCACAACTGAAAACTACTCCTGACTTTCTCACTGGGTAAAATAAGGAGGGGGGGGGGGGGGGGGGGGGGGGAAAAAAACGGGGGGGGGGGGGGGGGGGGGGGGAGGGGGAATAAAACTCTGTCTGTGTTGAGTTAGAAGAGAATAGCAAGAAAATGAACACCTAGTGCCACCTTTGCAATGAAGAGTGAATGGAACAGGATACTGTGCTAGAATAGATGGTCTCATGCAAGGCTTGCTGTAGTTGTTCCTAGAGGCTGGTGTAGGGCTGTTAAGCGGGAAAGAAAAATCAGTTGCCAATAACTCTTTAGGGAAGCAATGTCTATAACTGTGTTGCTGTGAACAAGACCCAGAAGGTATTGACCAGGACACCAACAGACAAAGACAGAGCAGTGCAGGATGTCAGTACCAAATCCAAACAAAAACATCCAATACAAGAAGCGCCATATTTTCATGGTTACATCAAAACACATTTCTGCCTTGGATAGAGCCCAAAGTCCTTTCTCCTCCCAGCACTGAGCCTCACTGGGGCTGCAGAAAACTGCACTCTGTCTCATACATGCTGCTTCTTGTTATGTTTTCCACTCTATCCTGAGATGAAGAAAACCTTGTGGGAGAGTGCTTTAGGAGGTAAGGATGGATGCTGTAGAAGGATTGGAGACAGAGACGCAAACGGACTTAGGTACAGCCTTTCCAGGACACTCCAGCACAAAGGCACAGACAGTCTGTACTGTCAGTCTCAAAGCACACAGCAGGTTGGTCAGCACTTGCTGTAGAAGTTCAGACCCTTCTGTACAGTGGTGCTTAATGTCTACTGGCCAGCAGTGGAAAAATGAGCAAGTTTGAGGCAAAAAGAGCAGAGGGTGGAGGACAGAGGACTCCCTTGTGGTTTATATGTAGAGTGATAGAGTCCCAGTTTTCTCTTAACCTTCTGCAGCCCAGGCACTGAGTGCTCTCTGTCTGCTTCAGAGCTGCAGAATCCCAAAGGACCGTAAAGATCTGGCTGGGTCTGGTGATGCACAGCTTGCAGTCCTGCAGAAAGGAAGATGTGCTGAAGCACAGTTGTCTCCTAGCTTGTCTTTCCCTCTTGTTCTCTGGATTTCTATGGTCTAAAACTGCTTTCTACATAGCAATGACTAGGAATCTGTCTTACAGGTTTCTTTCAAATTCAGTGCAGCAGACCAAAGAATACCTACAAGGTCTCAGCCCTGCACTGGGGACTCCAAGACATCAGAGTGTCCCTGAGGAGAGACCTTCCTCTGAATCCTGTCTTTTTCAGGCAGAGGGGAGAGTCATGTGCCATGTGCCTGCCAGCTTCAGAGCAGATGTGCAGGATCCTTTGCTTTGTGCTTTAACTCTGATCCCATAGGGCACAAACTACCTGGGACAGGTGAAAGCCTGTGCGTGGACTCATGAAGGGCTCCTGGCAGAGCAGAAGTAGGCAGCCAGGCACTGACCCGGCCCCAGCATTCTGCCTTTTGGAGATGAGAGCTGCATGCTGGGCTCTGCTCATTCCCTGCGCTCAGCTCAGAGCCAGCTGTATTGCAGCAGGCTGGGAGAGAGGCCTTGCAGTTGTCACAAGCTTGCGATAATGAAGTTCTTATGATGCTAGCACTGTGTCATGATGTTACGACCTGGTTCACCTCTGCTGACTCAACCACCCAAATCTAGCTGAGAGTCCCTGGCAGCAGCACCCATGGGTTTGTCTGAACGAAATGCTTGGCACATGAAAGCATTTTAGGAAGCTTCTAATTTTTGTGCTGAAGGACACATCTCCCTCCAGCCCTGCTGGTGCTGATGTTTAATGGGGTCCAGGAGCTTCCGCTGAAAGCTCTGCCTTTTTTGTTTTGTTTTGTTTTGTTTTGATGTTTTGTATTATTTTCTTCAATGCTCTGCCTAGTGACAGCTGCCATCAGATGTATTGCTCTGTGGAGGTGCTGGCTGATGGTGATTGCTAATTGCCAGTTTGAAAGTTCTGCAGGTCAGAAGGGTAGGATGAGACCAGCACTCTCAGGGCCACCCCTGACAGATGCTTGTCTAGCCTGACCTGCAGGTCTCTGGTGACAGGCACATAACTACCACACAGCCTGACCTCACCACAAGATAGTTCCTTCACGTTCAGCCTGAAACTCCCTTTCTGCCTGTCTTCTTCCAAGGAAAGCTAAAAAGACCTTCTGTCTTCCCGTGCAGGAGACTTTTGTCTTCATATCAACATTCCTGGCTTGTTCAGACTTTACTCTCAACATCATCCTCATGGATTTCACCCATCTTTTCAGCCTAGAGGCCACTGGATCAGCGGCTCCCATCTCTAGAAGTGCTGGCAGCCAGCCTGAACTCCATCAGTCCCTGGCCTGGATAACACATAGGACAGTGAGAGTCCCTGGAGAAAGGAGGCCTGCTCTGGGGAAAGAGGGAGCATAGAGGGTGGCAGAAGCTGAAGTGGTGGCAGTGGGAGGAGCTGAAGGTGTATTCACAAAGCAAGCAGTGAGCATCCATCCTCTGGGTTGGGCTTTCACAGAGGCTGCACCCAAAGAGACAGAGGAGAAACGTGGATGGGGGTTACCGTGAACTTCTGCCCAAACAGAGAATTGTTTCAGGTCTAACAACAACCAGTAGAAAGTAGAAACTCTTAAAGGAGGAAATGTTAGATATATGAAAGAGCACTTACTGATCAAAGATCAGTAAGTCTGTCCCATTGACTCCACAGTGAGCCTGAGGACTGGAGCAGGACATGACACTGTACTGCAGGGGTCATCAATGGGAGTCAGAGCTACCACTCAGCAGTCCTGAATCCCAGCACAGGGCTCTCATCATGTGGATATCCTGTCTTCCTATCAGTCTAATGCCAAAATCCTCATTAACACAACAGAACACTCAGCATGGGAAATCCTTCTGGGTAGCACTCAGAGATTGGACCAAAGGAACTCTGCAACCTTGGGAATATCTAACCAGATGAAGGTCCACAGGATTAGGAGATACCAGCAAAGGGAATGTCCTAGTCCATCCGTGGTTTGTTCCTTATCTAGTCACTCTTGCTGTGAGGCCCTGTGCCTGGCTTTCAGTTTGAATTTGCTGGCTTTAGCTTACAGACATGTATTTAGGCTTTGCCTTTCATTTCAAGACCAAAAGTTCCATTAGCACTCTGTTTTCTCTCCATAAGGTAACTTTATCCTTCATAAAGACAGCTTTCAGTCTGTTTTCTAAAAGCAAGTCAGACTGAGTGCTTCACATCACTCCAGCACTTTTCGTCCAGCAGTCACATCCTGTTACGGCTCTTTAGGCACTCCTTCTGTGTTTTCATCTTCCCTCCTGAACAGTAAGTGCCAGATATAGATGAGAACAGTACAGTCAGCACCGCTGCTGCTCCAAAGAGAGGAAATGCCCTTTCTGCTCCTTTGCCCCCATTTCCATATGCAAACATCTCATTACTTCATGCCAGAGAACTGCCCTGGGAGCTAATGCAGAACTTCTGTAAGAAAGAGCTGCAGAAAGTGTAGTTATTAGTGGTGTTCAGATTCACAGCAGTGCTCCCTTACTCCCTGGCAGACAAATGGTGGAGGTCCAGCCCCACATTTCCAGGCTGTGGCTCTGATGGCCAGCAGGTGAATTCAGTTACTCACTGCTTTGCTACTTGGCTGTGACGCAGTGGTCCTGTTCCTGCATTCTTAGTTATCGTTTGAAAACAGAGGCACTGAAAGGGAATGGTTTTCTCCTGTTGGTGTGGTGCCAATTGGAAGAATGACCCTGTGAATATGGAGAGGATTGCACTGCAGCCCTCTGCCCATTATCGTGACTTTGTGGCCCCTCCATTTGAAGCCTATTAGGATATCACCTTGGCTTCTTGCTTTTCCTATTCTGCTTGCTGTTGTCTGCAATGCATGGATCCACCCATTGAACTGGGAGTGTGATGAGCTGTTAGTGGTCTCAGCGAGAGAGTCCTGCAGTTGGGTTATGGAGGGCTAAGAACAAAAAGCAGTCAGGCTGGCTCAGGCATGGAGAATGGGTCTGGAAGTCACAGGCCCACGGAGCAATAAAGACTGAAATAAAAAGAGATATTCAAGCATACATTCATTTGGGTTTGTAGAATGACAGCTTAGCAAATGGAAACAAAAAACCTCATGCAGTCAGCACGTAAACAGCAGAACAGCAGAAAGGATGATTCTCACTGAGTAAGACAGCTCTGTACCTGCTCTGCTCACAGCCTCCAGAACATAAAGGCAACTCCATAGCATAGGAACAGTGATGGCAGGTTGGGTTATCTCATCTGACCTTCACACATGACCAGAAAGCCTCAAGAGTCATTTCTTCATGACGATTAGAGCCTTTACCATCTTGTTTTAAAGGGGTTTCAAATAATCCGCGATTTATTGCCTGCCTATTCCGTGACTGGCTGGTTAAGTAGCTTCTCTAGAACTTGTTTCTGAACTCAGTTAGGACTTGGCTTCCAGCTTCCACATCTCACCCTGCTTTTTGCTACTGTCACACGTCCTGCTCCACACAATGCCCTGCGTGAGATTTTTGTCTCTTCTTAGGTGAAAGCATGATGTGAGCGTCACTGCGTTCAGCAAGCAGAGTGCTGGGCATTGCTTCCACAGCATGCCTCAAGGTTACATTGCCGTGTGTCCCCCAGAGCTCTTCCCAGCCCTCTAAACGTGCTGCGTGGGAGGAACAAAGTGATTATCATATCCGAAAGGCTGCCTTGCCCAATGAAATGGAAATGTGATTTACCGAGATTCTCACTACAGTGTGGCGGTCACCCAGAAGAAACAGCACACCACAGCATAAATTTGATGCTTTTCTTGCTAAAATGGGCAAATGACCTATTAAGAAGAGAACCTTCCCAGATAAATGAGATAGATGGAGTATTGAGCTGGCTCCAGCGCCCACTAAATTTAAGATTAGCCCTGCTGAATCAGATCTACTCGGCACTAAGTCACAGATGCTCTGGCCTTATTCTATCAGATCTTCTGTTTTTCCACACACACATGCACAATCAGCCCAGACAGCAGCTGTGTTTCATGCTAGGATCATTGCATTGGAACTACACTTACACAAAATGCAACACTGAGGAGAACAAGGGATGTTTCAACTTCAGACATCTTGTAGCTGGCACTTGAATGGCAACGTAGTGGGCATACAGTAAAGGTTCAGGTAAGGAGTTTGGGTGGATGCAGGTAGGGCATAGCCCTACTGCCTGAGTCCCTTCTTGGTAGCTGGATTCAGGGTCAGTGCTGCAGAGGATGTACACAGGACCTTGCTGCAGGGCAACACTGAACCTCGAGGATCATCTCACAACTGTGCCTTGATCTCTGAAGATAGGAGTGGCTGCAGTGAATCAGAAAGAAATCCATCCTAGCCTAGCATACCAAAAACTCTGGATAGATAATATTACTGAGAAGTGGAAAACAGAGAAAGTAGCCAGCCATGCTTCTCTTCTTATGTTCCAGTTCCAGTGAACTGGGACTCAGAAACTTCAGAAGCTGATCTTTGTGATTAAGTTCCCAAAACCTTTTCCTCCCATGAATCTGAATTCACCCTGATGGGCAGCTCAGCTCCACCACACCTCTCTCACACTGCCCCTTCTCAAAGAATTGGGGAGAAAATACGATGGAAAAGTGCTCAAGGATTGAGATAAGGGCAGGGAGACCACTCACCAATTATCATCACAGGCAAAAAAGGGTCAGCACAGGGAGATCAATGTGATGAACTATTAGCCTGTTACTAACAGACCAGCACAGTGAGAAACTAAAAACAAACAGAAGTCACCTTCCCCCAGTACAGCTTCTTGCTGAGAAATGCTCAATGATTCTTTCCTATCCATATGCCTTCTCACTTTGTATAATCTCTGCCACATTCCCATACATTTATGGCAACCCTACCCATGGCAGGGAACCAGATGATCTTTGAGGTCCCTTCCAACACAAGTCATTCTATGATTCTATGACTGTAAATATTTTAGTCTCTTTGACTTAAACTACAGTGTGGATCCCTTCTGCTCATCCTTGTTCTGAACAGTTTCCACTTCTGCCATCCCTTTCTGTGGCCAGGCAGTCAGAAGTGTACACTGGAACGGGGAGCGCTCTCGATACATGTAAATACAGGTCAGTATTTTCTGCTTCTTTCTCTCTTTGTGGATAATTATTCATATTCAGTGTATTATTTTTTTTTATTTTTTGGCCCACAGTGTCTCTCTGAGGTGTTTGACTCCCAGCTGTCTGTTCTTGGTGGTGGGTGGTAGTTCAAAGCCCATCACTTTGCTTTTCCCCCGTTGCATGTCCTTCTGTGCAACTGCTTGAGCCTCACATGCTACCTTATTGCACAGTCATTCACTACAATGAGGTCCTTCTACAACTGCTTTTAGACAATTTTCCTTTCTACTCCCATGAATAATGAAATATCTGCAGGCTATGGTCCCTTATTATGCAGTCCCTTCTCCAAATCAGTTATGAATATGCTGAAGAGTACAAGTCACTGCACAGAGCCCTGGGACTGCCTTTCATTTATTCCGGCCCGCTGCTTCCCCTTTTAATGAGTTCTTAGTTCATGCAAGGGATTTCCTTCTTATCCCCATGCTTCAGTGAAGCAGCTTGTTAAAAGTTTCTTGAAAATCCCTGTTCTTGTTCGATTATTCATTGATTCCTCCCAAATCCTCCGGTGGATTTCTCTGCAATGAAGCTCTTTTTCATCATATCATGTTTATCACTTCTCTGCTAATTCTGCTCTGTGGAGATCAAACATACTGATCTGCAGCTTCCCACATCTGAGATGTATCATTTTCAAAGAAATGATAGAGTATTTATGACTGACTTTGCTTCTTGTACCAAGGAAACTTTTTGCAGGATGCTCCACTCCATGGTTAGTAATTCAGCAGTTTGCTGGGCAAATTGTTCCCATTTCTCCTGATCTATCGCCGTTTATCTTACTGAATTGTTCAAAGCCTCTTCTACCGATCCGAAAGTCCAAAAAAGCTCCTTTTCTTCATCCACCATGAAGATGGATGAGCACATCTCTAAGCACCTTCATTTAGTTTTTCTGCTGTTCCTTTCTCTCTCTTGATGCTTTAATACTTGGGTCGGCTATTGGTGCTACATTTCCTGGCTGGCTTTCAGTTCTTTATGAATTTAAAAGGGATTTATTAGCAGTTTATGATGCCTTTAGCAAGTTGTTCCTCAAAGGCTCTTCTTGGCTCTTGCAAGAGCTCTACTATTTCCTGGCTTTTGAAAACTTCAACACTCTTTGTCCATCTTGCAGTTTTTGGTGTACGTGGTAAGTGATATATGCTTCCTCTGGGCCTTCCACCCAGTGTCTTTAAGCTCTTTTCAATCTGCTATATTTCATTCTGCATATTTTTGTCCTTAAGCTGTTCCTTTTAGTTTCCTCTAAACAAATTTCCTTATTTCTATGTAGCTTTCCTATTTGAAATACAGTGTTTACACTGTGGAGGACTTTGCTGGCTCCTTTGCTCCTAGAAAGATACTGAAAAATACTGAAAAACTCAAAAATATTGCCATCCCTGCTCTGGAATAGTTTTTAAGAGGAATATTTTGAATCAGAAATTGAACCAGAAATTGAAGACAAGAAAGACAAGAGATGTTTCTTCTCTTCCTGGTTTCTGGTGGTCCCCTACTGTCTCAAATCAGTTTCACATCCTGCTTCAGGGGTATAGCCAGACAGATTTCACTGCTTCCTTTTGGGGCAGAGGATGCCTATGTCTCTCCATGGGCTCTGAGAAGTGCCACGACTGCTCTCAGCCTGGGATGGCAGCCACACACATGAAGGTGAGCTTGGCTTACAGCCATCAACCTTTACATAATTCCTACTGAGCCATGTGCAGACCTTCCTCCTCTGTGCACATTGGACTTTTTCCATCTTGGGAAGTTGTCTAAATGGAATATAAAGGCTTGGTTGCTTGCTCAGCTTTGAAGAGCCTTTGGGGATCTGTCTAAACCCATTTCATTGCATCCTTTCTCAGTCTTGCAGATTGAAGTAGCTTTCCCTGGGCCAGAACCAGATCATGCAAAACTGGGAATGACTGGGACTCTCCAACCAGAGCATTGGCCCTGAAAGCTTTCCATCCTCATCGGATGACTATGCATCACGGGCAACTCACCAGTGCCCTGACGTTGCTTCTCTTGTCTCCTGACTTTTAAAAGAGAAGATTGCACCAAAGTGAACCGGACAAATTGCCGTGTTTCAGTAACAGAGAAATTAACAATAGCCAATGGCTATTGTGTTCTGTGCTTCAAAATTTTTGTTTACATTGTAATGAAGGGGAAACAAAAACAAAATACCTCCAGAGCTTTCAACATTTTCATGCTGATGGCATTTGCTTGAATATTCATTTGTCTGAGTTTCTTCACTAAGGGAACCTTGAAACTCAGAAACCCTCTGCCAAAACTGTGCTCAAGCCAACATGTTCCCACAGAACAGGCTGGCAGTGTGGTTTTGTGGAAACGTGTTTTGTTAAATGTTTCCACCAGTTCTAACTAAAATTTCTTCCTCTATCGAGACATAAATGTTTTCTTTCAACAGCGTTAGGGTAGAGAGTATGGTTATAACTCATATTTAAGCAGAAAGTCTCTAAATAAATAAATAAATAGATAGATAGATAAATAAATAGATAAACAAATGGAACAGGCAACCCCAAGAAATCATTAAGAACGAGTATTTCATCAGTGTTGCAATGAAATCAGAAAGTCTCTTCCTATCAAATGTCATTGGGATGGGGATGTTGCCACAAATATTTCCCTTTGACACCAACAGTGAGCCTGTGATGGACACTCTTGCTGCCACAACCATAGTGAGTGGCTCTGCTAATGGCAACAGAGCAAGAGCATTGTGTGCCCATGCTTCTTAAACTTAGCACTGGTATATGCTTTAAGGAAGAAAGGAAGTGACTGAAGCCTTTCTATCCACTGGGGAGGATGGGGCTGCTGGAAGGCGACGCAAATACATTCATTCAGGTGGATATTCCTTGGTACCAAGGTTCTACCTCCACTCCTCTGCAGTGAGAGATGGGAGCTCCACCAGCAGCCTGTGTCTGATCAGCACCGAGGGAAATGACACAGCCACTCCACACTACAGCTGTTTTAAGGAATTGGCTCTCTCTGGAGCTACGTTCTGTATAAAAGCCTCAAGAATGACAGATCTGATTGTTTCTTTCCTATTGCAATAAATATGAAGGCACTGTATTACCTATTACTTATTACCTATTACCTATTACTAATTACCTGTCAGAGGCTCACAGGAGTTGCATAACTTCTCAGGCTCTGAAGAATGGAAGGGAGAAGTTTGTGAAGGTTATTTATGGAGGAAAGATACTGATGGATGATAATAATAAGCTGTAATGACAATATTTACTAGATAAAAATTCCCTTCTCACAAAATTAATGTGGTAGGGGGAGCAGTACAGTCGTAGCATAGATGTCCTGAGCTCCTGCCCTGTTAGTTGGGGATATGAAAGTCTGGGTGTCAAGTGGCTGCACTAAATACTCGCATTCATTACAGCACGCTTCAGAAATGCAGGCTGACAGCGATGCCCTGAGGGCTGCTGGCTGCAGAGGACAGAGCTGGCTTTAGTCTGCATCTATCTGGCCATTACTGAGGTTCTGCAGCTGCTCTGCGGGGCACCTGAGGGCAGCGTGTTAAGTGAGTGTGCTAAAGGCAGTGCAGCTGAACTGCTGGGCATCAGCCCTTGATTCAGGCTAATGATTTAGAGCAACACCTTTATTTATAGGGGTGATCTTATCTTCTTTTCTTTTTAAAAAAGCATATTTTCTGTATTTTTAATTACAACGGCTATTAAATTTTATGAATACAGTATCTTTGCTCCTTGAGTTCATGTCAATTCACTTGAAAACCTATTAGTGATGGAAGAATCTCTAACGGTTTTCTTGTTCCAGTAAATACTTGGAAGAAATCCAAATAAAAATTATGGACTTGGGTTCCTTAAATGTCTGCAAAATACAAAACCATGTTTCCATTTGACCCTGTCTTCTGATCATCTGCTGATCCTGGATGCAAACCTCCCTAAGTTCCCAGAAGAGTTCATTTCTGTGGTCTGGACTATGTGTATCTTATAGGCTTTTGAGTATTTCTAGTCTAGCCATGGAGAAGGAGCTTCATAAATGTGACTGTTGCTCAGTGCAATGAGGACTGGGAGGTTCTCAATGAGGACTGGGAGGTTCTCAATGATTGGACTGCCCTTGACAGGAGAGGATTTGGCTAGAATCAGTCCCGATTGATTTCTCTGATAAAACAAAGAATTACAAGAAACAAACTCTTACATTTATCAATCATTCCATCAAGGTTTTCAGGAAAGTACTCCTTATATAGGTCACATTAAAGAGACTGATAACCAAATGAATGTATGCAGCTCTTTAGCTGGGCTACCCAATCCTGCTGTCATTTTGCCTGGGGGTTTCCTCTCATGAGATTTTCCTCCAGCATGTTTCTTTTGGGCTGCAGCAGCACAGCTTGAACGCCGTAGGCTTTCACACCACGACAAAACTCCTGCATATACTGTACTGCAGTCACTGCAGACGTCCTTTAGCTCATGCTCAGCACAGAGCAACCTGATGCTGCCTTCTCCGAAAAGAGACTTTAATAAACGGAATTGTCAGGTAAGAAACAAATCTAGCTCCTGGGGAGTTGTACAAACCTGATGCTGTTGTGTCCACTGCTGCTCTGTCTGGGGGCCAGGCAGGATTTTCTCAGAGCTGGTGCCCGCGTGTGAGTTGCTGCAGTGGCTGGCTGGAGCAGTAAGACAGCCGCTTATTCCTGATGAACCTAGCAAGCCATGTGTCACACGGAGAGAATTCTGAAGCAGAGACATAAGGAAGACATCATGGGGTAATTGCTAATTTTCCTCATGAGTTCATTCATTTTTCTGTGTGAGCAGTGACACCTCTGTGTGAGCTGGCAGTGGATGTGTTCCCAGGCCTGAGTGCCAGCTGGACAAGGTGCCACTGTCATCTTCCATGGAGTGACACCAGAGCGAGTAGGGACCACAGAGAATAACCAGGACACTGACAGCCCAAATGGAGAAATCACGTCCCAAAGCCAACTGGTGTGGCTCTAGCGGCAGTGTGAGCAGGCAGTCATTCCAAGGAAGCACAGTAAGAAGGGAAGAGCTTTTAACTCTTCTTAAGTCTTTATTTGCCTTAAGTTGATCCATGTGACAGATAGCATCCTATTGCTAAAAGCCCCGTGTGTCCTCCCCGTGCACCATGCTGGGCACAGCCCAGCAATAAATACTGCTCATATTGCTAATCAAGACAAACATTTCCAGAGCCACTGAGCTGCCAGCTTTCCTGCCCGCTGCACACAGGCAGTGCTGAGGACTCTGTGATGATGCTTACAGAAAAAGTCTCCTTCCCTCCTGTGCTTTATTATGCATGGGAAGTGCCTGCTGGCAGCAGCTCCTGATTTTCCCAGTCACCTTCAGGGATTCACACAGGTAATATGGATGGAGGAAAGCTGTTGTTCATTGTCAGACACCATCTGCAGCCATCCATGGGGAGAAGGCTTTGAAGGAGATGAGCTTTGCATTGGTGGTTTTGCTTTGAAGAGGTGGACAAGAGAAAAACAGTTGTCGGAACATATGAAAATAGAAATAGGCAGAACAATATGAAAAATAAATCAGCAGTGTGGGAAAACTGGCAGTAAAGTCAGCTGTATTGGTTGCCTGTAAAGTGGGAGAGGACAGGGAAGAGGGGTTGGTGGAATTGTCAGACGTATGAATTTAGCTTTGGGAGCAAACATGAAGATGGCTAAATAAGGATGCATTTCTGCTAGGAATCTGAGCTCTCGTTTCCTTTTATACCACATGACACCACGTGGAGTGTCAGGAAGAGGTTCCTGTGTGCTGGTGAGCATTGGAACTGAGGTATTAGAAGAGAAGACATAAATATATATATATATGCCAGGACACTCAGCATGCTGCTACATTTGAGAGTTCTTTGAGGCTTGTACAGACACAACCTGAGCTGGACTTCAAGAACTTGTTCTTAGCAGTTCTGACGTTCAAAGGGGACACATGCTTTGAAAGAACAATGTGCTCTTTGAGACTGTTTACTGTCGATAGAAGCTAGCCCAGTATTGCCACTCTGCAGAAGGCACAGGACCTCTATGTGCTCCATATCTTTTGTGCACCTCCCAGTGCCTCTCTCCAGATCATTCAGTACTCCACCACCTACAGATGCTCCCAGCAACAAGAGACCATTGGGATTTTGAGCCAAACCACTCTGAAAAACAGACTTTGTTCTGAGATTTTAAAAGCAAAACCTAAATGCACTATTTCATAGCCGGAGGAGACAAAAAATATTAGCTAAGCCACAGAGATTCCTCTTTTCCTCTTTTTTTCCATCTCTTATGCAAGAGAAAAAAAGTTTGGATTTGTCTTGCTTTGGCTGGGCTAGGAATAATTAATTTGTGCAGTTGGTCTCTGATCAGCGAACCATAACATGAATGCCTCACAGAGCTGCAGCTCTACCTGCAGCTCCAGCTGCATCCCTGTCCCAGGAGCAGGGAGGTGTGAGAGGAGGGGGCTGGGGTGCATCACTTCTGTTTGCAGTCGGTGTCTAAACAGGCAGAGAGCAGCACAGAAGTGTCACTAAATCTGCATTAATGACACTTTTTGGTGGTGAATTATGATAATATTCTTAAGCCTTTATGAGAGCCCTACCTGGAGCTATCAGAAAGCAGTAAAGAAGCCATAAATGTGTTAACAAAGAATTCTTTCCCGACATGCAGCCAGTCTGATTTTACAGCTACAATTCATGTTAAGTGTGCATTCATTAAATTATTCAGAGATGATAATGTCTCCTCTTCATAATCCTTAATCACCATGCCAATATGATTCTGCTTACACTGGCTAAAGAGTAGCTGAGGGAGAAATGCATTTTGGCAGGGCAAGGATCAGTAACACTTTGCAGAAACGCTAGATTAATTAATGACAGATGATGATGGAGTGTGCACCAGAGTAAACAGAGCTTCCACCTCAGCCTTATAAGGGCTCATTGTGGTCAGCTTTGTAACAGGAAGCATCTCAGTGCCCTGTGTCAGAAAACAGGCACACTCCCTCATTACTGCTGCCCTCTGTGTAGCTCCAATATAATAACACGTTTATAAAGAACAAAAAAGGAGCTTTGTTGCCAAAAGATTACTGATTTATACGAGACTTATGTAAAAAATAATATGCTATTACGCATATATATCCTTCTGTTAAGGACAGGCAAGGCACCCACTGTGACGTGTGACCGATGTTCTTCTTCACCTGCCCTGCCCAGGCTGGCTCAGCATTAGTGACTCGGTGGGAGACAGGCTGCCCATGCTCTTTCAGATGCTGTATATCACAAACCAGGGTCTAATCTCTCCAGCATTACAGAACTTGCTCCTCTGTCCGGAGGACTCATATCAAAAGCCATGCTGGATTGACAGTCATGTGCTCCATCTTATCCACCTTCAGTCAGACCTGTCTCATCTTTTCCTAGATTATTAAAATGGACAAGGCTTTTACATGTTGGTCTTATGGTAATCCTGAACATCTCCACAGCAGGATTCATGGATGAGCCTTGGAGGGTCACATTTCTGTGAACTCTCCTAGAAATATTGATCTCAGATCTCAATCCAAGCTGAAAGCTTTTGTTCCTTCTTTCATTTTGCATATTCTACTCCATCTTCTGTTTCAATCTGGAAATAGGAATATTGGCATATCCTTCCTCCAGCACCCTGACTTACTTTTAGCGTCTTGTCTTTACCAAAAGCCATCAGGTGTGGGTCTTGCAGATCAAATTATTGCTGGTGAAAGCATTGGTAAACCGAGTTTGGGGACTCAGTGTATGAGGAAATGGTCTCAAGTTGCATTAGGAGAGGTTTTGATGGGATCTCAGGATACGTTTTTCACGGTGAGGGTGGCCAAGCACTGAAACAGGCTGTCCAAGGAGCAGTTCCCATCCTGGGATGTATTCAAGAGACAGATGTCTGTGACATTAAGGAACATGATTTAGTGAAGGGACTTGTTATGTCAGGTTGATGGTTGGCCTTGATGATCTTAAAGGTCTTTTCCAACTAAAACAATTTTATAATTCCATGATTCTTATTTTTTTTCACTGTGGCAGCCAACCTAAACTTGCTGTCCTGGGCAGAGCAAAGCAGTAAATTTGTTGTAAAGAATCTGTGCTTAAACATCAGTGGTTGGTTCCTAAAGTGTGAGCAACTGGGGACTGAAAGGAAATCATTCATTCTGGCTTTGGTCTTCCCAAAGCACAGGCAGTGGTGTAACAGCTCTGCAAGGACTGATCATGGTGGCACATTCAAGAGAGAAAGTGCAAATATATGTCTTATAATGGAATGGTAAATCTATCTTTGACCTCCCTGCATGTGATTTAGCCTCACTGCTGTGTCTTATTCTTGAGCACTCAATAACCCACCCTTCCTTATATTGTCACAGCAGAGGTTAATGCATTTGAAGGTAACTGGAGGATGGATATCCTGTCTCTAGGTAGATAGCATGTGTTTACAAAACACCTCTCCTTACTGATCAGTAAGGAATAGATGTGCTTCTCTTAGGACAGTCCTTCTGTTATGTTTTGTAGCAGATGACATGCAGTTTTGTAAGGTGCAAACAATATATCCCCTAGAAGCTCCCTCCAGTGCCCTTTCCCTGTTGTACCTGCTGGAGCAATCCTCTCCCTTTGAGTCATCTTGCACAGGTATCTGTGCTTCAGTACCACTACCCCTGTTAGAGCAAGTCACCAGGAATCAAGAGCTCTTTTTAGAATCATGATAAATGGAAAACCTTAAGCTTCAGCTTAGAAAAAAAAAAAAAATGCCCTGCAGGAAATGTCTTCCTTGGGGCCTCATTACTCTCCACACTGATCTCCTACAAGAACATCACTCACCTTTTAATGAAACCCAAAGGGAGGAATGTGTTCTGCTTGGGAGCAAAACACATGTGGTTTCCATCTGGCCTCATGAGTGAGCTGCACAGTGCATTCACCACCTGCACGGAGAAACAAGTTAATTATGAAGCCCCTTGGCAAGCATCGTTTTTTCCTAGCATGAAATGAAGGGACACTCATCACTTGCTCCTACAGCATATCCGTCAGAGGGTTTGATGGGGGTTTGATGGGGCATCATATGGAATTTCTGAGCTTGTGGTCATCAATAGCACCACTTTGCCACCACTGGGATGAGGATGTGAGCAAATGGCAAAGGATGGGACTGTTTCAATGGACTTTGCTTTCTTGAACCTGCAAGGAAGGTCTCCGGTGGCCTTGGAGGAGCTATCAGTGACTGAGATGCCCAAAGGTGATGCGTGGAGATGGATTAGTTCACTCTGATGCTGGAGAGCAGAAAGTGTTGCTAGGTTTGGGAATTTGGCTGGTAGAATTTGATGAATAATAGGAAAATTATGCTGTGAATAATGGACATATTGGATGAATAATCTCTTGGCAAATGATATCTGATCTGAATGAGTTGCCAGCAAGGGACACGTGCAACCTGCTTATGCTGTGGGAAGGCACTGGGTAGTCTGAAGCTTCAAATTTAAGCTTTGTTAAACAAAGCCAAACAAAGCCCATATGTTTTATGAATAGAAAAGGTTTTCATCCTATTTGGAAAAAAAAAACCACAAAAAGAACACTGGTGTAATCAATGGTTGTGCTGAGATGCTGGGTCAGGAATGGATTTAAAATGAAACTGTACAATCTGATTTCACCGTAATGGGAGTGAATTAAAAAAATAAAATGAAAAAAAGAAAAAAAAAGAAAAAAAAGAAAAAAGCAAGCAGGGTCAGGACTGGCAATTTAATACTCCAGAAAGTGCAGAAAAAGTCACATTAGCAGATCTCAGAGTCTCCCTCCACCTCCAAAACGAAGGAGCCAGTGATGGAAGTCCTCAGAGCATTTCTGTGCTTTGTAAGCATGGCATTGTGTTTGGGGATGGGTTGAACTGATTTCTAGACCCAGGAGTATTCCAGGCATGATAATGGAATCACCATCAAAGTCCATTGGTTTTGTCCTCTAGCGGAGTCCAGAGAACTGGGAAAGCACTTGCTGGTGTCCCAGTACAGAGCTGGAAATCAAACCTGTGAGGAGAGCTCCAGAGCTTTGTGGACTTCCATGCTCCCTTTTTGCTGAGCCTGTCAGCACTGGTGGCTTCAATTTCTCTGCTGCATATTGTATTCCTCAAATGATAGTGATGAGTTTCAGCCCATGCTGCATTTCCAATGAGCTGCAATAGGAAATGTATACTCTGAAAATGATAGCCAGCAGCTGCAGTGTTTCTTTTGTCCCCTGAGATCCCTGTTTGTTTAATAAACTTGTAGTTTTCTGAACAGCACAGCCCATTGTGAAGGCAGTCTTAAGGGGAAAAATGCCTGTGAACAGAAATGATTAAATATCAGAGATTACAAAGCATCCTGAAACCCAAATGACAGAACCACCTGACGAGAAATCCACAAAGAGGATGTAATTAAAATGGATGACAACAGGGGAAAATAAACATCTAAAAAGTCAGAATTAATTCCTTCAATCTGTAACGACCCTCACACTGCCAGAGCTCTCTTTTCTCCTTCTGACATTGGCCCCATCCCTTCTCTGAAGACTACTCCAAGCACACAGACAAAGAATAAGGATCTGATTCAGCAGATTTAGCAGCTGGATGGACCCAAATGCCCTCTGGCCACCAAGATCTCTTCATGTCTCTGTCCTCTGAGCTCCGTGGCAGCAATCCCTTTCTGTTTGAGTCAACACACAAACACTGCTGTGCTGGGTACCTTTCTTACGGCTTTCAGCTTCCACCTCACAAGACACCATTGGAGCATGGGAATTATTGGCTGCACCTGCATCCAGACTGGCTGGATATCTTCACCAAGGGTTTCACTGGACCTTCCCCTTGCTGAATGCACCATGACCATCATATTGTGTGGGCTTTTTTGTACCACGGCCTGAGTGTTCCGCACATCAATCATGGGAGAGAGGATAGGGTGGTACCAACTTGCTGCCGGGCAGAGATATCCTACTGATAGGAGCATCTCCAAGAGAGACTTGTCTCCTGCTGTGTCCATGTGTAACACCTGGGACACAAAGCAGCCGTGAGGCTGCTGTCAGGGTGACCTCTCTTCAGGCAGTGACCTCCTGCTTCCTGGGCACTGGGACACAGGGGATCACATCCTCTCCAGCCTGAACCTGCAGCACCCTGAACACCAGAGTCCTGCAGTGTTCTGGGGCCAGGGGGGCTTGCAGGGCTGATCAGCCTCTCGTAGTCAGTAGCTGCACAGAGGAGCTTTGTGGACTTGAGAGGACTCGGAGCTTCTCCCTCACTATGCCGGTTCTGCTGCCATCCTCTGGCAGCTGCTGTTACATGATGCACTCTTCCCTGGGACATGCCAGGCCAAGATCCAGATAAACAAGCACTGTACCCTCTCCAATGCACTGACTGTACATTTCCTATCTTCCTTTTCTAGCAGAGAAACAACTCTGACAGGCCAGGCTCCAAAGACATCTAGAGCATAATTCCAGCCAGGTCCTTGCTCTCTGTGCCTTCAGGGATCTGTCACCGACAGCCTGGGTGAGGGACAGTGCTCAGAGATGGTCAGACTTCCTCTGAGACTGCCACAGGAGATGACTGTGGAAATGCACAAGACACCCTCTGGCCAAATCTGTCTAGGACAGGGTGCCAACGCTCCATCTCATTTAGGGATGATTTTATCTTGCTTTTTGAAGTAAACAGCAAAGACTGTATTTCCTGTCTCTGACAAAATGGGATGACATCAGTTACAGACAAAGCAGTTTCTTCTGATGCCAAGCACTTCCCACTTAAATATCATGGGGTGGTCAATGATAACCAGGCTGGTGCCAAATTCCCCTGCCCACGTGCATAAATGTAATGCCACTCTGCTAAGAGTCACTGTTTTCTAAGTGTAGGGACAAGGTTGACTCAATAGCGGGATTTTCATGGACTTCTTGCTCTGAAGCTTCCTCATGGCATGGAACAGGGCCATGAATTTAAATCATTTTGGATATTTTGGAATATTCATTTCACATAAATAGCTTCTGCATTAAAAGATCGGAGAAGATTGTATTGATCTCACTGAAGACAGATCCAGTTCCTAAGCTGTGACATCATCAGATGATTTGGGGGAAAGGGATCGTGGGAGATCTGCAGTCTGATATCATCTTAAGAGCAGTGCCTGCTCTAAGAACAGCACAGTTTGCTCAGGACTTCTCCTGCTCTGGTCCCAAAATCCTCTAAGGAGGGAAACAGCACAAACTCCCCAGGCTGCCACTCTCCCTGCTCTTAATGCTCTTAGGGAGGAAGAGTTTTCATTACATTTGTTCTCCTTGTCTCATCTCTTTATCAGCAGCTTCTCATTCTCCCACAGTGTATGACTTTGAGGAACATTGCTCTTCTTGCACTGCCCCAAATGGTGGGAGCACCCCTCAGACTTGAACACGCGGGTGCTCGACGAAAACAAGGGCAGATTTTGTTTGGAAGGCCTGTTAACCCAAAGCTTTTCTTGTTTTTGTGGTGATCTGGAGGAGCACTGCTAAAGTTGGGGAGTTGAGACCTGAGGGCATATGAAGTGCTGTCACCACTGGTCCTGTTCTCACTGGGAGGGGAGTGCTGGTCACTGCGCAGCTCTGACTTGCCTCTGTGCAAAGCAGCTCGTATCTCTGACAGCACGGGGGAAAAAAAGACTCCTGACAAGCATATAATCCAATTAGCTTCTTGCTTTCACATCAATTCAGTTCTAGCTCATGAAATTGCTTGTCATTTATCCATCACTCCAAGAGACTCCAGAATCCAATTGCCTTTCTCGAAGCCAGAAATGAGACACTAACAACAGGACCCATTAGAGATGTCATTCAGTGCTTTCACTTCTACTCTTCCTGATAATACATAAAGCTCTGTAGCAGGTTACAGCTCTGGAAGAATTCAGAGCAGTTTATTCCTTCTCCCTGGAACCGATGCGAAGTCCCCCAAGACATGCAGAGGCAGACCCTACAAATGGCTGTGTCAAAGCAGGCCAGCACATCTCCAAAAATGCACGCAGCTGAAGCAGACCTGACTTCTCACAGTAATTACTTGCATCAACTGATTTTTTTTTTCTTTTTTGATTAATTTATTTGATGATTTTCCCTTTTCTTTCCTGTTTACTAATTGCTTTCAGACAGATTGCAAAAATAGCATGGTTATTTAGAAAAACAAAATGCCAGAAGGCCAGAAACTTCCAAAGGGGACTTCATCTGTTCTCCAGTGTTAGAAAACAAGCACAGTGTATGGGATGGAAACCTGGAGTGTGCACAGAGGTGTAGCAAGGCAAAACAGTGGGAAGACCTTGTGGGCTGCATGCAGAAGGTTGCCTGAAGGCAATGGAAGCTCCCTGCACCACGAAGACCTATTTGCAAGAGAAATCAAATCACTTCCTGCGGAAGCATTGAATGAATTCCTGAACGTCAGTGGGATGCAAACGACCTTCAGTCACCAGTGGTCAGAGTTCCAGGTAATGACCTACAGCCTGGTATCCACACAGACTTCTTGGCTTTGTCTTCCAAGACAGAGCTGCTCCAATTCCCAGTCTGAATGTCTTTCCCTTTCTTTTTCCTTGGCAAAAGGTTGTGATTACTTCTACTTGCATTAGCCAGGAGACGTGGGGGTCCAGCTTGATCTCCTACATCAACCTCCTGTCTAGAAGAACAGATCTGGCAGTTTATTCCCTCTGTCTCTGCCCCTGGAGTGCAAATACTCATTTTTCCTGGGCTGTGACACCAACAGGAATCGAATGTGCATGAGAAACCCGCCTGCAAGCAGGCACACATGGCTTTTATTCCTGCTCCTTATTCACTATGGCCATGGTTTAACAGTTCAGATATGGACAGCAGTGACATCTCCATCCCTGCCATTGCTGCTCCTTGTCAGTGCTAACACAACTGCTTGGGATGTTGTACTGAAAACACCATGGATCCAAGTCTTATTACCTCTCTGGAGACTCACCAGGACTTCCAGCCTTTGCATCTCCATCATTCACCCTTGTCTCCTTTTTGTGGCCACCAAGATGGGACTCAAGGTGAGAAGGAGTAACACACACTTGTGTTACCTGGAGCATCCAGATAATGACTGTGCTGGCTGGCTTTGTGTTTCCTTACTGAATGCTCTGGCAGCTGAAGGAAATCATGGGCTCTTTACCACCCCCAGAGCAGCACTCAGTGCGTGTCCTGTCTGTGTTTATGGTATTAACTTGTGCACTCTTGTTTAGTTTTGGCAACAACACATCTTATGAGCATGATTACGAGGAACAGAGTCATTCAAGAACAGAGGCTTAAAAGTGTTGTTAATTTTATAACTCCTTTTCAAAGAGATTATTACTTTCTTTCTTCAGACTTTACCTGCACTTGCCATAGCACTAAAGCAAGTTGCCATTCTCTGGTCCCACAGATGCAACAGCATGTAAATCCCATTTATAAGCTGTAAATAGAGGTAGAAGCCAGATTTGCATCAAAGCTTGGCTTGAATGTGAATTCTGGTCCTCATTACGTGACCTATTATCTCCCTGAGACCATGGCATTATGTACAAAACAACAGAAGCTCCTGTAAAGGTCACATTGGAGATGCAGGGCTGCATGGGTGCAGGATCTGAGCATCCCAAGCCCCTTCTTACCTTCTGCGGAAAAGAATCTCACTCCAGCACACTGTTAGTCATGTTTGTAGCTGCTGATTATATTTCAGTACTGTGTCTGTGGTGTCCAGGACCCTAAGCCCCTTTGTGGTAGATGCTGGGTTGGATGTAGAATGAGACACCTCAAAGCATCATTTCTCCTGTCTGTTTAACAGGAAGACTGGAAGATGGGATTTCTGATGGGAACACTCATCAAGCATTTTTAAAGGAGGCTTTTGAGGGACGATGCATTATTCACTACTTCCTTGCAGCAAGGAAGCCCCTATGTGCTTTAAGGCTCTAGATACATAAACATGCTTCGTGATCAGCATCCAACAAAAGTGGTTTTGGTTTTGAACAAGGGATGTTCTCCTCTAACAGCAGGCTGTTGATCACTCACAGCAAGGAAAGCATTCACATAAACTCTGCACCGAGTTACTTCACAAATGAGAAAACAGCATTCTGACCGTGAGCAATGCATGAATAAAATAGGGGTTAGGCACGGGGAAAAAAGCTTAGTGCAAATCCTCCTCCTCCTGTGCCTTTCAGAGATTTTGTTTTGTGGATCGGACTGCATCTGGAAGCATGGCAGAAAAAGTGTAAGAAATGCCTATTTTGGAGGGAGCAGAAAGCATCTGCTGGCAGCCCATGCAGGATGCACAAGGTACTGCTAGGGGGACCATACACCTCATCTGATCTGATGATACCTGTGTGTCTCTTGCCACTAAACAGCACCCACAAAGATGGGCTGTTTGTCCTTCTCACTACATGTGAAACTGGATTTGCCAAAGGCAAGGAAAACCTGGTCTTCTGAGCACTCTATGACTTCAATACTCTGCACTGCCTGCAGAGTAAACCTAGATTACCATTTGGTCCTGGGAAAGCCCAACTTTTAGCCCATTAAAATTACTGATGAGCTGACTAGGTGTGCCACTCCATCAGCCATGCTCCCTGGTAGTTGGCCTTGCTAACAGCAGCAGGAACTCTAGAACGATCTGCAATTGGCTGTAAATAGGCTCAAGAAGGTCAAGAATGAAGAAGAAGAAAACCTAAAGATGAGCATCCTGCTTGTCTTGGTGGAGGATTCTTGCCATCATCTCCCATAGGGTTCCTTTGACCTTGAAGGTCACAGGGAGGGTGAGTGTAACTGCAGAGAACAAGAGTAGATGCTAGGGAGATTTTGCAAAACAAGTTCCCTATTTCACCTGGGAGACTTTTCTGTAAACACTAGATAGTTTGGACTATTATATATTGTTAAGACATCAGATTGACTAACAATAAGCTCATTCCTCAATATTTAATATGTTTTCATTTCTGCTCATAATAATCTTTTGAATGTTACAGTGTGATTTAATATCCATCCTGTAGACCTGAAGGGATCATACCAAGGAGCTCTTTGAAGTCAGATGCCTTCCAGAACAGCTCTGCTGAGCAGGTAGATTTTGCACTAGGAGTAATCCACAAACTTTCTGCTTGCCAGGAGAAGCAGACAAGATGTTAACCAGGTCAGTGAGCCTAAAGATGAAGAGAGTGGAAGGCAGAAGCTAGTCTAGCCCAGAGAATTAAGTGTTTTCTATGTGAGCACAGGGCAGACAGTTGTGATGTGGGACTGAAGGATCAGTCTGACTTGTGGGAAGGCCAATTCACCTTGGTTTTACCAGTCTGTTAAGGTAAAAATGATGAGCACTGTGACTGGGGTTCGAGTATTTGCTTTGCTGTTGCTGTTGATCTCCTGGATCACTCTGAGCAGCTCTCTCTGCTTTTTTATTTATTTTTTTTCCAGTGGCTACAAAGGCCGTGGAAATGCAGGGAGTAACAAGACCAGACAAACAGGATGGATATATGTTTGTGCATGGAGTGGGTAAGAACAAGGGGTATGGTTTTAAACTAAAAAAGTGGGAGATTTACATTTAGATGTCAGAGGGAAATTTATCACCCAGAGGGCAGTGAGGCCATGGCATGACTGCCCATAGAGCTGTGGGTGCCCCATCTCTAGAGGTACTCGAGGCCATGGATGGGCCCTGTGCAGCCAGAGATGGAGGAGATCAATGTGCCCATGACAGGGGTTGGAACTAGGTGATTTTTAAGGTCCCTTTCAACCCAAGGCGTTCTATGATTCTATGACTTCAACATTTAATCATTGATTTGATGATAACCACACCTTGCTTAGAGTCAGTGTAGTGCCAGAGGGATCCCGAGTAGAAGTTAAATAATAATCCTCTACTCTGGAGGCCTGGCCAGGTTTGCATGCATGGAGCTCTTCTCTCTGAGGCATCTCAGGGGAACTGCCTATGCCTTGAGATGGAAGCCCGTGGATGGGCTTGGATAGCTGCCGAAGGCTCCTGGGTGAAATGGTGTTGAAGATGGGGTCTTCAATCTCTGTGGCTGGAACAGGTCGTCTGTAACAGACTGCAGTTAAATCAAACTTCCTACTGTATGAAAAAGGACAGAAGCCACTTGCAGCTGAGGAGATTCGGGCTAGGAAAATTCAGGTTAGGAAAACCGAGTGTTGAGCAGCACTGCAAGAGGTCATGGAAAGAGGCTGTAAGACCTGACTGTGGAGGTTTTAAAGCTTCAGATAAATCCAGCATGATCTGATCCATGCAACGGTCCTGTTTCAGGCCAAGTTCCCTTCCTAACAGCCTTTCTCAGTTATATTTTCCCAGTCAGATCTGGAGACTTCCTGGATGCTCCAGACTGACGGATAGAGATGCAAAGTTGCACTGTACTTTGAAGAACACATATTTCAAGGTGAGGCTGGACTCCAAGAGAGTTTGTGTTGTAACTCTGATTTAATCCTGAGGCTGCCTTCAGCCCAAGCAGCAGTGCAGATCCACCAGTGCCCCTGTCTGCTGCCCAAAAGACACAGCAGTGATAATCAGCAGCTGGCCAAAAGTCTGTTGTTCTAGCAACCAATTGATTTCAAGTTTTTGCAGTGAGTCAAAATGGAAGCAGAAGAAGAGAGCTGGAGATCGTGGAAAACATATTTCTAAAGTCATTTTTTCTTTCTTACCAATCAAGTACAACTTGCAGCCTTTCCCAATCTCATTTCATGCCTCTGAATTGGATGTAGACTGATTTCAAAACATGCCCTACCCATGCATCAGCATGTACACAAGTGGGTGCCAATGATTAGAAATGACAGGAGCTGTGTAATTCAGCCAGGCAACATATGCATCTTCTAGAAGGACCTAGGGAACCACAGGTCTTTGGACCTCACCTTGGTCCTTGGGAAGGTAATGGAGCAAATCCTTCCTGAGATCTTTGGGGAGCAATAGGGACCAACCAAGAGCAATATAAGTATGTGTGCTACAGTAAGAATGATCTGCAATACTTTCTAAAGTTCGGAGGTGAAGAAGTGAAGTGTGCTTACATCAATAGTTGGAAATCTCTTCTTTAGCCTTCTGATTCTTTGCTGGTAACATGAGCTTAATTCGAAAGAGCAGTACGTTCTGGAGTGTCAGAACTCAAGGTGAATGGGAACCTTCTGATATTCAGAAAGAAAATAGAATGGCTTTAACAGCCACTGTCCATCTGCATGATTTTTACTACTCAAAACAAGCCTATCTGTGGTGGAAAATAAATGTTCTTATTTATGTTCTAATCCTTGGAAATCACAAAAGAAGCAGTCAAAGCCTCGTGGAGGAAGAATGACAAAACCATTGCATGGCTGATAGGAACAGCAAGTTGCTACAGATGGCAGAAAGACACTTTGAGATGCTTTGGAGCCGAGGCATTATTTATAGGGAAACTGAAAATGATTATAACTGGCACGGTATGAGAAAGGCACTGCCTAGGAGATTTTCTGCAGCCTTAATCCAAAAGGGCACCAACAAGAATGGAAAAAGAGCAGAGGTCTGAAAGAGAGCGAAAATTTGAACTGATTGCATTGAATGGGAAGTTTCATCATTTAATCTCAGATGAAGAGGATGGGGCTTGACCTACTACATACTTCTAAGGGGCACCTGAAAAAGGAGCAGGCACCTGATTGCAAGGAGTGGATCTGAGGCTGTTCATGTCCTCCCAGGGTCAGGACACACTGGATAGGATCGCCAACTCCTTACCTCAAGAAAAGGCAAAATAACAAGAAGCCAGAGTGTCCATTGATGTGGCAGATTCTCCTTCTCTTCTCCACTTGAACCGAAAATAAGAAAATAATTATTACAAAGAGAAATTCACAAGTTGGTGAAATTAGGAGCTATTTCCTGGTCCACGACAAAAGGAAAGAGACCAGAAGACAGGTTTTATTTAAGTCCATTGTTCTGCACTGAATTCACTTGTGACTCCCATCTTGTCCCAGCCACCCCAGCAGGGCCCACCTCCAGTGCTACCAGTGCCACCAGTCCTCACCTGTGCATGAAGCCTCATGCTGATGGGAGACCTGAGGAGATGAGTGCCATCACAATGCCCTGGTGGTTTTCATGACAAATCTCTCTAAGGGAAATGCGCATGGGGCTTATACAGACAGATGTGGAGTTGCCTGAAGAGATTCTGTTTTATTTTAGTTTTGGCCGTGAAAAAAATAAAATAATAAAATCCTGACATTAATTCATTGAGGTTTGCAAAATACTTTGAGTTAATGTGACAAGGGCCCCTATAACAGTGCTTAGAAATCAGTTATTCAGTTATGAATTACTATTATCAATAATTCAAGCATTCTGTTATTAATTGTTATTATTTCTCTTGCTCAGGGTTCACAGAGCAGCTCCTGGACTGTCCACAAGCAATGTACCTTCTGTTTCTTCTTCCAAAATGTTTATGCTTTAGCCAATGACTTGCACATACTGGCACATGTGACCTCCACATTTCTGTGTCTTTCCAATAACTAAAGCCTAAGCAAGAACCTCTGGTCTTCTTTTTTGCACCTACTTGGATGGATGAGCTGAGCTCTGAAGATCTTTCACCTTCTGGAAGTGAACAACTGGAACTCAGTTGTTACGTAACAAATCTGTTTCATCAGTGAATGAAGCAGCAATCCGTCTACTGCAAATATTTAAGTGGTTGAAGGATGTCCAGGAATGCATGTAACACTAGGAATCTGAATGTGGACATATCTGGTGGATAGAACCTGTCTGAAAGGAGTGTTTTGTTAAGCCCTCTCTGCCGCAGGTGTGTGTGTGCTGTGTGTGTTCTGATTCAGGCAGAGCTTGTGTTCCTTGCACATGTGCTTTGGACTGTACTAAAGGTCACACAGCCTGTGGTGAGGTCTGTTCACAGAGACCTCAAGACCTGCACCTTGCACAAATAAAGCCATCCCAACGCTCAGTGCTGAGCAGACAGCTGCCAGTTCTCCTACATTTTTGAACAAAGAGACAGAACCCACACTACAAAGCCTGGCAACAGGAAATGAGTTAGTCTACAAATGAATATTGTTTGCAAGCAGAAGTAAAATTCAGCATTAACCCCTCTTAAAGTGAACTTTAAAGTCGGTAGGGACAAATAACCCTCCTAGGGTGTGATTTCTTCAATGCAGACAGTTGCTCTCCGGGAAGCTCTTTCTCCCCATTGCCTACAAAGGGTCTCCAGGGCAGTTGTCCAGATGTGGTGCTGGGGGTACATCTCTGGTCTTGCCCTCTCTGGTAGTGCTATGAGTACACAGAACAGAAGCTCTCTGACAAAGGGATTTCAGTTGCCATGAGTGGCAGCAAATGGCTCAGCATGAAACCAACTGTCAGGAGACCAAAACAATTTCAGCAAAGACCGACTGAAGCTGGAAGTGGAACCGTTCAACAGTTCAGCAGAGTGGGTGGCAGAATTCTGCCCATGTGGGCACAGTCCCCATGGGTATGTTCCACCATGTGCACAATTCAGACCAACTGTTCCTCCTACTGGCATCATGCTTAGTTGTTGCTCCAAAGTTCCAAAGCTTCTCAGATAGTGGCTGCCTCCATCCTCATCCTACACAGCATACAAAACTCCCTTCTTGATATAGGCATATTGATGACCTTCTCTTGCACCACTGTTTTTAACCATGAACAAAGTTTCATATAAAGGAGATGACTTGTCCTAAAATAATGTAGCACTTCTCTCTGCAACAGAAAGATCCCTTCATCCATGCCTGTCTTGGTTTGGGATGAGTAATTTCTGGATGTGGTCACAGAAACAGAACTCTGTAGCAGAGAACAACAACAAGTGCAAATCCAGTTCTTCCAACACCACGGATGTTTCTACTCCATTTTGTGCATGTTTAGCATGGAAAGTCAAACCACAACCACAGAGTAAAGGATCCATCACCAGAGTCAGAAAGCTGTCTCTGGTTCTCATATCGGTTCAGAGGATGGTGACTGAGACTACAGCAGGAGACAGCCCCCAGAGGTGCTCCTTGGAAAAGCCCGATGCAATGTGTGAGAGCAGAGTGGTGCTCTGCAGAGACACGGGTCTCTGTTTGTAGGATTGGGCACTTGATGAGCAGATCAGTGAGAGTGAGGTGAGAGCTGGGCTTGTTGGAAGAGCAGAGGTAGGTGTGAGTGTCACCAGAACTTTAACTCCAGAGGTAGCAAAGATAGTGATCATCACCTGTGGGAAATAAAATGCATCAAATAGGTAACAAAAGGTAGCTCAAAATCCTGGGACAAAAATCCAGCCTTCCTGGATAGGGTGATTTGGGTAGGGCTGTTTTGATTTTCATGGATGGATGCTGGATGAGAATGTCCCATGGCACACTTGTGCTGCATACAGCTTCTCAGCCTGTTCTCTACCATGCTGTGCCTTCAGATCGTTCAGTTTGCGTGCTGTAGAGGCCTCAAGGCCAGCAAAGACCAGCCTTTGCCAAGTGCACTCAAGCCCTCATCAGTAGAAGCCAAAAGCTCTCCCTGTTATGCAAGAAGCTATTAGCATCTCCGAAGGCACAGGCTGACATGTTCTGCGGGGCCCATGATGCTTAGCAAGATCTTATTTGCAGGTAAATAATCCTCATGTGGAAATGCATTTTCTCACATATCATTTACTCTGTTTTCCTCTCACACTGTGAGATTTTCCTTCACACAGTGACAGAAGTGAAGATACACAGGAGAGCTACCCTCTTCTCTATCAGCAGTACTCTGTATAAGCAAGCCTCACTTGAAACTGTGTAGGGGAAGTCTGACAGCTCCCAGTGATGAAATTCTGAAAATAAGGTTATGACAAATTAGGGGTTTCACTCAGCAGCACCCCTTGCTCACTTCCAGTCACTGTAACAGGTTTTCTCTGCCTCTTATTCCAGTGCTTGACACTTTCTCATCCCTATAAATCTCTGTGCCATCCATTAACACATTAAATCCCATCATTAAGATCTATCACAAATGGAACTGGCCTTGTGTTAACCCCAGCAGTAACTCTAGGGAGACTGCAGTCTCTACAATGGTGCTCGAAGAAAATGTTTCCATAGGCTGCAGTGTACTTCAGTTTTCTCTTGTTAAAATCATGTAATGTTTCCCTTTCTTTGGAGGGGGAGGGATCTGAAGAGCTTTGACACGACTCAGTCCAGATTAAGTAGTGCTTTCCTGGAATGAGAGATTACTAAAGGGATACTCTTGCTGCTGGCTCCCATTCTCTCTTCTGAAGTTGGCAGTTTAATTACATTGCAGTTCCCAAGATGCCATCATTTAGCACTAAAGCAAAGACTTTGAGCATTGCAGGAATCACAAGGCTGTTGGAGTGTTGTGACCCACACAGTGATGGATCTGACTGCATGGAACGGCCTGTGCCTCATATGTTCATAGTACAGATCCCAGAAAATATTTAGCCAAAATGATAAATTAATCCCAGGTTTGGAAGAAGAGATTTGATCATGGTGACAACGTAAAGCAGTTCTTTCTGCCCTGGGAGTGTGAAAGTGTTTCATATTGACTGCAAACCATGAGGTGCAATGAGCTGTGGTTGTTTAAATGAAATATTTTGAAGTGGTTTGTTCTATGAAAAGATAGTGGGACCTTTCCTTCTATAGAATTACAGCACCTCTAAATGAGACACAGACTGAAAATTGTATCTATGTTCACCTTCTGTGATCAGTGTCTTCCCCATGGAAGACTTCCCAATGGTACTTGTCTTGCACCACCGCCTTTGGGAAGCGCATGGTGCATGAAAACATGAGAACAGCAGAGACTCAAGTTCAGGATTTCAGCTGGGCCACAGGCTGAAATCTACTGATTTGGGTACTTTCCTTCATCATTTTTTGTTTCTTCCTCAGGACTTGTCTAATTAAACCGCACAGATTGTACTAGCAGCTGATGGCAGGATGCTATGTTGTCTGTAGCCTAATGAGGATCTGCTTTTAGATGGGTAAATATAAACCTGTAATAAGCTGTCCTCCACACAGACAATAACTCGTGCTCTTGACATGACCTACTCAGATATTTACAAGAATTCAGTATCCCAGTTGCTATCAGCAAGAAGCAAAACACAGTTGTTTGTGAAGAGGGAGGGAGTTTGTCCCTTTTATGATCACAAAACAGCTATCGTTGACGATTTCAGCAGCAGATGCTAATTGCTAGTGATGCAGACTCAGACAAACATGAATAGCATCACCTATGTGCATATGGTGTAATTAAACAAATATTTCTGTCACTGAAACGATATTTTCATCATAAAACCTGAGTCAGACCCTTTGTGTTAAAGGTAATTACTCTCCGAGCTGCTCAGAAACATCAAATACGATTTCACACTGCCTTACAAGGACATGCTATTAACGACTGTATTAGAAGCATTTGTCAGAATTGCAGGAGGAAGTTGCAGGGTTTTTACAAGAAGGCAGGGATGCCGCTGCTGCTGCATGGGCTCTCTGGGAACATCCAAAAGCCCTGAATGGTGAAGGCTCAGCTGAGCAATGTGCCGATGTCAAAGCTGTTTTCCAACGTTAATGAGCTCCACAAATCTTCACTGCATGCTGCTCGCATTATTTTTTAAATTAACGTATTTGCTCGCTGGATCCGTTCAGGGCTGGTGAGCAGCTCACCCAGACCCCCACCCTGCTTAATATTGGTGGTGCTGAGCACAACTGACAGCCTGCTCGCTGCTGCCACAGGCAAGGAACTGAGCATTGGGGCTTACCGAACAGCACACAGCCTCTGCAAGGATCAGGAGGGTTCTCAGGATGTTGTCTGCCTTATGTGAGGTCCTTCACCCAGGGCTCAGTGTGTGGCTCTGCAGGGGTTAATGCTGGCTGTCTCCCCTCCATGAAGCCCGTGGTGAGGCCGTGGGAGGCTCCAGCACAGCAATGGGTGCAGGAGTGGTTGGCAGTGCTGCTCTCCTCTCCATGTCCTCTATCTTTGGCCTTCTTCGAATTTCCAGTCTTTGCTACATCTCAGTAGCCTGCAACATGCAAATCCAGCTCTCTTTAAAGACGTTGCCAGAGCAGGAACTGGAGAAGCTGTTCCAAGAGAGGTTTGCAGAGGGAAGGTGTGGTAGAAAAAGGTTCCTCTGAGATGAGGTCCATCCTTCTCCCACCCACTGCCCACCTTCAATGTCCCCTATCCAACAGGGGGGCTGGTGTGGTGGGTTTCCTCTGCTGGTAATTCCTGCTGAGAAACTGGACATGTGATGTACCAGGTGAGGGGATCTCTTAAGAGGGAAATAGCAGGGAATAAGTAACAAGAACTATATTTTCAAGAATAAATGAGACTCTGTGGAGTCAAGGTTATTTGCAGAAACACCCATCACAAAACAGATCGTTACAAATCGTTGTATGGAATCCTACATTAACAGCAGCCTCTCCCTTTCCCTCTACTCACGTGGTTCAGCTTGTGACTGCTGGGCCTTCTGCATCCCTCTGCTCAGGCAGAAGGAAAGATCAAGCATGATGTCTTGGTTTAGCAAGGAGAGAGAGACACTTGGGACCAAACTTGAATCTTCAGCTCTGTGTTTAGTCCTGACCATGTTGACATCTTAGGTTTCCATAGGATCATGGTGCTTTTAGACAAAATTTATTCCCCTCTTTTTAGGTGTAAAGCAGTTTTGGAGCGTTGGCTTCCAGACACGATCACAGGGATTACAGATGCTGTCTCAGGAAGATCTAACCTCTATATTTTGGAGCAGGTGAACTGTCCTTTTAGTGGCAGCCTCCCAAGTCCTGCAGATTGCAGATTTAATTCTGGGCTGCTGGGAACAAAGGATTTAATCAGATGTGACAACAGAGCCTGGGAGCTGACTTCTTTCTGAACATTCCTGAATTTCTTCCCCTGGCCCTGATGCTCATGCAGTCAGGTATTCCTGGAGCTGCATTCTGCTGAGAACACATCTCCCTGGACTCATCATTATCTTCATTTTCCAGTGTATCCTTTTCTTTCCTGGTAAGACCCCTTAGCTCCCTGCTGCACTGCTTCAGGCTGGTGCCACGACAAACAGACTCCCTTTGAGGCTCATACAAATGGAGACTTGCGTTTCCAACCAAGGTACTCAAAAGGGGAAACAAAAGGGGAAACAGAAACTCCTCCGAGCCTCTGCTCAGATGCATTCAAGTAGAGATTTTGTTAGGTTACAGTTCTGGTTCCGAGCCCTGGATTTGACAATCCATCACCATCACAAAGGGCAGATTTTTCTTTTTTTTCTGTAATCCTTCTTGAAACTGCAGGGAAATCTGTCCCTCCAAAGAGGAACAGAGAACAGACCAGGGCTTCTCCCAAAACCAAGGGAGCATCTCCTGTATGAGATGTCAATGAGCAACAGGCACAATTATTTTGTGTTCAAAACCAGACTTTTTAAGTAGCTTTTCATGCTGTTGGAGCACAGTGTCAGCCTGCTATGTGTAGCACTGCTTAGCAGATAATCATAGAACCACCAAGGTTGGAAAACACCTCCAAGATCATCCAGCCCAGCCATGCACCTACCACCAATATTTCCCCATTAAACCGTGCCCCTTAAAGCTGTTGTGTTGGTGCCCCCCTGCCCATCACAGGCAGCACTGCAGTGGGCTCACAGTGCCTACAGAAGCCTCAGATCACACTATGCAGAGCCCTGCATCTCCTCCTGAAATTGCAGAAAGCTCCGTGGAAATTCATGTAAAACTTTCTCCTTCCTCTCTTGTGAATGAAACATTTTTTAATTAATGCACTGTATCAAAGGCTGTAGGACTTCATAAGCCAATGCAAATCTTGTGTTTGTACAGTAGTATGAGACGACATATTACAAAGAACCAGTCTTTGGCAATAAAAAAAAAAAAAAGCAAAAAAAACCACAGTGAATAATGCTCTCATGGTTTGAGTTCAGTGCACAGATGTCTGCTCAGTAATGGATTTCTGGCAATCAAATATTTTCTTTAATGCTATAAGACAGCTTGGTGATATTTGATCATGATTAGCCAAAGCATCCCAGGGTGTTTGGGGTTGTAATAAAATGGGTAAGTATCCTAGCAATTTATTTTATAAATTGTCCCATTAAGTAAATACCTCTGTGTACGAAATACAGCTCATTGCCAAGATTTCATTTCACAAACATTTGTGAAGCATCTGGGGGCAGTCTAGGTCTTCCACCCTAAATGCTTAACACTTTGACCATCAGAAGTTCACCAAATCATCAGAGTAAGGCTGGCTTGTCTGACAGCATGCCAGCAGAGATCCGGTCAGCCAGGTCAGGTTTTCTCATGGTGCACCTTGAGAAGTCCAGAAGTCTCAGCAGCTGCTCTGCTTTGGGGGAGCAGGAGAGGGGCAGGTCAGGCTGCTGAGGAAAAGCTGACTTCTGCTTGGGAAGGGGCTCTCACCTGGTAGACTGCATGCAGTGAGTGACTCCACCTTCAGTTTGGCCTCGATAAAAGGCTCACTTCCAAAGGAAATCCTTTGTGATTTTCAGCTGGAGCCAGGATGGGATCCCACCTCCACTGGCCGGTGGTTGCACCTGGAGCCTTGTTCCTGTAAATAGCTGCTGGTGGAGAGACCTGAGACGTGCCAGGAGAACAGGGAATGAAAGAAATGTTTTCTGCCTGTTTTCTGCTTCAGAAATGTTTCCCCATGTTTGCAACGGAAAGCTCTGATCCTGCCCTGTGCTAAGAGCCACAGGTATGTCTGCCTTTCTGCTCCGGTGCTGTGCAGGATTTCAGAGTGAGAAGGACAAATCCAGAAAAAGAACTCAACAATGCTTTACATAAGAACAAGAAACAAAGAGGGCAGAGTCAGGCTATGGATGCCTCCTGTGTGCTACACGCACTGATTCAGAGCAGGGGAAGTGGCACCTCACAGGGTCTGTCCCAATGGAAAGGTGTGATGCTACAAGCAGCATATCTCCAGCTGCTGTAACTCCTGCTCTCAAAGTGTGCAAGACAATGTGGTTGGGTAGTTTCCTGGGTTGCTCTGACAGAACTGTAGAAGAGCAGTTGGAAAGAGACCTCTGGAACACTCTAGTCCCCTTGCAAGAGGGAGCACAAAGCTGCCTTGGAGGGCACATCGTTATTCTCATCCCCAGTTCTCCATCAGAGCAAACACAGCATAGGATGGCTTCCTAATCTGAGTTTGAGAGGAAGGAACTCATTGTGTATTTGATGTCCTAGATTTCATTATTTTGATTTTCTGCAACTTTTGACTCTTTATAATATTGTCATTTCAATTTTTGAGATTGCAGAGAGATTTAATGTGTTATAAACTTCCCAAATCCTCAGATGGACGAAAAAGAAAAAGAAAAAGAAAAAGAAAAAGAAAAAGAAAAAGAAAAAGAAACACCACCTTTATGTTCAGTTCATGAGCAAAGACAAATTTCTCTCTGTGTGGAGAGAAGCTACTCACGAGGATCTATCAGTCTTCAGACCAATTGCAGCACAGCAGCTGGGAGGCTAAGAGCAGCATGATGTTTCGATGCAGCAGAACATCCCTGGGTCATGGTTAGAGACACAGTTTTCATGGAGAGGCTGAGTTTATCCAGACAAATTAACCTGCTGGAATTAAACCTAGATGCAGAGTTCTCTCTCTTGGATGCAATTCTGGGAAAGCCACAGGTGGCAGCCTCCTGACCTGGCAGCTATTTGTTCAGAGTAGTAACATACATTCCTACTCATTGCATGATGTTTGATACACAGATGCCACTCCCTGCCTCGCTCACCTGCAGAAACTCCTACACCTATTCTTTACTATAGCTCTGCAAAAGAGCTATATTTTCAAGATCTTCCCAGATCTGTCACGAGTGGCAATAATTACAGAATGGGAACAAAATGCTTTGCTAGCGAAGGTCTGAAAGAAAGCACCACAGTGCAGCGCAGAGCAGAGCAGGGCACTTCTGAGTTCCTTCTTAGGAGCAACGTGTAAGGGAGCAATGACTCTCCACATCATCTGGGAGGACTTCTTCCTTCTCCTCCCCCCATCCACACATGGAAAACCCTACTAGCACCTGTAGTAGTTTCACACAACAGGCAGTTTTGCCAAACTGGCAGCTATATTTTGCTCACACTCAAAGATGATTTGCAGCCAAAAAACAACAAAAAAAAAGAAAGTTAAGACGCAAGAGCAAGAAAAGTGTGTCAGTGGTGTTTGGCTGTATCCCAAACCCAGTAACACAGCAGGCGTGGGAGCTCCCTGGGATGTTTTTGCTTGACGAACGCCCACTTGAAATGGCTGATGAATTTCAATATTTGGACAGATGGCTGAATTCCCAAATCTGATTTTAAAATACACTTTGAGTCTCCTCAGAAATTGCACTTTCCTTTTTTGGAGGTTGCTTTTCACTTGGAAAATGCATTCTGCCATTCTTATGGTTTCAATAACCACAGCTGGTAACCTCTTCTCAGTACAAAGTGCACGACAGCTAGGATCATTTCCTTGCTCACTGTCTCTACCCATGATGTTTGGAAGGCTTGTCCTGAGTATTATTGTGTATACAATAAACAGATTCTTTCTGCAGTTAAGAAGGCTCTGATATTACCAAATAACCATAACCATAACCATAAAGCACATCCAAACTATCCTCTAGCCTCCATCTGCAATGCCAGAATGAAAACCATAGCAGTCATGATGATAAAAGGGAAGTGAGAAAAACAGAACATGGCAATCTTCGTTATAATAATATAATTTTCCTCCAAGTTGGTGTCACTCCTCTGAAAATACTCCACATGGGTCAGGAAAAATTACTAAGGTCTGAAAGTCTTCATTTTGTCACTAAAAATAAAATAAAATAAAATAAAATAAAATAAAATAAAATAAAATAAAATAAAATAAATAAATAAGAGGTGAAAGAAGTTTCTAACATACAGTATAAACCTGTGTTAAGGTAGGGAACTTAAGGTAGGGAAAGACAGTTAAGGTAGGGAAAGTCCCACCTTCCCTGTGTGGGTCCTGCCAGCCCAGAAGTGACTCTTGCCAATAGACAGGCTAAAACCATTTCTGATTAATTCTGGGAGAAAACAAGGATGTTTAAGTATTCTTGATGGTGAGCAGCAATATAACATCTGTAAAGTCACAGAAAAGCGAGAAAGAGAGAGCATCCTATGGGAAGGTAGGAACTTTTCTGAATTGTTTTGCAACACAGTGAGGAACTGGCTGAAAATGTGTTTCCAAGGGCAGTGAACAAGCTCTCTTGGTGGAGCTTGGCAAGGCATAATCCCAAATTCCATGATGGATGTGAAACTGCATCTGCTGGAAAGCTGTTGGCATTGGCTGTCCCTCCCACCAGACAAAGGTCAGTGAAAAGGAAACCAAACTTTCATTATTACCAGTGTTACTTCAATAACAGCGCTGCTCTCTAGCTCCGTCGGTGCAGAAAATAGCACTGGGTGCTCAAGGCAGATGCCATCTGGAGGTGGGAAGCCCTGAGTGAAGTGAGACACACCGTGTTTGTGTCTCACATATCCCTGTGACATTACCAACCTGGGGGCATGGGTTATCAAGGCCATGGCCACTGCTCCCTTCCAATGAGCACTGTCTGGGTTCAATGGGCTGCCCATGCTTTAGACTCATCTATGGCCATGCAAATAAAACTTTTGTCCCAACAAAAAAAGCAAGAGGTGTTTTTTCTTGTTTGTTTGGTTTGTTTTTTTTTGGGGGGGGAGGACAGTGATTTATGAACAGCTCTCTTCTTTCAGGCTATGCTGTTAATTAATTGCTTCTGGAGTACTTGGATAAAAAGCATATTTACTTATGCAATACTCACAGACTAAATATTTTGTGCATTTCACAAACATTCATAATGTGTGCCCACAGAACAATAGATCAGCCAAATGAAACAGCTGCAGAAGAGACAGATCATACATACTTCTGAAGTAGTCAATTACTTAAATTAATTAATGAGTAATGACTATGTATGATTTTTGCATATAATTTGACTATTACAATGCCAAAATGTTCAACTATTACTCCTTCAGCAGGGACATACTGCACACAGCTATGAAACAACATCCCTGCTGACTCTGTTCTGCTTTGCACTGTTGAGTTCCCACCTTTTAAGAATTAAGATGATCTAATGCTGAAATGCGTTGTCCCTGTCTATTTATAATAACAACAAAAAAACCACTAATGACTAGCTACTGCACTTTTCAGAGCTGTTACTTTCATGGCATGAGTGTTCTGGAGATTAAGCACCCCAAGGATTGTTTCCAATCCTGACTCCAATTAAAAAAAATAATAATAATTAAAAAAGTGGAATTAAAAAAAAACTAGATGGGAATGCTCCCTGGTCCATCTAAGCCATTCCTGGTTAACAGAGCTCAGAGCTGTGCCATGAGACATGCACTGATCAGCCACTACGGGCTGCCCTGCCCTGAGTTTGCTTCTTAGTCTGGATGCAGACAAGCTCTCTGTGATGGGCTGTTGCCATTGGCTTTTAGCCCATGGAAGCACACCAAGAAGGTCCACCAAATCGGAAGAGAAAGGCATGCTGGAGAGATGTGAGGAAGCTCCCTAAGCTTTGGCTTTGCTAAATATCATTCTGGTTTAAAATGTTTAAGTAAAACTGTACCTGTAGGAACAGAATAATAGAATAGTATAATAATAATAGAATAATAGAATAATAGAAATAGAATAATTCTCAGAAAGGGTGGTCAGACACTGGAATGCACTGCCCAAGGAGGTGGTGGAGTCACCGAACATGGAGGTGTTCAAGAGACGTTTGGATGTTGTGTTGAGGGATAGGATTTAGCTGGGGAGTATTGGTGATGGTTGGACTGGATGATCTTTTAGGTCTTTTCCAACCTTGATAATTCTGTGATTCTGTGATTCTGTGAACCTCCAGACAGCTTTACAGAGAGCTGGGGAACAGTGAGACCAGACAAAAGCCATTTCTGTAAGCACACGTGCCCTACCTTGACACTGGAGAGTCATTCAAGAGCAAAACATGGCACTAAATATCAAGGGCTCTCAGAATTTTTTACAGGGGCTGGGTGGGAGGGTGGCAGAGCCTCAGTAATAACACATCTCCTCCACCCTGGCAGGCAGGAAGGGATATTATAAATGATGCAGGTGCCATGGAGACCTGATAGTGTTAGAGGAATGAATCCAATTCCAAAGCATACAGAAAGTGTCTTCCTGAACTGAAATGGGGCATTAACCCCTCTGAGGACTGAGCTGAGGGTGAGAAGCGCACATAAAGGGTGCCAACATATTTGGCTATGCTCCTGAGCTTACAGGAGCTCTGAAAGAAAGCCCTCTGCCTCGTATATAGAGAATGATGACCTGCTATGAAGACCTGGAGGATGGAGTTGTCCATTGCAATTCCCAGAAGGGTGCAGGCTGAGTACCACGTGAAGCCTTGGCAGTTCCTGGGGTGCCCCATGTCTGGTCTCTCTGCTGTGACTCCGTAGATTCATCTCTCTCTGTTTGTTCCAAGAAGTTGGTTATGGTCAAGCCCTGGAGTAGTTTTGGGCAAAATCATTTCTTCCACTGAAAATAAAGGATTTCCTGGAGGTTGAGATGGGGCCACACTACAAAGAAAAGCAGCAGTGACAGAGATCCCCAGCTCCTGTGTGGAGAAGAATTCATAGCCATATGAATATAGCAGCCACTGAGCAGAAGGTACAGAGCTCCTCCTGGTAGACATACGCTCACATTTATTGTCTGTGAGCTGCAAGTCTGATTTCCCTTGGACACCAAGGTGAGCGAGAAGCTCAGTGGTTACTGGATGGCTTCTAGGCAGCAATCAACAAGAACGAAAGGAAGAACCCACCAGGTATACCTCAGTGTCCTGACTGAGGAGTACAAGAAATAGAAGCCAATGTGGTTTGATGGCTGTGCTGGTGGTAGGTTGATGGTTGGACTTGATGGTCTTGGAGGTCTTTTCCAGCTTCAGTGATTCTGTGGGTTGGCATGGTGGTGATGGGTTGATGGCTGAACTTGATGAGGTCTTTTCCAAACTTAATAATTCTATGTTTGGAAGAGTATTTCTGTTAACATGTAGGCAGCCACGTCTGTGTGGCATTACCCTCTCAAGAGACATCTTGTAAGATACGAAAAGGTTAAATTTTGAAGTGAAATCCTATAATAAATAAAATATAACTGAAAGTGCATGACTGCAGGAAGAGCTATGGATTAGCATAGCTTGAAATGAAATGCCAGTCTATGTGTGGGTGTGGGGAGGGGGTTATGCACAGCATGCCTGGCAAATACTTTGGATCGTGAAAGCAGTCATAAGAGAAAAGGCTTATGGAGAGCCTTAAAGACTCAGTAAATCTCTTCCAGCTAGACACGCACGGGATGCTGAATCCAGGATACGTCTAATTTATCTCTGTGCTTTCAAGGCTGAAAGGAAGATGTAGTCCTGCTAAGACTTGGCACAAGTGTTAACTCTGAATGTACATTTCTGTGAGGAAGTGTCTCAGCCTGGCAGCCCATATGGCTTAGGCCACAGTAATGGTGCTGATGAAAGCCCTTTCCAATCCAGTCATCACAGCATCAGCACAGGAGCTTTTGGCTGTAGAAGCAGTCACTGGGCATGCTCCTAAGCAGCTAGCACATGCTGGTACCCCCAGCACAGCAGTTGGTAATTACATCTTCAGCAGCATCTTCTGCCACAGCCCCATCAGTGACCTTGAGCAGCAGGGAGAAAAGCGTGGGCAGAGCCCCAGAGAGCCCTTCCTAAAGGGGTGTCCCAAGGGCTCCTCAGTATCCTGGTGGGATTAGTGCTCTGGTAACCAGAATTTCTGCTATTGAAAAGGAGACCTTTATTGTGCATCCCTATAAACTCACACATTTTATTTTGCTTATGCAGTGAACCTGGAGCTGAAACAAAGCCTGTAACTCTCACTCTGAGAAGGAGAAATAACTCATTAGAGCTTATTAGAGCTCATGAAGTTTAAGGAGTTTAAGTGAGATCATCTTTGTTTGCAGCTTGCACCTCTACAAACCCCCACTACAGATAGCTGTGCTTTGCCTCACAGCTGCACAGTATTGCCAACATCACAGAGGAGTCCTGTCCCTTTCAAACTGCTCAGACAGGAGAGGCTTTTAGTGATTGCTGCTTTTTTCCCCCTCAGATTAATGAAAAGACAGCCCAGCCTGTGCAACTTGAAAGAACTTTTTCGACTTTCATATTTTTTGCATCCAAAAATAATGAGTGTCACCGATGTCTGGAGAAAACAGAGAGTGTGAAGGGCAGCAGAGGACAGCCCAGAGATGAAGGCAGAAAAACAGACGGCTGAAGTAGATATACACAGATACTGGGAAATGAAAGGTCTCCTTGGAAAGTTCTCTGTTGTAAGGGTCTTAAAGCTTCTGCTGGAAATAAGAAAAAGAGAAAACAGGGATCGCAGTCCATAAAGCATGTGTAAATGGAAAGGATTGAGATGGTGCTTCAGGAGCTGGGGTTTCAGGACAGCCTACAGGGAAAAAGGCACCATCGCTCAGCCCTGAGGTGTAAGGGGTGGGCGGTGGGAAGCCCTGTGACATGGACCTGGCCATGAGATGCCAGCATGGTTGCTGGCAGAGGGTGAGGGGATGTAAGTGTCACACAGCCTCCCGCATCAGCAGCTTTCAGCCTGACCCCAGCTGAGAAGTTATGATCTCGATGGGATTCTCTAGCTACAAACCAGCATTTGGTTGAAACCATGAGGCACAGAGCGAGGTTAACTCTGAGGTACTTGGTGTGAAGCCTCTTGTTTTGGAGCATCACTTTCAGAACTGAGCTAAGGAATAACAACATCTTTAGCCTGACTGATCTCAAGGCACGTGTGATGCTTTCTCATGCCAGGAGCTCTCTGTAAATCACACCTGTGTGTCAATGAGTGACTGCAAGGAGCAAAGGAGGTGATACAGCAAAGACGCTGTTTGTCCCTGCTGACTGAAGAAGCCCACGGAGACACAAACTATTGGGTGAGTGAGACCATTTCACACTATGGGAAGAGTCCTGCCTCAGGAACTACCAACTTGACACACGGGAAGATTTAACAGTCATCCTCTCTGCTCATTTTGCTGGAGCCTGCGTCATCTCCTGCTTGCTTCCCCCACCAAAATAGGGAGCAGCTGCCAAGTGGACTTGCTGGGGCTGGTCCAAGTGTTCCCTGTAGTTGGCCAGGGGAGCTGAAAAAAGCAGCTGCCTGCAAGCCAGGAAACTTTCAGCCCTTTTGTGATCTCCTTGAAGGTCTAGAGCCCTGTTCTAGCTGAGGAATGCCGGAGCAATAGCAATTAGGAGTCAACGTATTTTCATGAAGCCATTGAACATCCCAATTATACTGCACTGACAAAGGCTATATTCGCCACCACATCTGTTATTTTCATTTACAGGAGCTCTTTTGTAAGCCTACACATGTATTACTCTTGGCTAGCTCCTCTGGGAAATCTGCCTGTCTCACTTCCAGCCTTATGATTGTCCAATTACTTTTATTCCTTCCTTTGCCCTATCCCATCCTATTGATTTATCACCCGCTTTAAGGGCGGTTTTATCCAGTCCCCCAGAATGGAATATGTTGCTGCTGATAGCAGCAAGTTATAAAAGACAAAATGTTTCTGGGAAGAATGCGATCTCTGCAAGGACAAACAGAGATCAATCCTGCAGGAAAAGTCTGGTGTGGGATTTAAGCTCCAGTTTGTAGAGAGCGTCATGCAATGGGGCTCCTTCATGCAACAGGTTCTGCAAGCACCAGATGCCACTGACAGCAGAGCTGAGAGGGGCGTGTGTCAGATCTCTTGGTCAGCAAACCCGACAGTCCCACTGAGTCTGAGACAGATGGTCAACACTGGGGGCTATTGAAACACTGCAAGATCCGTTTGGTGGACCCTGACCAATCAAGAAGCAACAGCTACCAGTAAATCCACGTGCAAATCTGGGTGAGGGTGTTAGCAGAAGTTGAGGGTGTTGTTTGTGCTGGTTATTGGAATCAACTAGAAAATCTATTTTGGAGCACAAAGCCTTATTCTGAACTCAGTATTCCCTGCTGCCTTTCCCTATGTGGATCCGGTCCTTATAGTGAAAACATTCAGGGAGAATGAGGCAGTTCTGAAAAGCTCCCTTTTAGAAGCTGTTAAAGGCACAGTTAGATCTGGATTTAATATTTCTAATGTTTCTCTGAGTTGGTTGGAGTGGGAAACAAAGAATAAAGAAAAAAAACAACCAAACCAAGAAACCAACAAAAACCTACCTGCTCTTCAGAAGAATGGGAAGGAAAAATATATCCTTTCCCATGCCAGATTTTTTGGATGAATGCAGTGCAAAGGAGTATTTTTAGGGGAGAAGGCGTCAGCATTATGTTGATGCTCAAATGAAGATTGAAGAAGGAGGTTCAGGCAAAGAACTGACCCAGGTGATCCTCCTGCAAATGTCTCCATGCCTGAAAACCAAGCCTGCTCACAGCAGGATGACTCAGAGCCCAAAGGCAAGCACCAGGATGTGAATTAGAACACTCTGGAGGAGAATTCATAACCCATATCCCAAAAACAGGACAATGATATCTTGCCAAAGAAGAGTCACAGACCTAATTCTTCCAGGGCAAAGCAGTGGTTACCTCTTACAAGTGCTCATGGATTCTTCTGAGGACTGCCACCCAAAATTACATCAGGTCAGATGGCACTAGTAGTGTTTCCTGGAATACGTGAGGTGAAGAGTCATGAAATTAATTGTTAAAATATATCCAGACCGTGTCCTTAACCTACTCAAATATTTAAAATTAGTTAGAAAAATAGAAAGCCCTTTATGCTGCTTTTATCCATTACCTAAAAGACCCAGGTTGAATGCTACAGTCCTTGATGCTACATTGATTTAAAACTTGTGTCACCATAGAAAATGCTTTGGGATATATCAGTTAATTAATAGTGAATTTTGGAAAGGCATCTCTCCTCTCCAAAAGAATTGATTCTGAACAGAAATTAAAAGAACATGTGGAGACCCCAAGGCAGAATCCAATGAGTGATCTGCTTTATGTATTCTTTGCAAAGGACCAGTCCTCTTGTTGCTACTCCCATAATGCCCTGTTAACTCAAATTTAACTTTGTATTTCATGCATAAGCCTTAAAGGAATTAGTTTGTGAAGGAGAAAGACAATTTTGTTTACAGGCTGTGCTCACGTCTGAGTGACTTTTCTCAGGTTTCTGACACTGGCATCAGCAGCCTTTCTCAACACAAATCCAAGGGATGGGACTGTGTGACAAGACTTCTGAGGTTCTCATTAGATCTTGTTTGTTTCTACCATAAAGATTGGATTTAATTTAGCTGTGAAGTTTCATCTCCCAGCCTCACCTTAATGTCTGGGCAGGACATTAATTTTTTCCCTTGTGCCAAGCAGTTTGCATGGTTGTTTCAGTTGGTATGTCAGGTTTAAGCAGAAAGAAATGGAAACAGAATGCAAATAGGATTATAGGAAACTAAGTATGGGATTCCTCAAGTTTCATTGTACATCAGCCACTAATTCACTAATTCAAGGTCAAGACTGAAGCAGGTCAAACTAGGCAAAAAAAAAAAAAACACCAAACATTTGTTTCATTCATTAACTAAAGTTATGTGGTGCCAGAAGTTCTGGAAGAAGCCTCTAATATACAAAGGTGCTGAGAAACTCCTGTAGAAATCTGAAAGTCCATTCCGTGCTTGGGCTGCATAGGCAATCTCTAGAGTTTTCTACCATGTCATGTCCGAGTCAATGACATGGGGAATGTCTGTGGTAGATCCAACTATACTCTGATTTCTGAGACACCAAAGTAACTTCACTGAAGTAATGGAATTCAGTGGATATAAGACATGAACAGATCTGGACATGTTCAGAACCATCCAGAAAGCCAAAAAGGAGGATGTATGGGAGTAGTGAGTGAAACTTTACCTGTAACACACCTCTTGATCTGTCTTCTCCAGTGGGATGTGGCATTTCCTTTAGAAAGGGGTTGGACATTCAGTGAAGGACTCCGGTGGGAATGTATAAGCCCTTGCAAGTTGGTCTTGATGAAGGAGTTGGACTTTCTGGATCCCTTCCAATTTGGGATGTTTTATGATTCTATGAATCTATTATTAGAACGATCTCTCCAAGGGCAGACACATACTGGGGAAGCATAGCTAGTGCTACTTGAGAAGCAGAGAAAATGAATGGTGGATAAGAATCTGTCTTCTTCCTTGAAAACTTCTGACAGTGAATCCAAATCATCCATGAAGTAGAAACTGAAGATATGACAAGGGCTAATGTGCAAGGAAGAGATTGAAAGGGAGAGTGGGGGATTTGGACACGCACCCTGCCTGCAAATGGACTGGTGGATGAGTTGATGGCGTTTGGAACACTTAGCTGCAAACTACAGGGACAGCTGAAGGAAGACCACTCCGCCTCTGATTCCCAGCAAGATATGAGATTTCTATGCCAAGAGGCTGAGAGGTGCCGAGAAAATGGAAGCTGAGTTCTCAGAAAAAAAACATTGTGTGGTGCAAAGACTTCTTCTGTACAGAAACATCAGCCATGGATGATGGAGGTTGTGGAGCATAAAGGTCACTGATAAGGGCATCATTCTCTGGCTTTGCAGTCCCTCCATGTGCAGCCAAGGCTTGTCCAGAACCAAGGATGGGACAGGCATGAGATTCAGGTGCCTTTGCAGTTCTCTCATCGAAATATGGGGCTCCTCTTACCTCTAGTGTCACGTCTATGTCCCTGGAAAGGTGTCTGGGTCATGCTGGCCTAAAAGGCATCTCCCGTCCTTCCTGTCTGAGCACCTTTCACTCAGCCTACTGGGAGCTGGCTGAGAAGGAATGTCAGGAATGTGCACATCTGCCTTCGAGCCTTCTGTCCTGTGTCCCGCAAATAAGGAACTGCTTGATACTCCTACCTGTGCTAAAAGCATTTGTTGGGTCATAAATAAATTGTTCCAAGTAGGTTTTACCTTCACTCTGCCAACAGCCTTGGCAGTTGCATACTCTGCTCATAACTGATCCTGCTGTAATAGCTGCCTGGCTCTGAGGGACGTGCACACCGTGCTCTTTGACATGATTCGGGTAAGATGAAACAGCACACCAGTTTCTTTTTTTCATCCCGTTCTTCATAAATTTCACATTTTCAACACTTTATTCTTGATATATAGATTTACTTTTCAGGTGACGGAAATATTTTTCAATTTATAGAAATGCCAGTTCAATACATCTCTGTAGAATATGATGAGAGTAGAATTGAATTTCCTGCTTGTTCATTTTTTTATAAGCATTTCTATATCGAGTAATCTGGCAAAAATAACTACTTTTACTTTATGTACTGTGTCACCACATCTCCATTCACTTTCTGCCTTGGAAATTGAGAAAGATAATTCTCTCTCTCTCTCTCTCTTTATATGTGTATATATATATATAATATTATTTATATATTATGTATCTTCTATTTACTATTATTTCCCCCGTGGACTCAGCCTTTCTGTGTGTGCTTACCTGAACTTCAGGTGGTCAGATAGGTTTGGGGGTATGAATTCAACATCCTAACCTGCACTCAAAGGGATAGAGGAATACTACGCACACCACTGCAAGCTGGCATGAGAGCATGAGTGTTGCAAGCACCACTGTTATCATTGGCAGGACAGGAGATACTGCAGCAAATAGAGTATCCAATATAGTATATCCCATAGTGTTTTCTGGGAATCTGACTGGAGCCAGCTATCACAGAACAGATTCTGCACACCCAAAAGCAGGTTGCACCAATAGGACTGATTCATTTTATACTGGACATGACTAAAAACCTGTCCTGTGACCACTAAGGAGTGTGTGTGTTTCACACAGAGCATCAGGCAGGTTCTCACCAGTAGAAGAATGTCTGGACTGGATATAAGGAAGAAATTTTTTACGCTAAGGGTGGTGAGGGACTGGCACAGGTTGCCCAGAGAGGTGGTGGGTGTCCCATCTTTGGAGACATTCAAGGTCAGACTGGATGGGGCTCTGAGCACCGTGGTGGAGCTGGGGGTGTCCCTGTTCATTGCAGGTGAGTTGGCCTTTAAGGGTTCCTTCCAACAGTTGCCTACCTGACCACCTCATCCCCAAGAGACTCAGCTCTGATCCGTTGTCTACTGGCAATTTCTTCTTCTCCACTGACCCATTTCCCTGGGTGAGTGGCATTAGTACCAGCAATACCCTGACAGCATTTTTAAGTCAATACCTCCCAAACAAATGTTTTCCTTTTACATCTGATGCTTTAGGTGAACACTAGGAGCTGCCGGAAGGTTTTTCAAACTGACAATGATATGGGGCTGTGTGCAGCGGGTGCCACAAAGCTGCCAGGAAATGCAGCCCCTGCTCTCACCATGGCTTCTGCTAGACTCCTGCCCAAAAAACTGTCGTTGGCCTGGGTTTCACTGGCAACAGCTGAAAAACCATCAAGCAGACCCTTGTGCAAGGAACAAGTACAGACAGTTCAGATGTGCCTGGATCTGTTCAGAACTGTAGGAGTCCTGGAGAATTTGGCATGCTGATGATGATTAGCCTTTAATTTGCTATGTTGTAATTAAGGCCAAGTGTAGGGAATTCCCAATAATACCGTAATCCTCTAAAATCAAGAGATGTGAGTAAACCAAAAATCTCTCCTAGTGCCAGGGCAATAATTTTCCAGTTTAGTAGCAGTCCAGATTTACTGATTCTGGACCAAAAGGGAAGAAACTGGTGCTGAAGGTTTTGGCTAGAGCTGTGCTGCTGCTGCCTCCTGTGAGCCTCGCGTGCGCCAAGGTGGCTGCAAGCTCTGAGCCAGGATTGCTCACTAAGTGTGGCACACGGCTTGTATGGCTCAGATAAAGCAAGTCACTGGTGGAGCACTTCAGCACGTGTACCCTCAAGACTGCTCGTCTGGAAAGCAGAGCAAGTGTTGATCATCTGCATTCGCTGGAGACAGATGCCACAGCTGGGAACAGCTTTCCCAAGCTGCTGTGTGTCTGCAGGGTATGCGTCTGATGATCCCACTAAAGTTGAGCTTGCTGTTGGCTCCACTCATTGTTCCCAACCTCTGTGCACAGTGGCATTCTGATGGAGTTTCTCAGAGAGGGGAAGTACATCCCCACCTCAACTCCCATCAACTCCTGTGCTTGTAGGTAGCATGGGTGCCAGAATCAACACAGCTCTGGGATAGAGCAGGCTCTGAAGAGCACAGAGAGCCCTTAAACACTCATGGCATCCACCTCCTAACTTCTGTAGAATCCCTTCCAATGAGCAGAATATTCAGAGGATGATTCTGACCTTGGTGAGCTGCATCATTTTTCCTTGAGGCCGTGGACCTCACTCAGGGAGAAATTAGGGTGGATGTTTCCCTTCCACTCCCCACCACAGTCCTGCACAGCAGCAGTCTGGGAATTCATCTGTAGCCTTGGCTCGTGGAAGTGTTTCCTCCAGTGAGCTTTGTAAAAAAAAATTAATACATTCAGTTCCCGTAACTAGTGTCTTTTAATTTCTCATGAATAATTATTAGCCTATAACTCCAATCAGTTCCTGAGATCCTGCACCTCATCAGGAAGTTAATTACACTTAGTTAGTGATTGCAACAAAAGACGTGCTTCTTGTTGAGTCTGCACCAAAACCTCATTTCTCCTCCTGATGGGGCTTGTCTTATCTCCCTGAGAAGCATCTTGGCTATCCTTTATTTACGAGGCTGTCTTTATTTCAAAGAAATATTGAAGTGACCTGACAGGAGGAAATCTGAGGAAATTATGAGAGAAGGCTTGGTGATGGCAAAAAACAAGCTGAGTTTTCCAGTAATAAGTGTCAACTCCAGCAATGAGACTTCAGATCAGCTTATTACAGTGCATGAAAGACCTAATTCTCATCCTGCTTGCCTCTCTATCTTCCTCAGTTACTCAATGAGTGGTTATGGAATTGCTTTTTATTTTTCATTGTGCACAGGGGACACGAACCAGCTCAGCACCATTATCTCCCAGCTGTACTACACCAGCTCCCAAGCTGCCATACCTGGTCCCTCCTGGCTAAGGTTTCTTTCTCAGTGTCAGCAACATGGGATCGTGGCATCATAGAACATTTTGGGTTGGAAAGGTTCTTAAAACCATCCAAGTTCCAATCCCCATGATATGGATAGGCACAGCTCCTACTTAGGCCAGGCTTGAGGCTCCATCTACCCTGGCCCTGAACACCTCCAGGGATGGGACATTCACATCTTCTCTAGGAAGCCTATTCCTGTGCCACACCACATTCGTGGTGAGGAATTTCTCCCTCATGTTTATTCTAAATCTCCCACCTTTTAGATTAAGGCCATTACCCTTTGCCCTGTCTCTGCACTCCCTGATGAAGAGTCTCAGCTTTCCTGTAGGCTGTATTTGTGCATAGAAGGGCTGCAATGAGGACTCCCTGGAGCCTTCTCTTTCACAGTGGGTTTACCTGAGAGGCTGCACAACTCTGCTTCTAAATCCAGCTCTTCTTCCCTTCTTCTGTTCTTCTCTAGCATCTCTGTTTGTTTCACATTCATTAGCAGTTTGCCATCTGCTGTCTTAAGAAAGTAATAAATGAATGCCATGGTGAGTTTCCTGACAGGGCCAAAATCTTCATTTGCATAAGTATTTCCATCCATCTTTTGTAATTCCGCTCACTTTCATCTGCAATATGTTCTGACTCCTTATGTTTCTTTACATACCTCCCTAACCACAGTAGTGACACTGAGACAGGTGCCTACAAAAAACATCACAGCGAGATTTCAGGTCTGTCTGTCCTTTTGGAGCAGAGCTGCTTACAGCAAAAGGAGAGACCTTCAGACCACATTGTCATCATCCCAGGCCCTGTACCCTACCTAACATTGCCACTTAGCTTGAGCAGGGCTTTCTTGGGTTCCTAGGACAACCAAACAGAACAGTCGGAGGGCTTGGTGCTGCTGATATTCAGATTAGGTATGTAAAATAAATGCTGGGATGGCATTATGCAGCAGGGAACAACGATTCCATTCCATAATGCCTGAAAGGCCCCACCAGAGTGCAAGATTGCTTCCCTCGTGGTCTTCTTTCTGCTTGTCAGTGATTTTTCCACTGAAGAGCAGCAGTAGCTCATGATGGACCAGAATATTTCAGCGTTCATCACAAGTCCCCTCAAAGCTCTAGAGGAAGAAATTAGTTTTTAGGGGCAGATTTCGCGTAAGGTGTGTGAGGAAAGGGTGAGAATCGATGGTAGGTTTCAGGAGTGCAGTAAATGATCTTCCATTGGGTGGGGGAAGACTTGCACAGTCGGATGGCTCTGGTTGTCTCCTGCAGTGCTGCTTCAAAATGGTCCCCAGAACCTGGGAAGCAAAACTCATGACCCATGGGTGAAGAGATGAATTAGGAACATGACCACAGACACCCTGTGTGATATTAACCATATGTTACTTGGTAAGAAAAAAACTTCTGAAGACTGGACAGGATCAAATAGGAGTGTATAAAAGATTGTGAGACAGACAGCTGGGTGATTTTCTGATCTTTTTTTTTTTTCTTTTTTTTTTTTTTTCCTTCTGACAAATAGTTATGTTCTTAAAAAATGCAGTTTCAGAACTTTTTGTGAATCAGTAAATAGTTACAGCTGGGGGAAAAAAAATGAGAGAGAGAGAGAGAGAGAGAGAGAGAGAGAGAGAGAGAGAGAAGAAACAAGCCAAGTTAAAGGAAAATACTTTCATTCCAACTTTTTCCAGAGTCATGGTTTTATTTTGAAATCCAGCTATAAATCACCATTGCAGGGAAGAATAAAAAGTGCAAGGTTAGTTGTGATGAGTTTTTTTTATTGTGCGTTTGCCTGTCCGTTTTTGTTTTCCTTTCCTGCTGTTGCTGCTTGTCCTTTGACTTTGTTGAAGAAGAAGGGAAGTCATTTACATCCCTTGAGCTACCAGGAGTAACTCTTGTCTCGGTGCCTTGTCCAGAATGTCTGCTTGGAAGGTCTTCACAGGCAGACTGAAGACGGCAGGTCTTGCCTGTGCCCAAGCAAAGCCCTCTCCCTTGGAATGATGAAGAAGGTGGTGGTACCTCTGTCTTGCCTCTCACCCACCTGCCCTGCTCCAGCTGTGTGATGGAGAGCACTGGGTTAGGGCACTCACCTCCAGCCTGCAGCAAAGCGTTTTCCACACCAGAGAGGAGCAACTTGTTGTCTGTGCATTCAAACCAGTACGTCTCTGTGAAACCAGGCTGGTGCAGTTCAGCCCACCCTTTTGTAGGCAGCAGCTAATGCCCTTCTCCAAAATTCAGTTACTTGAGCTGTGCGAGGAGACAGCAGCCACCTCTGCCCCCCTCCATCGCTCAAGCCACTTTTAACCTAATGACAACTCTGCTAACAGCCAAAATCAATACAATCTCGGCATCTAAATCTAATCACAGTTATAAAGCCTAAGAACCAACAGAGCTGTACGAGTTCCAGTGTGGGATCTGAGATTGACTTTAACCCCAAAGGCTCCAGGAATGATCGAGTGTGTTGCAGACACTTGGAAAAGCATCAGAAAACCAGGGAATGTCTCCCCAACACCCCTTTTTCACCAGAAAGAGCAGAGATGAAGCCAGCAAACACTAAGTGCAGTGCCTGGCATGTGCTACCATTGACTCTGGGCTATTTGAGATCTTCTGTGTGCTGGACCCCCTGAAGGGCACTACAAATATTAATGGGGTTAGGTACTATCTCCTCTATTCTTAGCTTCCACCAAAAGGGTGAGTGTTGGAGATGCAGAGATTTGGTGGAGAAGTAAACATTGAGTAAACATTGCCTTTTGAGGGGAGAAAATTTGGGGACAAATCACTTAAAGGTTGAGCAAGGAGGCACTTGGAAACAGATGTCACCAGAAAAGCCAATCCAAGGAAACGGGGAAGTAAAGGAGGTTTTCTATGATCAAGAACTGTCCCAGAGGTACATTATAGCCTCAAACAGTTCAGGTGCATGTAATCCAGTTGTCTAAGAGATCAGATGTTGGAAATCATGTCCTTAGAGATCAAGACAAAAAGAGCATGTCCTGCAGAGACAGAGTGACACAGATTTTTATAAACTAAGCAGTTTTGACTGGATTTGGACAGCTTACCTTCTATGGGTCAGGCAGGCACTGCCAGCTGAAGACCCATGAAAAGAGATGTTCAGGGATCGATGGTAAGGATGCCAAAGGTACAGCTGAGCATTGCTCCTTATGGTGAGCTGTTTGTAGAGCAAGCTTGGAAACAATGAAGCATGCAAAAAATGAAAATAAAAAATGCTGGTTCTGTCCTTACAGGGAGACAGGATTTGTGTGGGAAATAACCTCTGATGGGTAAGAGGTAAGAGAGCATCAAGGTAAGGAATGAGTGTGATAACGTGTACAGAGCTGGTGATGGGCAGTCTGGTGGATGTTCTTGGAGGTTCTGTGAATTTTTGCTGTCATACTCATTCCTGTTCAGCTGCTTTCATTTTCACCTCAGAAAATTCAGAAAGTTTACTGCGGAAAAAAAAACCCAACATTTTATTTTACTTAAGGCGCAAGGCTGAAATTAAACCACGTGTCTGTTGGTCAAAGGGAGCTTTGTTCATAAGAAGCAAAACTACTTAAGGATTTTTCAGTTAGTCACCTGAGATGCTGCAGCTCACTCCTGTAGCATTAGAGACACCTGCCTGGTCTCAGGATCCTTCCCACCATCAGCTCTCAGGTGATGCCACAGACATTCACCAAAATCAGCATTCCCCTCCTCTGAGCACCTGAGGGATGGATCTGATTAAAAAATGCTCTCCCACCCCATCCATGAAGTGCTCGGTTCTGTGATAGCTGACAGCTCACATCTTTTTCCTGCTTTTGCAAACTTCAGAAGAGCATTTTTCATTCATTTTAGGAGCACTTGTAGCAACGTTGGATTTCAGCTTGAACCACAGCTCTCCTTGTAATGGAACCTCTGACATCTGTAGCTCGATTTTTGTCTACAAGGACTTTGAAACATTCTCCATATTATCCATGCTGGCACGTTTGTATTTCCAAGTATAGCACTGGGGTAAAAGGTGACATGGCCATGAGATAACAGCATTCAAAAATTCTCCTTTTTTCAGGCTTTCAGGCACAGTCACACCTTTGAACCCCCTTGGTTACAAACCACGGGTCAGAGCCATCTCTGCATTAGCACACAGCCAGACATTGACAGTATTTAATAAAATTGACTAACACCTCCGGCAAGAGCAACACAAACATCTTAAGTGTTTGAAAACAATTAATGCCTTTCACTGCATGCAGACTGCTCAGTAGAAAAGCATACAAGGGATGCACTGGTGCAGCACTCTGCCTACATGAGGTTTCACTTGGCACCCAGAGCCCAGATGAAAATATAATTAAGATAATTAAAATAATAATAATAATAATAATAATAATAATAATAATAATAACAACAACATCCTATTTAGAGAGAGGATGTGTGGCTTTTTCTCTCTGTTCCTGGCTCCTCTCTGTGTTTTTTTTTTACACCACTACAACAACAGAGGGTTGAAGTTTGGGATGATGGGATGAGAAGACCCACTGGGCTGTGAGGAGCAGGCTCACGGCTAAGCCTGGTGCCTGATGGGCAGACAAGCATTCTTCTGGTGAAAGGTTGACATGGTCCATCCCTTGGAAACAACTTGGATGTCACTTTCTGCTCCCAAATTTCCTTCTGCTCTCCGTGAGAGATCTGCTGGATCCCACATTTGCACTCATTTATGAACATCCTAAGGGAACTGCTGCAACACAGGCAATCTGCTGTGGTGGAAGCAGCATCCTGGACTTCAGATTCACCTCAGTTTGCCCTAATTCTGCACTCAAAATGGAGCAGCAAACTTTATTACAGCGAGGCAATGCTCTTGCACCAACAGCAGATTGAAGAATGAGACCACAGCTCCTGCACAACCACCCTCGTTAGTAAGGACATCAGTTCTGCTCTCCGGGATGGCTGACCACAGTTTATGTTGATCAATTTCCCCATCCAAATAATGCCTTGAGTTTCACCTCAACCTCCTTATTAAAGGCACAATGTGTAGTGCAGCACAGAGACAGCACTGCCCTACAACAGGAGGTTGTTTCTTTGGAATAACAGTCTGTTCAGTGTTCTCCTCCATGCAGCCCCTGCTAACCCACCACTTCTGCTGCCACAGGCTTCATCCTCCCCTGCCACAGCCTGCTGCAGCTGAGCTCTCCCAAAGGACCGCGATGATACCCTGCTCCTTGTAGGACCCAATACTGAAAACCCTGGGGTCTGCAGTTCCAGACCATGCTGGGTGGAACACCACCAAGCTGCCCTTGATCCCCATCACTGTTCCTGAGGACAGGCCAGGGAGCTGAGCTGCTGCAGATGGTGAGCAGCACTTCTCAGAGCTCTCCTGAAGGGAGAAGGAGGAACAGCCAAGCTGTGCCTTGTGGCCGCGGGCCCTCCGCTCTGCCCTTGGCCTGGGAGCTGTGCAGATGTCTCTCTGTGCTCCCCCTGGCCATTGGCTTTTTGTGACAACCTGGGAAGAAGGCACAGCCTTCAAGGGCATCGTGTCTCTGTGCAGCAGCTGGAGCAGCTCTCAGGGAGAGCTCCCACTTCTGCAGGGGACAGGGGAGGTCCAGGCATGGGGATGGCAGAACTGATAGAGGTGGAGCACAGCTCCTTCATGCTTCAAAGCCGTTCCTGCTGCTTGGCAGCACTGTCCCACTTGTTCTCTACAGAGGAGCATTCATCTCCTGGGCCACGTAAATCAAATCCTTCCAGCAATGATGAGGAATAGGAGCTGGTGACCATTAATCCCAGTATGCTGCTCTGTGCAGATGGTGGAAGCTCAGTTTTTGTTTCCATGCTCTTGCTCAAGCACTTGTACATTACTGGTGCACAGGGATGCGAGGCAGCAGCTGCATGGAGAATGCTGTGGGAACATCCATAAGGAAACTCTGCTCAGAGGGAGAGGAGATTTGGCTGCTCTGTGCTGCCTGTGCATGCAGCAATGAAAAGAAATCAAAGCTCAAACAAATGTACATTTTCCTCCACTTTTTGGAGGGATCACAGAGCAGCTTTCTCCTGGAGATGCTCCTGAGTGCACTCTGGTAGACATCCACTCACCCCTCTGTTTGGATCTGTAAGGAAATGGTCTCTCAAAACTGCTTTCAAGCCAAGTGTGAGGCAGGACAAGCGGCAGCACAGGGAGGGTGGTGGGTGACCTTGACCAATGCACAGAGCTTGGGGGAAAGTAATTTTGCATCTTGAGATGTGGATTCACACTTCTCACAAGGCAAAGCAGACTCATTTCCTTCTGCAAATGGCTGACGGGCGGCTTCCAAGAGCTAAATTAATTTTTTTATTTTTTTATTTTTTTTTTAGAACTCATTTGTAAATCCAATAATTAGTTTATGAATAACAATTAATTAAAAATTGGCTCCCCCATGAAATGTAGCAAGTCATCCTGTCATTTGTCCTGATTGATCTTCACACACGAATATTGCAAATGCCTGAGGCGCACATATAGGAAAAATTAACTGAAACCTGGCACAAAGGCTATATTTGAGTTGAAATTGGTTGAAGTGAAATGCAATTATTAATGATTGTCATGTATAATTGCTGTGATTATGGTGGAGGGACGCGCAGTTCAGACCATTGGCACGCCAGAGATAACTCGATTGGTTTCCACCTCCCTCCCTTGTCTGTTTGCACAGCGCTGAGATGGGGTTGTGCCCATGCTCTGCCAGGTTGCAGCAACCCAGCTCTGCTCCTCGCAGCAGGATGGGACCTTTATCTGAGAACAGTCACATCACAGCAGTAGGCTCCATTCTCGCTAAATAAAAGCCAGGCTGGGAAAGGCTTGCATTGTGCTGATCCTGCCTGAGCACGGAGGTGGTGGCATTTGGGGACTGGGGTTGCAGCGACCCAAGACCTCTAAAATCACATTCAGACTTTGCGTCAACAAACGCCACCTCAGAAAGCTGAAACTCGTGGAGGAGAACTGCATTTCAAAGCGACAAGAAATGTTCAGGAAGCTGACCCCCCACCGAAGGGAAAGGATCTGGTGGGAGGGCTAGGCTCTGCAGAGAGGACGAACATTTCATTTCATGTCAATGGTAAATCTGAGCTGACTAAAAATAGCCTTTTTTCAAGTCTTGATTAAAAAGAAACAGCACCAATTTTGTTTCGGTGTGACATGTGCCATTTTTTTTCTAATCTTCGCTTCAGCTGCTGAAGCAGAATATTCATTCTTTTCCCAAATCTGCATGCAACCGAGAAGTTTGTTTAAAAAATGAAATGCTGGATAGACCAGCACCTTTTGTCTGCTTTTCACTGGCTGAGATAAACCTAGACCAGCTCACAGCTGTACTGCTGTACAGCTTCGCTTTTTGGTCCCTCACTGAATCTGCCTTTATTATTTTCGAAACGATTTCAGGCTGATTCTGCATATCTTCCTGTGCTTAAAAAGATGATAATTTGGGTTCTTGATTAGTTTTTGTGTACAAAATTTTAAATTATTTAGAGTAAGTGAGGCAATTCCTGCAGAAACAAACAGTAGCAGTGAGAAGCCATAAACGGCAGAGCAGCAGAGCAGGATTCATCCCTGCTGCCTCCTGGCATCTGAGAGCGAGAATTACTTGCCCCAGTCCCTCAGTGCAGTCAGAGGAGAGGTCAAAGATGTCCCCTAAAGGATGCCTTCTGTGATGCCCACTGCTGGATGAGGTGAGGTTGGATGCTTGCATGCTGTCCCACAAAACAATCCAATCCTTTTGCCTGTAGACGAGGGTCTAAGGACACTTCTGTGGTGGTTTGCAGCAAAGCGATGGGCTGAGACCAGGGAGAGGAGCCCAGGCAGGGAATGACGCTGTATGGATGAGCAGTAGGAAGGATGCTCAGGGGTGGAGAAGTGATGGGGGTAGAGTGGCTTGTCCACTGTCACTCCTCCTGGGGACCTCGTGGCCAGTGGCACCAATACCCAGGCACAAGTGTAGCACTGCCATTGCTCTCCCTGCCCAACTTTCCAACTGGCCACCATCCCATCTGCACAACCATCCACTGCCATCTGAATCAATGCACTGTGTCCTCTGTACTCAAGGACGAAGTGAGGACACAGTTCCACACCTGGAGATTTCCATCTTCCTTCTGGCAGTGACGTATCTCCATACAGGAGCCTTGGGACATTCCAGGCCAGACTCTGTGTGAGGCTTCTGCACAGCAACAGCTTTGTCTCAGGGATCTGGAACTGTTCTGCACCCCATGAACACACAGGACACAGCTTCTGTTACCAGGACTATCTGAAAAACTCCCGTTTATTTTTCTTTGCAAATAGAAATTCTTCTTTATGTTCTTTTTTGTGTTCACTGCCTTATAGCTTGCTCCAAACATCTAAGAAGTCCCACTAAAATACCAGCTTGTAGCAATTTCGAGGCTGAGTCCATAGCACAATGTGAACTGATGTGTTCACAAAATGAAAGCTGTGCTTAGATGGGGTTAGGCTTATGAGAGCTCAAAGCAGGAACTGTAGGTAAACTGCAACTCAGGGACCTATTCACTGTTCTCCAAATCATTATTATAAATCCAGAAATTCACCATTTCTTGCTGCACACAAAGTAGAAGTATACTGCAGTCCTGAAATACATAGTTGAAGTCCTGAACCAGTGTTAATGCTGCTTTGCAATAATGATGAGCAATAGCATATTGTCGGAAGGCATCCAAGATCACACTTTTTTACTTTTTTACTTTTTTAAAGCTTGTTTGATCTTCTTTTTTTTTTTCTTTTTTTTCCCTAACCCTTCCCCCTCCCAGCTTTTGTATTTAGTCCTCCTCCCCCCCTATGAAGAATTATTTGAACTGCTCCAGTAGGGCAGATGATCCCTTCCTCTCTGATGTCAGTGAAGAACATCCCCCAAAGCTTCATCCTCTTTTTGACTGGCTTCCTGATGATCTGGCAGACACAAACTGTTGCTTCAAGCATCTTCCAATGCTCCCCGATCAGGCTAAACAATAAGAACATAAAAAACAGTCCATCAAAGGAAGGAAAAGAAAGGTGCATGTGTGGGGGCTCCTGGGAAGGTGAGCTGAAAGCTCCCATGAGGTGAGGGACAAAGAAAAGAATTCTCTTGCATGAGTGCCTTTTTCTTCACCTTTCCTCTCAGGGAGGGTTTATCAGCTCACAGATAGCTTTGTGTACTGAGACATTTGGGAACAAATCCTGGGTAAAAAGCTTTCCAGCAAAATAATTCTCCAGCCAGCCCTACAGCAATGCTAACAGCACAGCTGATCTGGCGTAACTTTGATCTCCAGGGAGAACAGAGCCTCTCATGTTTAGCTGCACCATTCCGAGTGTTATTCGGCCGCAGAATGGAAGTTCTGCTTTGAAAACAGGGCATATTTTCAGCAGTCTGACATTCTTTTCTAGCTCTGAAGTTTTGAGGAAAACAAGAATGAAACCAGGAGCAGCAGGCGGCCAGTGAAAGCATGCTGAGGTGGAAGGGACAACATGTTCACACAGCCAGAATGGAGCTGTCTTTCTGTGATGGTATGGGATGCATTCGCAGAGGGAAACTGAGTTTTCCAAACTCTGAACCTGGTGTAAGTTTGCTGGAGATATCAGAGATCTCAGTAACCATCTGCTGGGCAGAAGCAGCCAGCAGTCCATTTCTGTGAGGGTTTCATGGGTGAGAAGATGACAATGATTTTCTAAACCTTCCCACGGAAATCTATCGTACCCTAAGCCTTCCATGATGTTTTATTCAGTATGGGAATGACGTGAGGGCAGAGCTGGGCTCACAACTCAACATTGGAGAACACACAGAATCACAGAAACACCAGGGTTGGAAAAGGCCTACAAGATCATCCAGTCCAACCATCCACCCATCACCAATAGTTCTCACTAAACCACGTCCCTCAGCACAAAATACAAATGTGCCTTGAACACCTCCAGGGTCGGTGACCCCTTCACCTCCCTGGGCAGCCCATATTGGAAATATTGGAGCAGATGGAAAGTTTATTGTCTAAATGGTTTTATAGTCACAGAATAACAAGACGTGAAAGCACTCAGCAAAGAAATGTTCCTTGAGAATATGCTTTATTTAGTAAAAGAGAAATGCATTATTTTTTTTTTCTTTTCTCATCAAAGGCAATGTTGTTCTGAATGTCATTTCTGAAAAAATGTTTCATTTTGTAGTATTGATTCGGAGCATTCTCCTCAAATTGGTATTTTGATTAAAATGACAAAGTTAAACCAGCATTTTCATCACAAAAAGATGTTTTCCAGCCTAGTGTTTGCCCACTTTGATGGATATATCAGCCTGTCCATCTTGTTTTCCTTCTTTGTGAGGTCTTCAGGAAAAGAAATCATAGAATTATAAAATCATTAAGGTTGGAAAGACCACTGAGTCCAATAATCAAAAGCTCAAAAACAAGCAGGGAAGGAAGGCAATATTGCCTCTGCTGTGCATGACTCAACTCATTGGCAAGAACATCTTCCTGGAAGAGTCTAGACCGGTCTGGATCCAAGGACTGTGACCTGTGGGGAATGGAGGAGAATTGATCCTCTCCCCTCTCTTAAAACTGAAACATATGGACACTTCACACTGGTGCCACTGACTCTGCTTTTAAAAGGGACCTGATTTTTGCACCTGAAAGGGCATTCAGCAACTTCTGGGTTGTAAAACTTGTGTCATAGTCAATCAGCTCCCTCCTTATCTATGAGAAATTGGTCTTGTCTTTTCCCTTCCTCAAATGCTATATATCATCACTGAGTAAAAAGTTAATTGTATGGGTGCTTAGTAAAATTAATTGTATGGATGTTTAGTGCTAAGTATGTTAATTGGTTTATGATTTAAAATTAATTAAAGTATGGTCTTTGGGGAAATTTATCACCATTTGTCAAACCAATTTGTTGCTTGTAATAAGCCCCAAATCAAAATATACTATAGTTCTCCTTCTGCTGAGTTAAAGCTCATGAAAACTTTTTATTTATATACTTCTTCATTCATTTATAGCTATGCCATCGATATTAATTTCCTCAATTTTTGGCTATGACTGCTTAAGTCACAGCTTCCCATTTAAATCTTTGAGCCCCTCCTGTAGTCATTTAATGGAATGCTTTCAGGAGGCAGCTCGCCTCATTCTTCAGCAGACCAGAGGCATTAAGCAGCAAAGCAGAAGTGCTGTTTTCTCAGCTGGCTGAAAGGAGGTCTGGATGACCAGAGCAGATGATGATATCAACAGAGCTGATGTCACATGTCAGGCAAGATGAGTCCAACTCTTGTGAAGCAAAACTCCGAATAGGCAACAAACGAAATAGATCTGCCCACACTTTCCTTTTACACAAAAATAACCTCTTGAGCTGTGAACCGTGTGTTATGTAAACATAAATTAGGCTTGAAAAAGAAGATGAGATTTCTCAAGTTGCAGTTTCCTTTATTGGTTTAGTATTTTTCTGCCATATCAGTCCATGGGCATGAGAAATGCACAGTGCTGCACTTAACTCAAAATGCGTGTAGCCCACAGATAACATTGGTACCCTGTTCTTATTTCATGAAATGCCTCTGTAATCCTCTGGGATCACAGTCCTGCAGCGCCAAAGTAACACTCGTGGAATAAAACAGAGTGGAAAGAATAATCTTAGATGTGTTGGTGGAGAAAAGACTATTATAGCATTATGTCTATGCTGAACTTTGGTAACACAGACTAAGAAACTTTATCCTGAGATTTCACCAAAGTCACAGCTTGTACTGGAAGTATGGGAGAAAGTCATTGGAAAATGGTTGATAAATGAGTGGATTTTGAGGAAAGTTCTGTCTTCAGTCGTCAACTTGCAAAGGATATTGCACAGAGTTGCATGGAGAGCTCATGGCTAGTGGCCATGCTGGCCATGCTTCTCAGTTGGCCTTTAGCTTCTGAAATAACACCTGTGCCCACAGCTGCTGGAAACCTCTCCCTATGTCCACTGTTAGACTGAGACCAGTGAGCTTCCAAAATCAAGAGATTACCTCCTCCCCATCTCTCTCTAAGAAGATTTTTCCAGATCTCAGTGCTTCCTGTGGCATTTCTGAAACTATCCTGAATGTCCTTCCTGATTTTCCTTTCAGATGTTCCTTTCCTCATTAAGGATACTGTTTGAACAGGGGATCTTATAGAAATATTGCTGGCACCAAATAAATAGGTATCACTGACTCTATGCTACTCTTGCTTGCTCTTTTTCTCTTTCTAGATCCAAAAATTGTACTGGCTCTGCCAGTCCCAGTATGACACTGGTTGTCATGGTCTGCCTCACTCTTGGCTTTAAATTTGTTTCACCTTACTGTGTTCCAGGATATCTCTCAGTCTTAGATTAATTTTCTCTGCTTTGTTACTCTTTCTGACAGAGAACCCAGATCATTTCATGCAGAACAGTGTGATGAACGCTGGCTACAAGCAGATATGTATCCAAAATTTCAGTGAGAGCTGCCTCTGGGAAGCTTTGAAGAGCCCTGACATTACAGGTGAGGTTAGATGGAGCTGTGTATTTGATTTCACTGCACCATGGCATGAGAAGCAGGTTTGGGCAGTTACACTTTCCTCTTGTGTCACCCACCCTTTGGTCACCAATGATCAGTGTCACTTGAATACCTTGTTTTGCTCTAGGCTTGAACGACTTTCATCAGCCCTTGGGGCTTCTGTCAACAACTGGTGATGGGGGAAATACAGGGAAGTCATCCTGAGCTACATGAGAGATTAAGAGGCTGGATGAGTCCATAAGCAGGAGCTGGCGTAGTATTCTTGGCCTTATCCTCCTCCCATGGGAATCTTAGCCCATGTTCCAAAATCAGAGATTTGGGTGCCGCTGAGTCCCAAAGGGATCAAAATGAAATGAGAAAACAAATAATTTTCTCCCTTCCTGCACTGCACAAACCAGGATGGGAATGTGGAGTGGTTCAGGACAAAGCCTGCCTTTCCTCTGTTCTATGTCGAGCCTTCTCAGAAGTTAGACAGGTCCCTGAATGTCCTCAGCTGGGGTCTTTTGCCCATTCTACCATCAGCTGCGTTAAACGGGTGTCTGACTGTGCGCGTCTTTGTTCCTCCCATGTGCTCACAGATGTTCCCTCGTTCTGTGAACTTGGCAGGAACTTCTGGACAGCAGGGATCCCATTTTGCCTCCTTTCCTTCAGCCTCACGGGGGACACAGAAGCAAATGGCAAGGCAGGGCGTGCAGCTAATTCGTGGGGAAATTGTCTTTTCCGATGGTCGGTTTTGTCTCCTGGCAGTGTGCAGAGGCGACACTATTATCTGTTTCTGTCAGCGCTTCTAATGTTGAAATGTCTCTAATTAAAGGCATGCTGAGTTGTAGATACGGGATATCTTAATTACATGTGTGTGAAGAAAGCATTTAACAAGATGTGAGAGGCTCTTCCCCTCGGAGCCACCAGATCAAAGAGCAAACTCGCTCCCTTGGAAACAGACAAAATGTGTTGCTTTCCAAAGGGCTGTTTTGCCATCAGACTTATCTCTGGACTTTCATTGGGCTAGTGCAAAACTTTGAAAATGATTCAAGAGAGGGATGGTAGGAAGAGTGCAGGGAAGCTCTTTGCCTTTGAGAGGTGGACCTTCAATGAAAAGAAGCCCTCAGTGAACTGGGGTGATGTTTATTGCCTCTCACTGCAGAGATGGAGTCAAATTTGTCTCTTGAAGTGACTTGAACTGCCCAGTTTGCAGCTAGTTATTGCTCACATACAGCAGCATATTTCTATCGGCTGACTTCTAGCTCCCAGTTTGCAGGAGGCAGGCCTAGTCTGGTCTTGTCCCCTCTGTACTGGTAGCAACCTGTCCCCAGCCATGGGGAATGCTTCTGTGTGGTAAGTTCCAGTTAACTCCTTCCCCTGTTGAGAGGCTGTTCATAGGCTGACGTGTTGTGGTCGCCTCCTGTACCCACAGCTGGTCAGGCACAACGTGAGTCTGTGGGATGAATAAGTGGAGTGATCATGTGCCTGGATATGGGAACTTGGTTCCTTGGAGATTCAGGTTGGACATTAGGAAATACTTCTCTCAGACAGTGGTCAGGCACTGGAAGGGGCTCCCCAGGGAGGTGGTGGAGTCATCATCCCTGGAAGTGTTCAAGAAGTGTTTACATGTCGTACTAAGCGACAGTGGTTTAGTGTGAAATGCTGATGGTAGAACACTGATTTGAGACATTGCTTTGTTTTCACTCTATTTAGCGCAAGGAGAAGTCTAATTTCAGTTAAACTAACAAGAGATGAGCTGTTAGTCAGAGGAACACAGAACACTTAACAGCTTTTGAGTGCTTTGCAGGAGAACACTGACCCTGGGTGCCAGTGAGGAGAGACGGTGACAGGGGCTGTGAATGCTGGAAATCACCAAAAAGAGCTGACCCCATTCACTTTTCTTCCACACATTAGGTCTTGATAAGCATTGATAAGATCCCCTCTCAGCTTTGACTTCTCCAGGCTGGGCATCCCCAGGGCTCTCAACCTTATCCCATAGGGGGGATGCTTCAGATCCCAACCATCTTTGTGGCCCTAAGGCCTGTAGTCCAGCTTTCTGTTAAGTGAGTGAAAATATTTATTTCTTTCAAAGTTAAGGGGAGCTGTGCCTCTAAAATACTTAGGGGAGCTCTGAAATGGCTTTAAAATGTAGCAATATAAGGAAAGGTTTTCAAGATGCCTTCAATAAAAGCTGAATGAAGGCTTCTAAGCCATTACGGAAAATCTCAGCTCATCTCCATGCATCTGCAATGAGAAAAAAAAGATGCTGTGATGCAAGCCCTGCCATTCCTGGGGAAGGCAAGCCACTGCCGAGGTCATCAGCTGTGCTGCATCCCTGGCTGTGTGCCTGCAGCGCTTCCTTCAGCAACGCTGCTGGACAAGTGTCCTTGGCAAGAGGGAAGTGCATTCAGCTTGCAGAGCCTTGGCTGTGCCAGAGGGAATCCACTGAGAATTAAATTTCCAGGGGAGTGCTGGGCTCAGGTGAAGGAAGGGTAAGGATCAGCTTCCTGTGAGTTTTGTTAACTGTCTGCAACTCCAAAGCACTGGACAGAAAACAAACAAACAAACAAAAAAACAGTAACACAAACCAATACAAAGTAAATACAAATAAAACACAGCTCTATATAAAGACAGCTGGGGGCAATGCACGTAGAAAATCAAGATTCTTATTCAAAGCAGATGCTGCTAGATCTGTTGAAAATAACTACCTCCTGCTGCCCTTGGGAGCAGGAGTAGAGCTGCAGAGAGGTCAGTCCTTTGCTCTTTTGTGTTGTTTTTTGTTTTGTTTTGTTTTGTTTTGCACACATCGAGAGATAGATGTGTGCTCACCCAGGCTAATAAATGCATGGAATCTCTCTCCTCCCCACATCCATCCTAGACATCACCAGGGCTTTAATTCAAATACAAAAGCTGAATTAGATGCAATGAGTTTTCTTCATGTCTCTATCCAGGAAAGGGAAGAGAAGGGAACGAGGAGGGAACAAGGCCACCTGAGCTGCTGGGTTTCCATCTCCTTCACTCACTGAAGTCAACGTTGGCTCCTGGACAAGGCGACAGACATTTCTACCCACCTCCTTCAGCAGCCCCAGTAGGGATGGAACCCAACACGATGTCTCCATGGCCTTGCTGGGAGGTTGAAAGCTTCACTGAAGCCACAGGGCAGCACTGCCGGTGCCTGGCTCATCCTCTGCAAGTCTCTGCCTTCCCAAGCTCCCTTCCAGGCCCTTGTCGTGCATCTCCATCACATGCACTGCTCACTCTGGATGCTGCGGACACCTTCCAGGTACAGAGAGCTGTACCTGGAAGTGCTGACTGTCCAAGCCAGCCTCTGCAGAGCCGTTCAGCTGGCAATATAAGAATAAGTAACCACCTATATTTCCCCTGAGGTTGGATAAGCTTTCCCTCTTCATGACATTGCTGTTCTCCATGGATCAATTTCTTCCCTGCCAGCCTTTGCTTCTTTCTATAGTGGATTAAATTGCTTTGATTAAATGAAAATGCTGGTATATTACCAGGGAGGCTCAGGGCTTCTTTATCATACAAACAAACTGCACAGAGGTGGGCAGGACAACCATCAAGCAGGAGCTGCATACTGCAGAGAGAACTGTTACACAGAACGCTCGTCCCTGCACTTCATTATCTCATGGCAATAAATTTTATATCTCAGCTTTCTTTTCCTATTGCCATAAAACATAATGGCCTGTTTCCAAGTTAAAGCCATGATGCTGGGTATAATATGTCCAGCAAGCAATAAAGCAAGGTGCTTTTGAAAATATTCCTCTGTTGCTTCAATCCAAACATAAGCAGCCTTCCCATAAACAACTTTCCAAAAATAATGCACAAGAAAAGCAGCAGGCAGCTTCTAATGAGTCAGCACTATTCCTATCCCTATCCCTATCCCTATCCCTATCCCTATCCCTATCCCTATCCCTATCCCTGTCCCTATCCCTATCCCTATCCCTATCCCTATCCCTATCCCTATCCCTATCCCTATCCCTATCCCTATCCCTATCCCTGTCCCTGTCCCTATCCCTATCCCTATCCCTATCCCTATCCCTACCCCTACCCCTATCCCTATCCCTATCCCTACCCCTATCCCTACCCCTATCCCTATCCCTACCCCTACCCCTACCCCTACCCCTATCCCTATCCCATCCTTAACTCTAACCCTAATCCTATCCCTATTCTTAACTGTATCCCTATCCCTACCCCTAACCCTAAACTTTCCATACTGGACACAAGCACCCTGTATGGAGCAGCATGAGAAGAAGTCCAGCACTTGCTCAGGGTGCTGAGTGGGGAGACAATGCTGAGAAACTTCTGAGAAAATATGTTTTTTCCAAATCCCTCTCTGAGATACATCTGGAAAAGCAGCACAGAACACATCATAAACCATGCTTTTAACTATTTTTGACTATGCCATCTAAAAGAGACAAGTAAAAGGCTACCAAAGCATTAGCTCTGTCAAAAGCAAATATCACCAACACTAAATCATATTTGCCTTGAGATTTCTAGAAAGAAAGAAAGAAAAAAAAAAAGTATTTTTGTTTCTATCTCATCTGGAGTACAGAAAACAAGCCAAATTCTGCCGGCCAGAAAATAAATTGAGCTCAAAGCCTATTGCAAATTTCATCCTAGCAATGTCTACTTGCCTTACAAGTTTTTTCTCTTTGCAGATATGGTTAATAATCCTTCTTACATTAGATTAATGCATAAAGGTAAAAATACTGTTTTACACAAACATCTGCACGCATACATGGTTTTTATGGATAATACGTATTCAAGTTCTCAAACTGATCTTTGCAGCTGCAAAATGACAGTCTGATATCACTGAGACGATATTTCTGGGTATATCTGGCATTTATGGAGTGTGAAACCCTGACAACCCTGCTAATCGCTGACTGCATTTTGAGACCTCCAAGGAGCTTTAAATAAAAAGTTTCTGTGTCTGTTCACAACCAGAGGCAGCTTCAGCATCTAATCACAACAGCAATGCTGCAGGAGCTGTGAAAGCAGTCATTAAGTGACTTTGGACCTCGGTGTCATTGTTTTCCTCTCCTCTAAGATGGTGTAAACCCAAAGCAGCTCCACTGAAGCCTCTGGAATTAGCAACAGAGAAAGGAAGGACTGGAGGAAGCATATGGTACTGAAGAGATGTGAACCGATGTACCTCAAAAATGTGAGCCAGTGTGCAGTGCTCTGCTGTGCAAAAGGACACGCTGCTGTCTGGCAGGACAGGGCTCAGGAAGGAGGTAACCTCGTTTGCTAAAAGCAGCAGGGGCTCAGAACAGCGCGTGGAGGAGTGAAATGGGGCTGCTGGTGCAAGGAGGTGAGCCAGGAAGTGTGCGAGCAGTGCTGCAGTACAGCCTCAGCACTGCTGTGCTCTTCTCGCTGCAGGAGGGAGAGCCCTGATGCCTGAGATTTTCATCTCAGCCTCTTTAGCAGGGGCTGGGCAACCAGCGGCACAGCCAACAGCTGCCTGGCCTCACACAGGCCCTGCTGCACTCATAGGGGTTGGAGGTCTTCCCCAGCTGCTGATGCACAGTGTGGGAGGAGGTGTGTTCCCCTACACCCCCGGCTGCAGAAGGGCCACCAGCCACCACTTCCACCACCAGCCACACCTGCTGGCTGCGCTGCCCACTCGGCTACAGAAAATAAAAGTTTTCATTAGCTTCTGACAATAATTTCCGCTCTCTATCCAGCTTAATTAAAATTTACCATTCAACTTCCAAGCAAGCATTACAAGCAAAGGTTTAATGCCTCCCTCTTACCCTTCTATTTGCCCTTTGGGAAAGGTTCTGTGGATGGCTCACTCAGAATATAAATACTGGCTGCTAATTTTATTTCATATGAAACGTCCAGCAAAGTAAATTTCACAAGTCTTTACACTTCATCAATAAAATTAAAACACTTAAGGAAGAGATTTGCTGATGGAAAATGCTGAAAGTGTCCGTCTTTAATTAATCCTGGAGAGAGCGTGCTGAAGGAAAAGAGCCTTTATTTCATGTCAGCATTTCCCTGCCTGCAAAGATATTAATTCAAGCACTGGGTTAAAATGTAGTGCAACGCAAATTGCTGGAGCCCTTCCATTCATTGAGGCTGCACTGGGTTCTTGGAAAGGTGGAAGCTCAGCTTGGCTCCTTCCATGGTCAGAGGCACTGCTCCGACTGCATAAGTTTCCTGGAGGAGCAGAAATCACAGCTGCTTTGTAATGATGGGATGTTCTCCATCCTTCCTCACTCAGGGGACCCCTGTGTGGAAGCAACACAAAATGCACGGGTCTGAAAGAAAGTCCGTAAGAAAGGACTCAAAGAGAGCAAGAGAACACAAGGAGGTTAATGGCTTGTCCCATTCATGACAGCCCTCTGGAGAAGACCCTGGCTTGTCATGTGGCACTGGGTAGGAAATGTGCCACTGTTCCAAGTCAAGGATTTCTGTCTGCTCTGATAGAGAGGTGCTGCAGAGATGGAAGGACGAACAGCAGATAAAAATACGATCAGCTTTGGGTTTTGTTCAAGCAGCAATTTTGAGGCCTTCCAGACAGCTGAGCAGAGGGCAGTGAAGATCTCCTCAGCAGCTCTTTCTGACGTTTATATCAATCTCATTTTTTAATTACCCAACAGGCAGGTTGGTCCTCGTGGTCCAACAACTCGGCATGCATACAGTGTGTGTGCATAAGCATCCCCACTGGTCTGCCTGCCAATCCTGAGCTGAACATCATCCATCCAGGGAGGAGATCCATCCCACCGGCCCTCCTGCACCAAGGGCCATTCCTGGCTTGTTCCATCTCCCTTCCTATATCCTAAGCAAAAGAGCTATTAATACAGAACAGCATGGAGAAAAAGCAGGACGAGCAAAGATGAGTTACTAGGATCTACAAAAGAGGACATAAAAATGGTCAGCCCTGACACAGGAGAACTAAAGCTTGAGTTCAATTGTTCTATAAAACTGGCAGCTGGTAAATACAGAACAAACAGAAAGAGATGGCATTCACCCTGTCCCTTCCTGGGATTTACTGCCACTGGGGCAAGGGCAGCTCAGGCTGCAGCCAGCAGACATCAGTGCTGCCACAGGTTGGAAGCAATAGATCTGTGGCCAGTAACAGCTACAGCAGACAAGATCACTACTGTTGGTTACTTGAGATGAATGTTTTCAGTGAGCCATCATCTGGAAGTGCCCGTGAGCAGCAGGGCCACGTGTTCAGCTGAAGAAATAGGGTGGTCATCAGAAAGGTGCAGAGAGGCTGAATGGGCAGCACAGCTCTTACGGGTCTGTCATCACACCTGCCCAAAGCCCTGGGAGGAGAGAGGGCTGGAAATGCAGGCTTGGGGCTTCTCCTGGATGTTGGCATGGTCACGTCCTGCTTCCATTTTGTGTAGCCAGTTCTCTTGCTAAGTAGTTAATTTAAATAGGAACATCTATCTTCTAAATTGTGTATATCAAACAATCCATCACTTGGAGGCTGAAAACCTACCCAAATCTGTAATTATGGTGTCACAGCTGATTGTGATGAAAGTGAAGCTGTCAGGGAGACATTTGTGAGACACATACACTTGCTCACAGCACTTTTCCCCAGAGTGCTATGGCAAGCTTTCCTGCCATATGGGGCCATGATTAATAGCCCAGCCTATATGTAAATATTTAGCTGTTTAGGAAGCAACAGGATCCAATTACCTTTCAACCTATTTCTCTCCTCCTGATAAAATACAAAGCAGATTTTTTTTCCCTCAAAACAAACAAACAAAAAAGAAAAAAGAAAAAAAGAAACAAAAAAAAAGACACGAAGAACCCTGATGACTCATATTTTACTGATGATATTAAAGACATTCTTCTCTGCCTGAGGTAATACAGACTGAGAGCTCAGCTGGGCTGAAATCTCTTATTTTCTCATTACAATAATGTCCTTCTCCAAGGAAGCGAATGCCAGCGCTTGCTGCTGATAATCCCCCCGACTGCCACTGTGACAGTGGCCTGGAAGCAGAGCTCTTGCTGGTACATGATACAATCTAAAACAAAGCTTTTATCACGAGCCCCATGGTTTTCAGGACGATGCTTAAAGCCTGCAGCTGCTGGAAGGAAGAGCTGCCTGAGCATCACTGCAGTCCCCATAGGCAGGAAGCAGACATTTCTGGCTTTTGGAGCAGGAGGGACAGTTTGAAGTTTGGTTTCATGTGTTGGCTGTGGTGAAAAGAGAAAAATAAGACTTCTGTTGAGACAGTGTGTCCTACTTGACCACAGTTTTATCTCAGTGCAAAGACGCTGCCGAGTCAAAGAGCAGATGGCACTTAGGGACTGTTCTGCTGTCACACCCTGAACCTCTCCCAGCCCATGGATTTGCAGAACTCAACTAAATGTGAATGGCGTTCATAGAATCATGGAATCGTAGAATCGTAGAATCATAGAATCACAGAATCGTAGAATCACAGAATCGTAGAATCACAGAATCGTAGAATCATAGAATCATAGAATGATTTGGGTTGGGAGGGTCCTCAAGGATCATCAAGTTCCAACTCCCAGCTGCTATATCATGAACAAATCAGATTGCCTGGGGCTTCAAAAGCTCATTCCAAACACAGACACATGACTCTGACCTCAGTGTACTTATTAAGAGAATCAGGGCACCAGCAGTGTTGAAAGATTCACCTTGGTGCTATGGAATTTTTGAATGCAGACATTTCAAGGTAGGAACTTGAGGTCTCATGCAGCAGATACCTGCCTACTGTCTGGCTTCCATGGAATTCTGGCTGTCTTCTGAACTTGTCCTTGGGAAATAATACCATGAGTTTCCAGTATGGCTAGGAAAACCTGTGCCCTTGGTTTCTGTTTGGTGACACTGTCAGTGCTGCCATTCATTGAGAACTATGGTCAATCAGACTGAGAAGTTCAGGGCCTGTGGTCCTGACAGGTAAGATGCCTGATCGCTTTTCAAAGCTTGCAATCAGTGCTGGAAGTCATTGCCTTGGTGTTCCTACATAGATGGCTGCCCAGGGAATGGTGCCTCAAGCTGGCCTCTCAGCTGCTCTGTCACTGCTGCAATTTGTCTCCTCAGGTCTCTGTTGAAATGTAGTTGTAGTCGTGGCTGGGTAGCCTGCCCTTGGGAGTAGAAGGAACATTGGCTCTGCAAATGGGAGAGGAAGATAAATCACCCTGTTCTCGTGCATGGAGGTAATGCAGACCATAGAAGATGAGTTCAAGCAAGATGGTGCTGAGGTTCTCCCTGGTTGCAGTGCTTAATTGGGTCCTACCTGCAGCACTGTCTGACTGCTGTATGCTCCACTCTACTCTCCTTTCCAGACTGGAGCTTCCCAAGGGCTCTCCTCTGGAGTCTCTGCTCTGGAAACATTTTGGATGAGAAAAGAGAGATGGTCCAACCAAACTGCTGCTTCCACCTCTTCCAGGGCCAGGGGCTCAGGGTTAGGGTTAGGGTTATAGGATCAGGGTTAGGGGGGACATTAGGGGGACATAGGGGTGGACAGTGTTGGGCCACTGCACTGAAATCAGAGGTACATGGAAGGAACGCATTGAATGGAGGTGGTACTGGACCTGTACTTACTAACTTATGTAGTAACTACCCTTTCTCAGAGAAGCTTTCTGCAGGCTCCCTGCCCCTGCCCAGCCCAAAGAGAACAGCTCCTGGCTCAGCAGTGGCCATTGTACCCACAGCCTCCTGGAGGGCACTGGGTGTGCTGGGATGCTGCACAGATCCATGGCCAGGCCAAGTCCTGGCACAAGGCAGCAGCAGAAGGTTGCTTTCAGCACAGTTTTTTCAATGACACTTTGATGTCTAACCTAGGAGATATTCATTTTATTCTCTCACCAGCCTCTGGATAGGTGCTTTTTTAACAGTTTCTAGCCAGTCCATCCTAGTTTCATTTTAAGCAAGATGGGTTGATGCAAAACACAAAGATTCAGTTTCAGAGTAACATTAGCTCACAGTTATCTGATGTCAGAACTTTCTGGAGGAGAATAATGACCAACTTTTTCTATGTTCCACTGGGTCTACTTCTTCCTAGTTACACTTTACATTGCACTGATCCTGAGAGATTCTGAAAACCTGGTTAGATGCAGCCATCCAGTTCTCATGTCCAGCCTCAACCATTCTGCAGCTGCAGCCATGTGTAGCACAGGAACCTGTAGCAAAGAACAGGAGACAGGAGCAACACCACAACTCTGAACGTGCTGTGAAAGCGCTTGTGTGAAGGACCCCACTGTTTCTGCAGAGCAGGAATATCCACTGGGTTTCCTATCTGAAAACACTGTCCACTATCCTCACCCATGTGATGTAAAGGCCTGTTCTGGTGTGTACAGAGTAGGGGTATTTCTCATCCATCAGAAAACTGGGCTCTGCCCAGGGGAACTCTCAATAGTTCCATGAGCCTGGTGGGTCCCCAGGGGCTTCAGCAGAGTTATTTCTAACTTTGCTGATCAAGACAAGCCTCAGACAGAACAAGGCAGTGCAAAGGCTGCTGTTTCCAAGAGAAAAAGAAGAAAGGAAAGGCTAAGAGCAGCAGGAAAGGCCCGTGCTGTGAGACCCTCCGGCATGGAGGAGGCTGAACTCAGAGAGGAAGGGGAGGCTGGGGAGGTTTCAAACCATTTCCATGTGGGGCTAACTCAGCAGTTTCTCCTCTGGATGCATCCAGGTCAGTCTCAGCCCTCTGGCCACAGCCATTGTGTTATTTGAAGGAACGACATCAAAAGGAGGCAGAGAGACAACTTGCAAGCACTGTGGCTTGAAAGGGATGGAGTCTCTGGGGGACCAGCCCTGGGTGTAAGTACAGGCTGCTCCAACAACTTGCAGTGGGGAGAAGGGCAGAGAAGAACCTGTTCTGCCTGCCAGCATGGGGTGTATATCTTTGTCAGGGTCTGGGGTCACCAAGTCTTGGATGTGGCTTGCCTTAATGACAGATCTGTTGAGTTCAGACTGCTCCTGCTGCTAGCAAAGGAAAGAAGGGCTGGGTATGTTCACCCACGATCTGCAATAAAATAAGTAACCTGTTCTGCACTGCAGCGTGCTCACACACTTCTGATTGTTCTATAAGGTCTCTGCAGGGAAATGCAGACCTACAATTCCCCCAGGTGTGCCAGTGCCCCACGGAAAGTCTTCCAGCATGGAGGAAGACCCCGATCTCCAGTGTAAACTCAAAGACAGTCCTCGAAGTCAGTGCACTGCCCTGGTGTAAATGCAAAGAAAACTGGAGTTGCTCCCATTTCTGACCTGGGGACACCTTTGTGCAGAGAACATTGGCTCTGAACCTGACACGGTGTGTGATGGCTGAGGACCTCTCCCTGCTAACCACCAACACACTCTGTCTAGAGACTCCATTGTTTACAGATCTTTACTTTTACTCTTTGGAACATATTCAACTCTTCAAGAAGACAACAAAACTGGGTTTTGCTATTTGTTTTCCTTTTTTTTTTTTGCCATCTTTGAATTCTGATAATCACTTTTTAGGAATCTTGAGTGGACAGAAAGTATTGTTCCCAGTCTACATCCAAAGTTTATCACAATGTGATGAAAGTACATGACATACAATGAGCAATAAATAAAATTCTCCAGGTTTTATCCAGCATCACTGCTTCGATACAAGAAATTAAGACTTAACGTGCTGTTTTCAATGGGTTATATTTTCAGGGGGACATAATTTCCATGCAAAACAAACCTATTGGTTCCTTCCAAACTCCTAAGACAGCCAGTTAATTATCTGGCCAGGTTTTGCCAGAAAAAGTAAATGCAATCTTAGCCTTTGACCACTGCAACATCAGGTAGACCTGGATACAAGAGGCCAAGTTGAACACATGAGAACCAAGCTATTATTTCCTGGTGAGTAAAGAAGCATGGACCCCCATGCATTAAACCATAAGGAAAGATGATTTATTGCTTGCAGAAAAGCAGAAAAGCATTTATGTGCTGGGAAAGACCTTATCAAAGTCAGTAGAAGCAATGCCATATCCCTGCCTTGTACTTCTGCTCCTCTGTAATTGTTTGGCTGCCCACAGTTGTCTGCCTGAGCAACACCAGACAGCACTTGGCCAGACTTTGCACCACGGCAGTGCAGACAGGTGGCATTGGATTAGAGGTTGCTCTTGTTTCCACTGTCCACAGTGCATTTAATTGGGATCGTGGGGGTGCTCTATCCACGTTGGTCTTTTTTCTGCTTCTTTTGAAGTCAAGATTTCCTCCAGTTTTCACAGAAATAAACTGTGCAGAGATCAGAAGGGATACGCATGCAGTCATGTCCTGCTCCTCGTATGCCCATGTGTGCAATGAGGAGGCAGAGCCGAGTGACACCCACCAGTTTCATTGAGATGCAACATCTGCCACAGTGTGTGGGACGAGATACAAGCAACGACATAAGGCCTGGGGATTAAAACAACAGCAGATAAAGCATAACAGACTCTTAGCTGATTAATTCAGCATAACACAGCATTTTACCACTGAACTCACTTCTTACTACTTCTTTCACAGAATAGGACATCCCTCTCCACTCACTTCTCCAAGAGGTACAGCAGCATGCAGGATGCATGACTGGTCCCAGATATCATTGGCCAACCACAGCCTACCCCTCCTGCCAGCACCCAACTTGAATTTGACAGAGATAGGATAGGAAAATTTCTCTGTATGAGGAAAACCATGTCTGTGAGTTCCGATTGTGACCAACCTCCTTGAACCCACATGCAACAATATAAGGGATGCTTCTGCAGAAGAAGTGTTTGCATGCAAGAAACATTATGAGTGAAATTAAAGTGAAACTCCTGTATGTGGTTTCATGTCCTCAGACATGATCCTTCATCCCCAGAGCGCATCATGCATGCCCATCCTCCATCACACTTTGCTTCCTGACACTATTTCTCAGGCCCAAGGTAGGAGAAACATGGGGACTAGGGAGAGGATGCCTGGGACCAACAAAGGCAGAAGGTGATGGTTTAGTACTACGAATCAGATAGAGTGCAGATGTTGTTTGGGTCAGTAGGGGGACAATTTATCTACAGCCTGGCTTACAAAAAAACATTTTGTCACCATCCAGAGCAAAAGAACTGTGTGTAACATAAATCCAGCCAATGTCCTATGCAAGTATGCAATTACCTCTTAGGAAACTTAAAGCTTTGGCATTCAATTCTGCGCTATTGCAAAGAGAGAGAAGCAGAAGGTGGAGATGTCATTAGACTATTAATAACTATGTGCATAGTACAGTCATTGCAAAACAATCTGACAAAATAAGCAATTCCAGAATGAATGCCTCCTGCTATTCCTTTTAATTTAGGCATCAGTAGCCCTGGCAAATATCCCTGCTCCTGCTGGCATTTCTCAGTGTACAGCCATAGCCATTGGCAGGGGAAGATTTGTATACTATACCAAAAAGCAGAGACTAAAAGGTCCAGTCCTGTTGGGTGAAGTAACTCAGCACAGGAGAACAAAGTGCTGTTATGTACAGTCCTTTTCTTTTACATCATTTCCAGTTCACATGAACAGGTCTTGAAACCCAAAAGCACAAACTGCTGCCCAGAGATGTAGGCTGGGGCCATGGATGCCTGTATTCCCTGAGCCACATTTTCAAAAGGCTCTTCTCTTTGGATTTCCTTTGCTCATATTGTCTCTTTACTCTTCATTTTAATTCTCCAAACAAGAAACATGCATCAGAGGAAGCACCCAGCACCACAGCCTACCCTGCTCTCCCTTTGCTGAAGACACTTCACAAATCCAGCTGTGCCATATAAATGCTGGTTGTGGTCTCAAGGAGTTCAATACTGATGCTAAATCTCCCACAGAAACCACTGCCTCTTGAAATGAGAACTTCATTCTGAGAACCGCTGCAATGAGTAGGAGCCACCAACAACACCTTGTGAGCAACGTTTCTGCTCTTTGAAAGAGGCAACAGCATTCAAATCTTTCAAATCCTTAGCACGTGTCAAGTAAGCTGTGAGTTTTACAGAATCACACAATCATAGGGGCTGGAAGGGACCTCTGAAAATTCCCAGTGCAACCCCTTCAAAGGAGGTTCCCAAAGGAGGCAGCCCACTTGACTCCTGTCCATTGGATATTGATGAGCATCAATAAGATCCCCTTGAATTGCACAAGGAAATTTATCACCAGAGTAGGACAGTATACACTGATAACTTCAGTCACAATTAACATTTTGATCAGATGTTCATATGGCGTGGGTCTGCTTCCGTTTACAGCTATTTACATACATCTTTCAAACTAGCCCAAGTCTGCCACTTTCAACACTGCAAAATATTATCATGTGAGCTCTTCCTGAAGATGAGTGACAACAAGCTGGAAGTGTCTGCCCCAGGGCATCTTTCTGATACATAAACAACTGCAGCATAAAAGCTCTACAGCGTGTTTTTGAGAAATGGAAAAGCAGAATGCTTTCTTGGGTGCCCATACCTCAAAAATAGCCCATGCAATTCAGCACTTACTCATACAGACAAAGCATGTGCCTCTGGGCTGAGCCTAGACATGAAAGATAAAGATGAAGGCTTCAGAAAGTCAGAAGAATGGTGCATTTCCAATTGGGCTCACAGTTGGTTCTTCCAGCCTCAGCAGCAGCCATGGCAGTGATCACACAATGCCCTTGAAGTTCTTTGGCATCAACATGATGAAAGACAGCGTTAAAGAGGGTAGTACAATTCTAATACAGGAAAAGCCAAGTAGAAAATCCATAAACAAATGTAGGCTGGCCCCCAGAGATGATAAAGAAGAAAGGGATTAGGGAAAACAACCCTGAAAGCAAGTAAGTGAATGAATAAATCAGCATTATGAACAGCAACTATTAAACTAACGTAATGCTCATAACAGGTTTTGTTTTAACACTCTCTGGTCAGATCTCAGCCCTTTCCACCACACTGGGCATCACAAAGTCTATTGCAGTTTCACCCAGCAGCAGCTCAGCACCACACAGCAGTTTGCTTAGTCGTCCCCACGGAGGAGAATGGGAAAAAGGTCAAGTTCATGGGCTGAGACAGCTTGCTAGGAGAGAAAAGGAATTGAAAATGATAATGACAGTAATGACAATAGTATACGTATGACGGCTGCTCCAAAAGTAATGCCTCCTATTTAATGATGTTGGCCCATGGCGTCAGAGGCGGATGTTGGTGGTGTGGCAGTAGAGGCTGAGCCTTTCCACCAATATTCCATTATATTTTGTTGTTCTGTGACAGATGGAAGTAGAGGGACACTCTGACACAATGGTATCCAACACGGAAGTATGTATGAAGCAAAGGTGTGGAATTGAATTCCTCCATTTAGAAAAAATTCACCTACTGACATTCACTGACACTTGCCGAATGTTTATGGACACCAAACAGTGCATACTGCACAGCAGTAACAGATACCCCTGGCCAGTTTCCCCAGATTTACTGCCCAGCATGGCACCACATGGTATGCAATATCCCTTTGTCCTGATTGTATTCGCTGTCCTGTTTCAACCCCATCTCAGCTCCTTGTGCATCCCCAGCTCCTCACTTGTCACTTGCAGGACAGTGCAAGAAGCTGAGATGTCCTTGAATTGGTGTAAGCACCGATTAACAACTTAAACTTGGGTGTGTTGTCAACACTGTTTTACTCCTAAATCCAAAATCAGGCATCATATCAGCAATTATAAAGAAAATTAACTCTAGGACAGGTGTCATTCATGTCTATCAACCCTTATTGCTTCCTAAGCCTGCCCATCTGAACTGCTGTGTGAGAGCTGAGCATAGGATATATGAACAAATTGCTCAAACTAAAGGCTTGTTCATTCTTAGCAATCAAACAAAGAAGATCACAAGTGAAGGACTCAACTATTATCAGAGCCAACAGATAGCATAGCAGAAACTCAGCTCACTGACCAAGTTTACCCTGACATCCTATTCCAGGTAGGTGACAGTGCACTCTGCTATTGCAGCTTTTCCTTCCATCTCTCATCCTTATTCTTCACTCCTTTGCCTACCTGAGTCAGACCTATTCATCTCCTTTAGCAAAGAGGGCAGTGATAGACCCCCCCAGGGTAATCCTGAACATTTTCTTGATCTAGAAGCAAACTCTATTCTGTTAGGACGTTTATTCTCCCATCTATAAGTGCTTGCTTTCAGAATGCAGTCTTTGACAATATAGATCCTACTTCCAAACAAAACACTAACATGCTGTTTTCCTATCGCTCTGGCATCCTTCATGCAGTTGTGTGCCAATTTTGGCAAGTGGATGCTTTGCAAAGTGCATCTTGAGCAGCAGAAGAGATGACCAGTCCTGTGGTATTGATCCAGGAGAGAGATGATGAAGATGGAAGGGTCTCCAAGCAGGTAGATGATTCCTTTCAGCAGTGGGGTACAGCAGTGTTCTGCTGGCCAGCGATGCCAATCAACTACATTTTATCAGGATGGCTGGAAAAGTTATGTTTTTTCATAAGAAATTTTCTCTGATAAAAAATTGGTTGAATCAGCTAGGAGGAAACATAAAGAAAAAATGATGACAAGCAGAAAATTGCAAAGCTTTGAAAAGTTACGAGCAGTTAGAAAGCATCAAGCACAGAAGTCTTTAGGTGACCTAACCTACCTGCTGCTAATGTTCACCAGTAATAAACAGTAGTCATTTTCCCCGTCCTTCTCCTTTGAGGATCTTTGCTGTAAAGCTGGCTGGTACTTGAATTTCCATAGTTTATAACAAAGCTATTGTCTGTTACCACAAACACAGTGACATTATTACAGAATCTACCCTGCAGCAAGATATGAATTAGAGTCAACTTTAGCAGACACCAAATATTTACTTTAGAAACGGAAAGAAATATTATTTCATAAATCAAAAATTGTTCCCTTGACCCTTAGAAGAAGTTTAAAAGCAGCCTCAGTAGAACAAAGTACAATGCATAATGCTAAACTGATCGGATCCACAGCTGACCCATGGCTTGTGGGTTCCCACCTCAGCACGCTTCCTACAAGAGAGGGACTGTGACCAGCTGAAGGGAATCATCACAGACTGGCCTAGGTTGGAGGGGACATTAAAGATCACCTTATTCCAGCCTCCTGCCACGGTTTGCCATCCAGCAGTTCAGGCTGCCCAGGGCCCCGTCCACCCTGGCCTTGAGTGCATCCAGGGATGGGCACCCACAACCTCCCTGGGCATCTCTGATTGCCATTTATTTATGTCTTGCAGTGGATAGAAAGGTGTTCAGTGGGAAGACTGAATTCCTGTGGGGAATGAACAGATGTGTGTAACGAGCTGGGGTTATAATCAGACTCTTGTGTGTCAGGTGTTCAACACATGAGACTATTTATCTGCCTTACCATTACCTAGCTCTGTCTGCACCCATATGCTCTTTGCGGTTTCATTTTCTTCCTACCCTGCCCATTTACCCTCCTGTCTGGCTCTAGATGCTCCTTATCTGCCTACCTTATCACAGTGCCTTAACTGTAGGTCTTCCTACATCCCCCCATGCTGCATAGGCTGTTACAGGCCAGGTATCTGCCCCTCTGCCCTGCCATAAGTCAGTGCTGACTAGAGCATAGTGAATGGAAGGAAGGAAGGAGAGAAACATCAATGTTGCAATGACCCTGATTCACCTCAACCTACTTGATCAAGCTGCTGATGGATGCAAGTTTGCACTGAGTGCCAGGCTGAAGTGTCAGCAGCAGTGATGTCCAGCCCACCACATGCTGCAGGGACACTGAAGGGACAGGAACATTTTCAAGAGCTGCAGCAAAATCTGCTGAGCTTCCTTGCCAGACTGGGTCAGCTGGATCGGCTGGGTTGGCCCCCGCACATCGCACACATGGACCTGGTAGGAACCAGAGGAGCCCGGGGCTCCCTACAACCATCCCTGTCCCCACCTCTCACCCCTAGGACAGAATCCTGAAGTTATTTTCCCCAGAATCTTCCAGGTTTCACATGGTTTATTTGCCCCCCCAAAAAAATCCACAGTTATTCAGCACTTCAGAAAGCTTTTGCTGGGCAGCATCATGGACTGCCTGTCAGTGTAAGAGTGCCCCAAACTGATGCTGCAGGAGGAGATGCTCAGGAGAAGCTTTACAGGCCTTCAGCATTGATGGGGATAACAATGAGGTGCAATGGCAGGAGACATGGAACAGACAGGAGTGATTGGGAGAGCTCCTTGTTCTGAAACCTGTCATGTCATATGAAATCCTTGTCAGAGCCCTGCCAGCACAGAAACAGATACAAGTCACAGCAGTAACTGTGCTTTAATGAGGAGTCTCCCACATCTGGATGGGGCAAGAGGCCTAAGTCAGCTAGTGATGGAGAGTCACAGGGCAATGGAATGTGTCAGTGAATGTTGATCTCATTAATAGGAAAGGCAGGAGCCCAGCAAGAGAGATCTTCTAGAGACAGAGGGGATGATCACATCCATGGTGAATGTCATCCAAAGGGCTGGCACAGAAGGAGTAATGAGACTGAGACGTTGCCTACAGGATATGTGTGTAAATTTGGAAAGGTTGGTAAAGTCTTTGTGTAACTCTTCTAACTCCTCCTCCAACAGATGTCACGCGAATATTGGGCCAATATGGAGCGTTCAGACCTCCTCCACATGGCCAGTGAGCTTGTAAAGTAATCTGCCCCCTTCGGTGAGTGGCCTGCCAGCATCCATGAGAACACTGCTCCTCTGAAAGGGTGCAGAAGCCAGTTCTGGGAGAAGGGTGTCCTGGACAGAGACACTTCAGGGGGTGGGAAATGCCAAACACTGGCCCCTCCTAGGGAGTTTATATTCAGTGTTTTCTCCTGACATCCTACTGCTTTGCTCCCTACAGCTCCTGGCTTGAGAGAAGAAAGCCACTAAACAACACCATATCACTCTGAGACATCGAACAGATGTACCCTGGCATGCTCACATCCTTGCTGGGTTTGCATTTCAAGTTGTTTTCTACATCTCTTCACAATCTTCCTGTTGCTTATTATGGTTGGAAATATTAGATTCCAGCTCTGCATGTTAATTCTTCCCTGTCAAACCTTCCCTGCTCTGTGCCTCTGGCCAAATGATCCTAGGGTATCATCTGCTTTGTTTCACAGAGAATACTTGCTTGTTGCAGCTCATCTTTATTTATCAGGGGTTGTGTCGACAAGCCTTTAAAAAAACAGCTCATCTCTATTGCCCGCTTACTGAAAATCAAAAGAGCCTGCAGGAAATCGGACAGAACATCCATTAGATTAAATAAAAGCTGGCTCCTCCATCTCCTTCAGTTCCCTAATCTTCTTCCCAGCAAATGCAATGCACACTGTGTTAATCTATGGGACACAGGAGGCTGGGCACTCTGTACTCATGGGCTGGAGTTATATCAACGGGATACAGGATAATGGAGCAACACATTGCATTGTCTTCATCATTTTCAAGGTCTACATTGTCTTTTGAGGAGAAGCTGGGAAGGGAAAGGGGAAGGAGGGCTTTTCTACAAACTGAGCCTTTGAGGGAAATTGCAGTTCCTCTCACTGGCTCTGTCTGTAGCAAAGACATTCCTGGCAGCCACAGCCATGTGCCTCCAGCAGCAGGCAGCGGGGAAACTTCAGCTTGTCCTGTGTAATTCTTGTTCTTGCTTTGCTTCCAAGCTACAAACAATGGCTACAACCCATATGAATTTGTCATGAAATTGAAAATTAAAAAGAGTCAGGAAAAATGCCTGAATATGAGCCACCCGACTGCATTTGGCATTCGTTCCATGGGCCACTGGAGCTCTAGAGCTCTGCTCTCCTTCCTTCTGGCGTTTTGGGGTTGGAGTGCCAGATGTGGGGTCTCCACTCTGTCACCCCTGGATCTCTTTCCAAAGGTCAGGCTGCCTTTCTGTATTGCAGTAGCTAAAATTCCCTCTCTATAGCTGTGTGGCCTGAGAAGACCTTTAGAGGTCATAGAGCTGCGTGTCCCAAAGCCTGAGAAAAAAAGAGACACATCACATTTCTGAGACCATCCCTATTGCATAGGCTTAAGAACAGCATTTCTCACTCTGCGCACAGGTTTTTCTGGCCTAACTGACGTACTGAAATTATGGAAGTTGTAAATGTCCCTTAGAGTCCAATGGCATACCGTACCCACCATGCACTTGAGAGAGTGACTTAAGCATTGTAGGATTCTAGAAACCCTTTTTTTTTCCCCTCTCTCTGCAAATTTCCAGGCCGTTCTGCTCAGTTAGAAGGAGGAAGTAGGAGCTTATATTATAAGCATTTGCATAGTTCCTGGTTTAATTAGCACTCAACACTCCCTTGATTAGTATGTTCAGTCCCAGTATATTGGAACAACACGTCCTCAAGCTTCTTTATGTTACTACTCCCTCCCCTGTGCTAGTAGCTCTGTGGGTCACTGATGTTGAGCTCCTCAGCACCGTGGGAGTGAGGTAATGTGAGAAGGGCTGTGGGACCCTGAGGATGTGCTTTGTGCTGGCACAGGGAGCATACAGATCTCCTCAATCACTGACCCCATGCATGGGAATGGGGTGCACAGTCTGCTGCCAGCACGCAGCTGTCTTTCCTTGCATAAATGCACACCTGGCTGAAGGCACAGAGGAGACAATAAAAGGGAATGCTGCAAATGGAAAGGAGGCAAAGATGATGAAGTTCAAAGGTTGAGAGCTATCAGCATCAAAGATACTTGGGATGTCAGCATCCCAAGCTTGCAATGCCCCTAAGGCTGCATAGAATGGAGTATGGAGCCATGGCAATGAACCTCAGTGACAGCATCAGATAAGGTGGACTCAGCTCCCTGCTCACACTGTTTCTCAGATTCTGGACTGAAGCTGTCTTTAACAGGGACAAATCAGAACCTGGGTATGTGCCTGTTTTCTCCCACCCACCCAGGGCCACTGGCTTTGCCAGGGACATCAGCCCACAAGCTCATCACTGCTGCCCCTACATAAGCACTCTGCTCCTGGCACTTGGACACACTAACATCAGCCTGACAGAGTTTGAGTTTTCCCTTCCTCACTGCAAGAGGAAGGGGGCCTCGTGGTCCCCCTGCCCAGTGCGATGCTCCAAGCCATGCAGTGCTGACACAGTCCTCGACTCAAGCCCTGTCTGATGCACCCAGCCCAGCTCAGTTCTCCAAGAGAGATCCTGCTCTGTGACATTTTCCCCAAGATGCTCCCAGCTGTGAGCTTCTGCTTTCTCTTTTGCCCTTCTTGTCAATAAGGACAGCTTGCCCAGATGGCCGTAACACACGGCCAGAGGGCAAAGGTTGTCCTTGAGGAGCCTGCTGGTTGGGAGGGGTCTGCCAGGCTCTGGGGAAGCTCAGCTGTGGCTCTTCAGATGCAAAGTGAGCTGGCATCCTGATTCCTCTGTGCTGTGAGGAGTGTGAGATATTTACCGATTTTCCATGGCTCAGGATTTTTGTTTCTAAATACAGCAAATAAGCCCAATAAAGCCAGCAGCCTTGCCTTATTCATCTTCATTCCTATTTAAAGGCCCATAACATTTTCAGCTAAAAAGGTGGCTGCATTTCTCTTTGAGCGCTTTTGCCAGGGATGACAATTAAAGACAGACTAACTTCTAAGGAGGGCTTTGTTACACTGCAGATTTTTATCATCCTCAAGAGGATGCAAGGCTATGAATCACTCTGTTCCCCAGAAGTTCAGTACCTGCTGCCATGAGGCAAACACATTTTATCTCAAGTGCATTACTTTGGCTCACTGCAATAAGCGTTGCTTGTCAAGGCACAGTTGTTCCAATCCTGAAGCTGTTTTGCTTAATATTACATTGAAGTGTAATCAGATTCTTTGAAATACCGCTGAGCAAGTTCATTTCCTTGGAAGTCATCCTGAGTTCTCCTCCCTACTGCCGCTGTCTAAGAACTGAACTTATCCCATCAAAGCTCAGTTTCTACAGTTCCTTTTGCCCTCATCAAGGAGGAGCAAAGCTACTTTGACCAGCAGTGCCAGTGGGACACACTCATGTGGGGTACAGCCCTACACAAAACAGACTTTGCCTTGAGCCCAGGTGAGCTCCCAGCCATACAACAACAGACTGACTGTTACACATCTCCATGGGCTGTCACACTCCAAAAGACAGCAGCAATAACAATGCTGTAATGTAGGCACACAAGCTCATAAGAAGCAGAAAGTGCTCACCCTGGCTGGAAGGGAGCAGGGCAAGGGATGCTGGAGCAAGCAGAATCACCCTGTTGTTTCTCAGTGAGGTCACATGAGTTTCTCCCATCAGCTATTCCAGCCATTTCTCCTGGCTAGAGCTTTCTCTGTCAGGAGGGCAGAGGTTTGCAGAAGCGGAGCAATGCTCTGAGCCTTTGGAGAGAACTTGTTCACAGACAGGAAGGACCTTTGGCTCCAGCACTGCTGCATCTGCATGGCTGGGGGAAGATGCTTGGCTTCAACTGGAGCTTAGCAGCCTCAGGTGAACCTGGCAGAAAACCCTACATTTATTTTTCTGAACGCTATGCAATGCTATGATTCTGAAACAGGCATTGTTCTCTCTGCCACAGAAAAGAATAGCATTCCCATGCCTGCTGAGACCCTTTTATATGGCAGAATTAAGTCCATCAGTGGGTCATCTATGGAGCCTGCTTTGGTGACACTGCTGGGCCGGGTGACAAAGGCAGGCCAAGAGGATGGCCATTAGAAAAACCCCAGGGAAAAAATTACCACTGGTGTAGTGTGCACAGGGAATGGAAACTGAAAAGGAAGAAAAAAAGTTTTTTTCAAAGTGCACATATTTTGTTCTTTTACAGTGTGCCAGCTGAAATACAAGGCGGTATTGCCTCTCACCCTGTCTATCATGAGCACATTTCCTCTTGAAATGTCTGCATTTACCATGGGGTTATGAGGCTATTTAAAACACATACATAAATATATATATAACTGTTTACATTCTATGAACACACACATGTCCATATTGTTATGTATTTGGTGTGTTTATCTTCTTCCAATGGTGAGCATTTGATATCAGCCCCTTCTAAGGTCTTAATTCCCCTCTTTCACAGTTTCCCAGTGCTTGGTTAAAGATTTGTGTCTCTTTGCATTGCTCACCAAGAAACGATGTCATTTTTACCTGAAACTGATTGTTTTTCACACATTTTCTCAGAGAGCAGACCTTTAAACAGAAATCCCCCTTATTCAGAACAAAGGAATGTTTTACCATTTGTTATACCTCAAGCCTCAATGCTTGATATGATCCCCCCCCCCCCCCCAGGATTTGATATCTGCTTTTCCAAACCTCATTAATTTGTTCACAAAACCTTTCAGTATCTGTTCTCCCAGGGAATCAGGGGGGAGGATGGAAAATGCCCACTGGGAGGTTTGGGGAGCACTGTGACCCAGTCCTGCTGCTTGGTTGTAGGAATAGCCCCAGCTTGTTCTCACAGGCCACCAGCCTGCTCTGTGGGGTCACCTGCTGCTGATGGGTGTTGCCTTTCTCTACCTGCTTCAGGTAAATTAACAGAAGATGATGTATTTCCACCAAATTTAAACATTTTTGATTGTTTCTCCATGACTTTCAAGCCATGGAAGGGTCTGGAACACCCTTATTCTTATAAGAAATGGGTGAGAAAACCAGAATTGTTTAGTCTGAAACAGAGAAGGCCTTGTCATAAGGGAGAACTTACTGCTTTCCGTAGCTCCTTGACAGGAGGTTGTAGTGAAGTGGGGGTTGGCATCTTCTCCCAGGTGATAAGATGAGAGGTGATGGCATCAAGTCACATCAAGAGTGATTAGGAAGAATTTCATCTCAGTAAGAGTGGTTGGGCACTGGCACAGGCTGCACAGGGAGGTGGGGGAGTCAGCACCCTCAGAGGTGTTCGAGCAGAGGGTGGATGTACTAAGGGATGTGGTTACATGGGCAGTAGAGGTGGTATGTGGATGGCTGGACTAGGTGGTCTTAGAGGTCTCTTCCAACCTTAATGAGTCTATGATTCTATGCTTCTATGGAATTTATGAGTAAGCCATGATGGATGTGCACAGAGGGAGTTTTGCTTTAAATCCTTTCCACATCTGCTGTGCAGGCATCAAAGGTGATGTGAGTATACTGTGAGTGCAGCCACTGTCCCAACACTACAACCACGCCAAGGTCGGCCCCATCTCTGCCCCCAGAAACCTCTCAGACAGAGGTAGGTGAGGGGAGCATTGCCTCTTGCCACATCCCATCTCCCTGAGGATAATGGGAATCGTGGTGGCTGGAGCAGGAGGGGGTTAAGGGCTGTTGCTACTTGTGCTCCTGTCAGCCAATTTGCATCTCTAGATGCACAGATCCCAGAGTCAGCCATCACCGTAGGATCAGAGCATCTATCACAAGGAACAACAACAAAATTATCTCTTCTGTTCTGCCGGCAGAACAAGATTAGAGCAGTTATTTCCATTGCTGGTCTTATTTTATTTTACACTGTTTGGGAGAGTGATCAACTCCATCTGTGAAGTGAAATGTGATGAAACCAAGGAGTTATGAAGAAATGAAGACAAAGGGCTTTGCCTGATGTTTGAAGGCAAAGCTCATCTTTATTTGGTCTGGTAGCTCAATCCAGAGAGCTGAGCTACCTCCCGCCATCAGGGCCAACACCACTGTTGTCTGAGGAGAGACTGGGAATGGCTTTAAGTGGGAGAGGGAAGTGGAGCAGCTGGGAAGCATTGTGGGGAGCAGAGCTTTGGGAATACAGCCTGTTTTGTGGCATTTGGAATGTTTGTTTTCATCTCATGAGCAAATCCAGGACCTGAGGTGGAAGAGCAAATGCTGGGAGATCTTAGGCCATTTGCACTGACTGTAGGACAAGCGGTATTACAAAAAAATGACCATAGAGGAGGGAAATGTGACAACATTGATTAATTAAGAAATACAAATCGTTCAGTTAAATGGGGGCTCATTAGCACCATGCAGAGCATTATACATTGAGAGGAAAAAGGAACATGAGCCCAGAGGGGACCTCACAGTGTGACCAGTCCCTCCATTGGAACCACTGGGGCGTACGGCTCTTTTCCAAAATAAATCTTAGGGGGGAAAAAAAAAAAAGGTAATCTTGGGTAATCTTGTCCCTTGGTTCTGGGCTCTGTTGGGAGCCTGCTCAGGGCCTTGAAGGAAACATGCTTTCCTCACAGCAAGCGAGCAAACACAGTTTGCTCCTGTTTTCCCACACTGATCAAAACCCCCCTGCTCATGTTTGGACATCCCCTTCTGATGGTGCAGGCAGATACCAGGAGGACATGAGGTGCTGCTTATCTTCATCTGGAAGAGGGGCAGTCAGAATGAGGTGCTGCATCAGGAGAGAGAGAACCAGCCACCTGCAGTGACAAACTAATTCAGAACCAGAAACAAATTAATGACTTCTGGAATTCTGACATTTTGGTTTCATACTCAACAAATGACTCCAGAGAGCAGAGAGGTGTTGGTGCAATTCTTCTTAAAGAGAGAAAAAGTGTGAACTCGTGTCAGGAACATTCTGAAGGAACCATTCTGAGTAGAGATTGACCCAAATGCTCTCCATGTTGGAGGCTGTTGTATTTTCCACCCAGAGATTTAAGGCTTTGGAAAGGCTATAGTTAGGCTGCAGCCTCAGTTCTTCCAACCTCAGACAGATCCTCTTGTGATGGGAGCAATCCTGCTCCACCCAAAGCAAAGGCAGGAGGGTTTCCATCATCACTCACCTTCAGTCTACCCACCACAGCACCAGATAAGCAGGTGCCCTCCTCAGACCCACTGAGCTGTGGGGTGGTATGGATGGGCATAACCATGCTGGAAGATCTGAAGGAAAGTAGTCAAGGTACAGAAAGAGAAAGCAAGAAGGAGAGGTATTTTCAGATTGCTATGTGGAGCTGAAATTCAGACACAAAGGAAAGGGAGCTCTGGGTCCCCACCTCATTCCCTGGATTTCTTTGTGTTTCGCTTGGTAGACAAATCATTCCAAATCCATAGAGAGAAGAATCATAATTTCCTCTCCAGAAATGTACCTCTATGGTTAGCAAATACAGCTTGAAAGAAGAACCAATGGGGGAACATGTGGTGGGGAGTTATTGCTGCAAGAAAAAGAGACCTGCAAAGACAAACAGCTCCAGACACTGAGCACCTGAAGAAGAGAACTGGGATAACCTGACGAATAAGGAGGTTGCTTTCACATTTGGTAGATGAGCAGACTGTTTCCCCAACTTACAATGTTTGAATTTCACTAAAGCTTTTTTCAGAGCTTGGGGAATGATAATGAGCTATTATTTGCAGATCAGTAGGATACAAGATCTCCAACCACGTTACAGAAAGGTATTAAAAGAAAAGGACTGACAAGCATGTTCCCCTTGCTTGAGAACAAATAGATCCTCAGCCAGAGCCTAGAGAGAAAATCACAGCATAATGTCCTGCACCAGTGATCTAGTGAACTGACCGAGGAAAGATGACTGACATGTGAGATTGTATCTGTTTTTCCCTGAGTAGAAAGGGCTTTGTTCTGACCCTTTTTTTCCTCTTTATTTTCGTAGTTTGGGTGAGATGATTTCTTTTGAATATGGCCCAGGGTCACAAAAATGATCAAAGGACTACAGCATCTTTCATATAAAAGTGGCTAGAGAGCTGGGACTGCTCATCTTGGAGAAGAGAATGTTTAGGGGCATATTTTCAATGTACATGAATGCTTGATGGAGTGAGAAGTGGTACCCTGACTCTTCTCAGCAGTGCCCACTGACTGAACAAGAGGTAATGGGCACAACGCACATAAATTCAACATGAACTCTGTTTTACTGTCAGGATGGTTGAACACTAGAAAAGGTTTCCCAGAGTGATGGTGGAGACTCTGCCTGTGGATATAATCAAAACCCAACTGGACAAAGCCCTGGGCGTTCTGCTGGAGCTGGCTCTGCTGTAGCAGAGGAGTGGGGGAGGATTTACTTGATGATTTCAAGAGGTCCTTCCCAACCTAAATGATTCAGAAATGACAAAGGTTCACATCCACAGAAGGTGGCCAGGATCTCAAATCCCACTGGTTTCATCATGGGGAGAGCCCAGCCTACAGCTGCTACAGGAATTCATTTCAGGTATTCACGACAATCTCCACTAAATCCCACACAGCTCCTGCAAGAATGACTCTTCCCACAGGACAAGTAGAGCTTATGATCCTGGGACCACGATGAACTCTGCAGTTGCAAGGAAAGCAGATCCAGCTATGTCCTCTCCAGGTGGAGGAAAGGTCCTAAGACAACTGCATCCATGTCTTTGTGCAAAGGACAGCAGGGTCTCTGGATTACATATCCTGCTTTACTGGAAATTTCCCTGACTGCTTTGTGATGTTCCCACAGGCCCTTAGCACAGTGTTGATTTTCCCCAGCATGGCCCAGTTAGCACTAGCTGAGCTACAGCAGCAGCAGTCCTGACAGGGAAAAGCAAAGCACAGTATCACAGCAGTTTGTGCTGCCTACTGCTTTGTTTCTGAACATCATAATTACAGTCCCAGGATGATACTGTCAAGCTCAGAGTTAGTAAATTTTTCTGCAGCTATTAGAGCTGAATACTTAATCTGAAATGAAAACATCAGAACCCCCTCTGTGGAAGACATCAAACTCTACACTTAAAAGAGTAAATGTCCCAAAGATGTGGCTGCTGACCCAGGACAGCATGCTGTGGTCAATGTGTGTCCAGCAACTGAGGTGTGAGAGGAGGATGTGCTCACATGCCTTGGTACTATCACCAGCAAAAAGCACACAGAACCAGTGAGACCCCACACACTACAGGGGGGGGGGAAATCTGCTGTTTGCTACATGCACAGCTCATGGGGAGGAGGTGAAGGGTGGGAAGAAGGGCTGGCATTCAGCATACAGGCATCAGCTGCAGGGGAATGTGTTGGGAAAAGGGAGAAGAAAGGAGACTGGGCTGTGGGAGCTGATGTGTTCAATGGGAAAGAGGGGAGCATGCTGGGCGTTTAGTGGGGGAAACCGAGGCAGCAGGAAGACCAGAATAGGGAAAAAGATGTGAAGAGCTGAAAGAGGGAGAGCAGAGCTGTCAAAATGTGTCTGCAAGGCACTGACGGTGGCATGAAGGTGAAACAAGGCTGGGGCAAATGGTATGACAGCACTTTAATAGACCAGCCGTGGTCTCCTGCTGCCTTTGTTCAGGTCCAGGCTCAGCAGGTCTCTCTGGGCCACTCTGGTTGATTCACCAACAAACACAGCTGCTGCAGCCTGGACTTCCTCTGGGAACACTGAGTGGGGCGCCCACACTTCCAAGGGTTTGACAGTAGCAGCAATTCATGATGAGGTTGGTATTTATTTTCAAAGCTATGCCCTGCTGGGCATTCCTCTGCTTTCACAGGCCCAGCTCTTTGTACAGATGGGATTTTATTGGTGTGAGATGGCTTCTGGTTGTTTATGGGTTTTGTTTTTCCAGTTTGGAGGATTTATTACAAGCAATTTCTCCAGACACTGAGACTAATGAAAATTTCCATTCTATGTATTCTAATTTGAAAACATTGATGGGGAGAAACCAAACAGAATATTTCATGATTTTTTGTCTTTTTCTCCAGATCTTCCATTTTGCTTTTTTTAACTGGAAACAGGGAGGGGATGCCTCTACTTTCTATGACTGTGATGATGTGCAGAAAGCCCTTCTTGCATAGAGAAAGTACTGGTACACCTGGAACACAACAATGGAGAAGAGTCATTGGGAACACTTCTTTTTGCGAGTGAAAAAGTTCTTATTTCTATAAATTCCCTTCCCAGTTGTTTCTATGGCTTCTATGGGAAACATACAGCAGGCAATACAAAAATTGAACTTTTCAGTTTGAAAACACAGTTAAAGTACACCCTGCTCCAAAATGAAAACACTGGCTTGGTTTCCAGCTGTTGCCTGGAAACTTAAATGCAGAGCACTTGACAATTTTGTCTCACTTAGAGATTTCCCCTGGGAAAACCTCCCCGTTTTCAATCAGCTCCACTTTTTGAGCTTCCCGTGTCACTAAAACCTCCGCTGACAGCTTGTTTCATGGCAGGAGCCAGCTGGAGGGGTTTTCATAATCCTTATTGTGAATCCTCGCCGTCGCAGTGCAAACCCACCGCTCCCTGCTCTGCCCTCACTGACAAAGGAGAGTAATTGATTCCTGTAACATCCCACCCACTGTTTGTTTCAAACCCTCTGTACCAGAGATTGATTTTAATGAAGTGTTCCACTTTTACACACATGAAATATATCAAATTAAGTTTTTGAATGTGAAATGGCTTTTATCAAACGCAGCCAAACAAAGGCTGTCAGAGCAGCCAGGATATGGTCTGAAGGGATGGAGAAGGTAGAGGACATTTCTACCTCCTGCAAAAGATTCAAATCTGAAGCAGGATCATATTTATCCCACATATCACTGAATCTGTATATCATCATAGCAGCTACAAAGTCTTCTTCATTTTGACTTAGTAGGGCTTTCCTGACAATAGGATATAGGAGAGAAAAAATTTCCCCAGACAGCCCTGCTTCTAGGTGCTGAGTGCTGATTTCCCCATAAGTTTCATGAAATCTGGTCTTGGTTCCTTATCCATCCAAATTTTAACAAACAAATTTCCATATAACTCAAAAAAACAAGTAACATTTGCAGATGACAATATGTTTTGTTCTGTTGGTTGTTTTTTGTTTTTTTTTTTTTTAGCGTAATGAACAAAGACTGAACAGAAAGAATTAAAGAAGGACTTGAAAACCAGTCAGCAAAGGGTGATGTGGCATTGGAACAAGTTGGTGGGATCCCCATCTCTGGAGACATTCCAGGTCAGGCAGGACAGGGCTCTGAGCACTGGTGGAGCTGTGGGTGTCCCTGTTCAGTGCAGGGAGTTGAACCAGATAGCCTTTAAGGGTCTCTTCCAATTCAAACCATTTGCAATTCTAAAATTCTGTGTGAATCACTGTAGAGGCAAAATATTGAGGCACTGTAGAGGCAAAATGTTGAGGAAAAATAGTGCAAACTTCACAGGTAAAATGGTGAGCTCTGCACTGCCCACTGTGGCATAGAAAGAGCTCTTACTGAAGTATGGAATAACATAACAATCAGAAAGATTAAGCGAGAACTAGAAGATGTTCAAGGAGCAGCTGAGATGAAAGGTGCAGAATGGCTTCAATGCCTATAACATTCAAGTAGCTATAAAAGTGTCAGCTGCAGCAGGTGGCTCAAAATCCCAGCTCTACCTAGAGAAAACAGGCAAGAACAGATTTCCTTGTCTACAGTAAAGAAGCTTGGGGCCATTAGCTGAAGCTGGTAAGAGACAAGTTCAGGACACACTTAAGATCCTGAAGATGTAGGTACTCCATGCAGTGGAAAGTAAAGCTTGGGTCTTTGCAGAAAATCTATGGTGGCTACCAAAAGCAAAACAAAGAAACAAACAAAAAGGACAACTCACAAAGTCATAGAATGGCTTAGGTTAGAGGGGACACTAAAGATCACAGAATCACAGAATCATTAAGGTTGGAAAAGGCATCTAAGATGTCAAGTCCAGACATCAACCCATCCCCACCATGGCCACTGACCACATCCCTAAGTGCCACATCTCCATGTTCCTTGAACACATCCAGGGACAGTTACTCCACCACCTCCCTGCACAGCCTGTGCCAGTGCATCATCACTCTTTCTGAGAAGAAATTTTTCCTAATATCCCACCTGAACCTCCCTTGGTGTAACTCAAGACCGTTACCACATTGCAGATTTAGAAAGAGATGGGAGGAAACAAGCAAAATGTTCACTGCCAAAGGGACACCAAAGCTACCCCTGTTGTCTCTATGTACAGCTCTGACTTAGCAAACCCTGTCCTGCATTCCCTGGCTCAGGAAGGCACAAAGGGCTCATGCCAACAGCAACTTAATGGGGTTTGGGAAACAGTTCCCACAGTGTTGTTAAAGCTGAGCTGGACATGAGGGGATCCTCTTTGGGCAGGCAGACTTAATGGTCAATGTCACTTCATCAGACTTTTCTCATGAAAAACCCTGCACCTTAGGTACTATCAAGTGTTAATTTGTTATGACACTCTTAATCAAGTGACAGTAGATTACTGACAGATTTGAACTACTTTATCTAGCCAGCATGGGTTCATGAAGGGCAGGTCCTGTTTGACCAACCTGATCTCCTTTTATGATCTAGTGACCCATCTGCTGGATGAGGGAAAGGCTGTTGATGTGGTCTACCTAGACTTCAGCAAAGCCTTTGACACTGTCTCCCACGGTATTCTCCTGCAGAAGCTGGCAGCCCATGGCTTGGACGGGTACATTCTTGGATGGGTAAGGAAATGGCTGGAGGGCCGGGCTCAGAGAGTGGTGGTGAATGGAGTTAAATCCAGCTGGCGACCGGTCACGAGTGGTGTTCCCCAGGGGTCGGTGCTGGGGCCTGTCCTCTTCAATATCTTTATTGATGACTTGGATGAGGGCATTGAGTGCACCCTCAGTAAGTTCGCAGACGACACCAAATTGGCTGGGAGTGTGGATCTGCCTGGGGGTAGCGAAGCCCTGCAGAGGGATCTGGACAGGCTGGAGAGCTGGGCCGAAGCCAAAGGGATGAGGTTTAACAAGACCAAATGCCGGGTCCTGCACTTTGGCCACAACCCCAGGCAGCGCTATAGGCTTGGGGCGGAGTGGCTGGAGGACTGTGTGGAGGAAACGGACCTGGGGGTGTTGATTGATGCTCGGCTGAACATGAGCCGACAGTGTGCCCGGGTGGCCAAGAAGGCTAACGGCATCCTGGCTTGCATCAAAAACAGTGTTACTAGCAGGAATAGGGAGGTCATTGTCCCCCTGTACTCTGCACTGGTGAGGCCGCACCTCGAGTACTGTGTTCAGTTTTGGGCCCCTCATTGCAAGAAAGACATTGAGACCCTGGAACGTGTTCAGAGGAGGGCTACGAAGCTGGTGAGGGGCCTGGAGCACAGGCCTTATGAGGAACGGCTGAAGGAGCTGGGATTGTTCAGCCTGGAGAAGAGGAGGCTCAGGGGAGACCTTATAGCTCTCTATAACTTCCTGAAGGGAGGTTGTGGTGAGCTGGGGGTCGGCCTCTTCTCTCGTGTAGACAGTGATAGAACTAGAGGCAATGGTTTCAAACTGCGCCAGGGGAGATTCAGGCTGGACATTAGGAAATATTACTTCTCGGAAAGGGTGGTCAGGCACTGGAATGCACTGCCCAAGGAGGTGGTGGAGTCACCGAACATGGATGTGTTCAAGAGACGTTTGGATGTTGTGTTGAGGGATATGATTTAGCTGGGGAGTATTGGTGATGGTTGGACTGGATGATCTTTTAGGTCTTTTCCAACCTTGATGATTCTGTGATTCTGTGATTCTGTGATCACTCAATCAAAACCTGGCTCCTTCCCATGCAGTGAGCAATTCAGCATCCACAAAAAGTTAAATCTGGCCACGTGCAAGCTTTTATGCTTGGGCCTGTTGCTCTCTCTCCTTCATACCAGCTTCTGCTAAAATTTCTCTTTGAAGGAGCCAGTGATCTGCTGGTGATCACCAGCCCAGGTCAAGGTGCTTAACTCCGCTTGGCAGAGTGGGAATTGCCAAGGGAACATCCATCTGGGGTTTCCCCTGATAAGACGTGCCCAGTAATAAACAGGCTACCTCTACACTTCAGCAAGGCTTCCTTTTCCAGACAGTCTTCCTTTCTTCTTTTAAACCCCCTGCCATGGGCAGAGTTGCCAATTGCTATATCAGGCTGCCCCAGATCCCATCCAACCTGGCCTTGAATGCCACCAAGGCAAATCATCTTGACCTCTTAATTAATTAATTAATGCAGTATAGAATGATTCTGCAATCACTGTAGCATAGCATTTCTTTTCAATAATGTAGGAAAAGTGAATGCAAGTACACACATCATAGCATCTACCCACCAGAAGGCTCTAATCATGCTGCATTTTAGCTTTCATCATTCCGCTGTTTATTTCCAAAGACACCTGTCAGTGGATTATACTGTAAAGGTGATGAAAAAGGGGCTTGAACTGAGGTTTGTTTCAGTCGTACTAAAACAGAGGCATCTGACCAAAATACTGATTTTCTCTCCTCAGAGGAATCAAGAACTGAATCAGAAGTCCTGGATGACTGGAGGAAGGGTCACGTCAGTCCCATTTACAAGAAAGGGAGCAAGGAGGACCCCGGGAACTACAGGCCAGTGAGTCTCACCTCTGTGCCTGGGAAGATCATGGAACAGATCACCCTGCATGACATGCTTGATCGCATGAGGAATGGGCGTGTGATCCGAGACAGCCAGCACGGCTTCACCATGGGAAGGTCATGCTTGACCAATCCGGTGGCCTTCTGTGATGAAGTGACGGCATTGATGGACAAGGGAAAGGTGGGAAAGCAGGGGTTGGAACTGATGATCATTGTGGTCCTTTTCAATCCAGGCCCTTCTATGATTCTATGATTCATTCTATGATTCTCATCGCATAAAATTTGAATCAGCTGCTCAGATTGGAGCAGCAACAACTTCTATGAGATCAAAGTGATTGTTACAGAAGAAATTCAGGGCATCATGTATCCAATACACAAAATTAAGACGGTGGGCAGTACGTGGGACAGAAAGCTCTGAAGGTCTCCATTGCTCTCCAGATACACCATCTATGAAGATGATGATCACATATCAGATATCTAGGGCGGATTTCATTATCAGCTATTGTTGTTTTGACTTAGTGAGAAAAAAAAAAAAACCAAACTTCAGTTTTCCAGCAATCTGAATTAATCTCACATTCTAAAGAAAAATATTCTGCAAGCTTATCTTGAAAAAGCAGCATTAAGGACTGGTTTCCAAGACTGTGGTTCCTTCATGATCAGCTGACATTCATCACCTCAGCGATCAGTGGTGTGGAGCAAGACAAGGAGAGAAGAAGTCTGCTTTGGGTTGGAAGATGGGTCCATCTAATCTTGCATCCCATGTCTAGAAAGAATCAAAATGCACCTTAAGTGCAGGACAATTCTTTCTCTATGTACTCTTCTTTGCTTTCAGTCTGTAGCCTAGGGAGATTTTGAGTGAGAGAATATAAATTGCTGTTTTACTTCAATTTTTTAAAATTGCTTCATTAATTCCAGCACAGTTTTGATGCTCACAACACCTGACAGTAAAGCATTCTGGAGTTGAATAAAAACATAATCTCCTTATTCTTAGTTTAATCTGGCTGGTGCATGTTACCAGTGATCCTCCTTTGGTTTTGGTTATGAGAAACAGACTGATTGTGCCCTCTTCATCACTCTCCTGCCACTTCCAGTCTAGAGCAGTGTTACTGTACCTCCCATTGCTTTTCCTGGTGAAAGAGTTTCTTTCAGTTTTATCTTTCCCCTTATGGAGATCACAGGGTCCTTTTCAAAATCCTTCTTGCTGCTCTGCTTATTTTCCTAGCTCAGTGCCTAGTTCTGCTTGATCTTGTTAAAAGTTTTTGGATAATCCATGTACACCACATCAACCAAGTTGCCCTGCTCCACGTGCTCCTCTGCTCCCTTAAAAAGCGCTATTGCTGATGCTGTGAAGCATCACATCCTCTGATATATGCTATACAGATGCCTTCACTTTTTATCATATTTATCCAGAAGCCTGCCACTTCCAAACCCCAAGGGGGATTGGTAACTATTCTATTCATTAATTTGAGACAGTTCCTCCGATTCACATCCCATAAAGAAAAGTTCTACTGATATAATTTCCCTAAGCTCCCTCACAGCAAACATCAATATGAAGAATTCATTTAGCTTTTCTGTTCTCACCTTATCTTCCTTGGGCTGCTCTTTTCATGCCTCACTCATCCACTGGCCTTGTAGCCTCCCTGGCAGTCCTCCTGCCGATGACGTGTTTCAAAGGATTTATTAGTGGTTTTTATACCGTTAGCAAGTTGTTCTTAGAAATATTTCTTGGCCTGTCTTATTATGATTTTACATTTATCTTGCCAGAACTCATGCTCTTTTCTATTTACTTCATTTAAAAATAGCCCATGATTTAGGACTTGCAGCAAGCTAATGCTTTGTGACGTAAGTTATATTGTGGGGAAGGAGCACACTTGATCTTGATGAGGAGTGTTGTCATGGTATGCCTCAAAACCCACATTAAAGGTAATGCATGCCAAATGTGCTATCAATCCCAGAAATACAGCTTTTGTGTCAATGTTCTGATGTGAATGAGCAGTGCCCTTGTCAAAGCACCATCTACAGAACTCAGGGCTATAACTTACTCAGTCATGGTGCAGAGCTGGACATGCAAACCAATAGCCTTTGATGCCTTCGATTTAATCACACCCTAGAAATGTCCACAGCTCTTGTAAATCCAAGGGAGTCAAAGGCAATGTGCACAGACATATCCACACCACAGACATCTGCAGCATGGGGGACATGCCTCACCCTCCAAGATATTCATATTTCCCCCATATTCCATGCTCAGGAGCTCTGAGCACTTTGAGGAATAAACTTCAGGCTGAATCATTCACAGAAATCCATGGGGAGGGAAGGAAGAAGGCTTTATCTCAAACAGGAACGCTAACAGCAGCTGTGTATGAAGATTATACAAGTTCCTCTATCATCTTTTTTTTTTTTTTTTTTTTTTTTTTTTGGTGCAGGAAATTTTAGGATGAAGAGTTCTTGCATAAAAGCCAGATCCCCCAGGGTGATATTGGTTAAATGTTCTGACAGCTTGAATGCTGCCTGATGGAGGACGAGGCTTCCGAGAGCTCTGCTATTGTACTGTAACTGGGTTACCTATATTTGAACTTCTTCAATACACTTTATCTTCACCCTAACTTTTTTCCATGAGTTCAGGGTGATTGCAAGGTGACAAGGAAGCAGAAAGGCTTTCTGCACAGTGAGGCATGGTGATCTCCACCTTTGATGCTGTGCTGTTCTCACAGTGCCACACTCAACACAGGAATGGAGCAATTGAGGAGAAATGCAATAAACAGCACCGGCACACCTGGGCACTGCAGTGCCCACTCCATCCCACTTCTCTTCACACCTTCAGGAAGGTGTGTTGCCTTTGACACCCTGATGGTGCTCCCCTGTCCTCTGCCTGGTCTTCAGGAGGAATGCCCACTTGTAGCACCTGTGCTGAAGACACTGCAACCAACCAGGTCTGCATCATGTTATATCATGCCAAGCTTTATACAGGTATGGGGAAGTGTCCTTCATTACAGGAAGATCAGATGTAGAAGTTTTGCATGCTCACTCTATGCCAGGATCAACACTGTCTTCTTCACTCCCTAGATTCTTCGTATGCGTTATAACAGCAATGTCACCCACCTAGCTCTCCATCCCATGAGCTCAGGAAAGCCTCCCCATCACTAACAGGACATTCAACTTGTATTCCCACTCTCCAAAAGCTGCAGGATCTTGGGGAGTTTCAGGACCTTGTGGCAATGCAGTGGGTGCTGCCAGTGTCTCCAGGGAGCAGCTGCCTTACTGCACAGACAGATGCATTTAGAAACAGTCCTATTTTCTGTGGTACTGCAGTTTAGCTGGGAGATGTAATATCTGGAAATGAAAAATCCATACAAGAAAAATGTTTGCTTCCCTAGGAACTGGGATTTTGTCCAAAGTGCTACCATAACACTCCTGAGGAAACAGCTTCATCTGATTTTGCTAGCCGAAGATAAGGATATGGAAGGGTTGGTTCATAGAATCATTGAACCATCTGAATTGAAAGGGACCCTTAAAGGCCATCTAGTCCAACTCCCTGCCATGAGCAGAGACATCTGCAGACAGAAGGAAGAAGGCTCAAAGGAAGAAGAGCACCAAGAAGTCTCTGACAGCACCGAAGCAAATTTGTCAGAGGAACTGATGGCAAATAGATAAGTTTGGAGTGACAAGAACAGCTCCATAGTCATTCCATGAAGCCCCAATGGCAAGATGAGATCATTTAGGAACCAGATGAGGCACAATCTACCTACAGCATAGCTCAGCCTGAGCCACAGTGGCTCTTCTGGGTCGATGGAGACATAGGGTAAATGTTTCAGCTGAGGGCAGCAAGAGCAAATCTTCCCTTCACACCTCTGGTGGCAATTAACAGGCTGGTTTCTGATAAATAACCCTGAAAAAAGGCTGGTGGGCAGCATTTAACAGGGCTGTCCTCTTCCCTAAACTGTAAGCAGCTGATGCCCAAAGCTGCTTTGGTACAACTTCAGCCTTGAGGGAGAGGAAAACTCCCAGGGGCTGACAGCATCTTCTGGGAGCTTTGAATCATCCTGACAAACCAGAAGAACCTCAGGCCCATCTGTTGACGCCAGCAGGGCCTTCTTAAAACCAAGCAATCCCCCTGCATATGTTTCTCAAAGCTGCTCCCTAGCCTCCTTCACACTTCCAAATCTTGTTTTCCATGGTTGCTCAGAACAGAGAGGAAGGAAATTTCAAGGACTTTAAACAACCATTTGCAATTAATTCGGTGAAGCCTCTCCAGGCAATTAGTGCTGGAGGCTCCCAGTGCCCCGTGCTCCCAGCATCAGACCTGGGCTCTGTCTGCTACATTTGCTCAGCGCGGGGAGGGAGTTGCTGTACACAATTAAGTAGCCCAGACATTTAATTTAAAGTGAAGTGAAAATAAATGGGTGACTGTAATTAGTTATTACAGTTTATTAGCGGCTCATATCCTTTGGCAGATACTGTCTTTATTCAGTATTTAATGCGATTAATAACTTCTTAAGTAGGCATGTGACAGCAAAGAACAGTTAAAGTTTACGGCTGGGAGACAGAAGCTCTCTTGCCTCTTCCTTTTTTTTCCAAAAAAGAGGGATATTTTCTCACATGTCTCCTATAATACTTGTTGAGTTATTGGCAATCCAATATCAGGAGGCTTTCCTGAGCTCATGGGATGGAGAGTTAGGTGGGTGACATTGCTGTTATAACACATATGAAGAATCTAGGGAGTGAAGAAGATAGTGTTGACCCTGGCATAGAGTGAGCATGCAAAAGTAGATCAATATGCTATTGTGACAAGCAAACAGATAGCAGCTGCTCTTTTAGCTCCCCCTAAATGATTGTGATTCTCAAGTCACACTGCATCAGCCACGAATCCCACCTGGGGCACGCTGAGTCCCCTGAAATCTCTCAACAAAAACATCCCAGTCTGACATATCCTAGAGATGCCCCCAGCCTTGTCTCCGACCCCCATAGGACCCCATCAGAGGTCCCATGCCACTGTGATGCAATGTGCAGCTCATCTGGCAGCTGGCACTGGTCACAGTGCATACAGTGGGCTCTTCCTGGCTTATCTTCCCTCCTGTCACCTAACTTGATTTTGTTCATCCTCAAACAGAGTTTCTTTCTATCTGCAACATCATGATTTACTGCTGTATATCAAGATAACTTAGTTTTTGATTGCTGTGGGGGTTTTTTGTTTGTTTTGTTGTTGTTGTTGTTTTTTTTAGTGGAGTTTCTTGAAACGTTTGAGCAGACAATGCCTGATAACTGCTGTTAGGACACAGATTTTGTCCTTTTTAGAAACTCACTACAAAATTAGTGGGACAGTAAACTGACCAGCAGAGAGATTCCTTGAAAAGGGTTCCCAAGATATGACCATATTTGAGTGGGAAAAGATGAGGAGCACGACGTGAGCATACTGTTCCACATGCCAGCATTCATTATGTCCATTTGTTGTATTTATTCTCTACAGTAGTGGTGGACAAATTGGTTTCTAGTGTCTGATTACCAGAGGACTGATAAGGTTTTCTGTGTATTGATTGATTCTTACAATATAGGAATTAGAGAGCTCCATGAGATGTTAACCTTCCCAAGTCAGGGTTATTCAAATACAAGAGAACTGAATCAAGGGAAAGCAAGTGCCTTGTGGCATGTGTGTTGAAGCACTCAGTGCTGAGCTGTGCAAACAATGAAGCAAACAGAACTGCCTCATCTGCATCTTTTCTTGACAAACAACAAATTCTCCAAGCAAGAAAATTGGAAGGAAGGGTAAGAAAAACAAAGCAGGGTGTATTGCTGCCTTCAAAACAAGTTCTAAGAAACTGAGGAGTGAGAGCCAGGAGTTTTTTTAAGATTCATTTGCCAGTACCATTCCTGATTTCTCGATGAGTAAAGACATGATTTGGCAAACGATCACTGCCTCTAACCCTGTGAACCACTTCAGCCTTTGTTATTACTGCAAACTTCATCCTTGAAAGGGACCTAAGCAAGTTTAGACAGCTCATTAACTCCTCATTATTAGTGTATGCATTCCAGCAAGATTAGCATTGCAAATAACTAGCACGGGGCTAAACTCATCCTGAATATAATTTGCTACAAAGGATTGGTCTGGATGCTCCTTTTTCTGGAAATCCAGGGGTAGGGTAGGGATGCATATCAGCACCAATCCCACAAATACAATAATGGGATGAGATGATATAATCTGAAGCCAGCAGACATCGAGGGGTTCAGTACACCTATTTACGGCCATCTGACATCAGCATGCACAGTAGGAGTCAGCTCTAGATTAGGGCATCTGTGTCAAGACATCCACCTGTAGGTGTCTTCTGATAACTAGGCGTCATGTGTGGGACTAGCATCTTCACAGGGTGACTGATCTGTTCCGAAAATATGTCTGGGAGCCTGAATCAGGCATCAGCAAAAACACGTGATGTGTTACATTACCTCACCAGGATTGCCTTTCTGACTTACTTTAATTAAATGTCTGTATCATATTTAACAAAGCTTTACACTTCCAGTACACGCGGTGTACTACCCTGTTTATGCTTTATTGCACTGACTCAGTGTGATCTGTCAAGGTCAGTTTACAGGAATATCACTTACCAGACATGGGTGAATCCCTAAATATTTATGATCGTTGGAGTAGAAAGCCATTATTTAGATCCTGTTTTGGTAATGAGTCTCCTGGTCTAAGCTGAATGCAACATGTTTGACAGGGTTGCATGCAATCACATTGCTCAAGTGGTGCAGGTGCACAGCTGCACCTGGATGGGGATGATGCTCTGCTCCTGACACAGGTCACCTGAGCCTCCAGGCTGCAAGGGCAGGCTGAAGTGATCCAGTCGTGGACTGCCCATTCATGGGAAGAAAGCCCATCACCTTTCTGGGGCTATTTAATGACTATTTCTGAATTAATGTATGTAGATCAAATTCAGGGTGTTTACCTAGAAATGATCTAGGACATAAGACAAAGTACATAGTTTAGCAGCAATAGTGGTAGCTTAGGTGGATATGGCAGCAATGGCTCATTCAAACGGTAAATTTGTGAGCTGTCCTTTGCAGAAACACTAACTACTAAAATGGTAATGATTCACAGAAGACATTGAAATGCAAATAATCCTGTCGTGCACATCCGGCAGACAATTCGCCTCCTTTCTGCGCCCTTTCTGAAGACCCATGAGGTTGTTTATTCAGACTTTTGCAAAGCTATCTGCTTGACTCTTCTGTTTCCCATCTGTTTGAATTTCACTACCAAGACCCTGTCTCATCTGCTTCCCTGGGCCAGGCTGCAATGCAGAATGTAATCTTTTACTCTGAGCTGTGCATGCATACACTGTTCATTTATAAAATGCCACGTGTCCCCAAAAATGTGGGCTCCAGGGAGAGTTTTATATCGTATTTATGTTTCTCAGACACACGAGAGTGCACTCACAGCCTGACAGAAGAGAAATGATGCCTCTGCCACTGAGAGGCGGGGTTTTGCTGAAACATCAACAGAAAGTAAATTAGCTCCCAAATGAGTTCACAGAGTTTTTAGTTGTCATTTCCACCCACCCTCAGCAATGTTCCTACAAGCCTCTGACCAGCAGGTTCATCAGTTACTTGTGGTGGGAATGAACTGCAAAGGTGATCAAGCATTTGCTCTCATTATAGGAAGAGAGATACGCAAGAGCTGCAGCTGAAACACTTCTGGCTGTTATCACCAGTAAGGTCAACAAACAAAAGACTTGCGCAGAGCTAAGGTAAATACCTCCATTAGCCAAATGGATTAACAGTTTTCTAACAGCTACTGGCAAGGTTCTGCAAGGACTTCATAGCAGTTCAAGTAGAGAAGCCTTGCATTTCTTTATCTCCGGCCTCCTTGAAAGGACCCAAAGCACAGAGAGGTTAAATGATAGGGTCATGGTAGCCCCTGAAAAGGAAGTGCTCTGATTTCGGCTTCCACTTCACAGCACTCAGCTGTTTCCAAGAAGCTCAGAGTGTGTAATGAAAAAGGGAGGAAGAGAGGGCCTTGAGCAGCTCTGAGGAACAGTGACGGTAAGAGGGCACAGCATGTAAGGGCAGAATACGTACAGAAGAACTACTTTGATCAGCAGGTGATTTCAAGCAAGAAATCTGCTTCACTCAGAATTTGGGACTGATTCTCCTGTGATGTGTCCATCGACACAGAAGTGCAGTCCTGTTTCAAGAATCACAGGGTGAGGAAGGCATCTACCCAGGACAGATCCAACACAATATGTTCAGGTGACTTTTTGGAAAGATAGCTGCAGAATAGGCAGGATATCCTGGAGAATCTTGAAGGGCATTGGACACCAATGTTTCTTCAGTTGGATCTTGCAGCTGAACAGGGGTTTGTCACCGAGACACTTTCACAGAGGCTGGGGTCCATCTGGAGTCCTGAAGGTACATCTTGTTTTGCTGAGCTTTGGCTTTCTGAGCCTCTCTCCCAGCTGCTATTACAAGTTGCAGAGTCAATCAAACACTGCCCTTGACACAGTGACAGCCTGGAGGCTGCCCAGCTGCACCATTTTCACTCCCTGAAATCTCGATTCACTCTGCAGTTCCACTCATGACCTCTGTCACTTGCTAAGAGGGAATACAAAGATAAACATCTGTCATTCACCTGAGCGAAGATTTCATGTGACTTCAGCATGTTACGTTGACAACACGTGAGACAACAACAGCAGGGGCACATCCCCATCAGCCCTGAAGCAGGGCAGTCCTTTGCTTTGGCTGCACAGGAGGTCAGACAAGCAGATCATGCAGGTCCCTTTCTGTCCTATTCTCTTCACACACACAGTGCAGATGCTATCTTTCCATCCCCAAAAGACACGTCCTATTGAACAAGGGTCAGGAAGCCATCAGTACTCTAAGGCAGGGGTCCAACCTGCCTTAGAGCTTGCCTGAGCCTCCTTGGCTTGCCTGGGCCACACTGAGTGAAGAGGAATCGTCTTGGGTCACATATAAAGTATATAATACAGCTTATGTATGTAAGTACCTAAACTTATTTTATTTTATATATATATATATATATTTAAACATTTTAAAAGCAACGAAAACATAGCACTGGTGTGATATTTGACTTTGTGAAACTAATGTGTCGGTTTGGTTTGATGAAAGTGGCTGCAATTCTTACTGAGCTCTCAAGCTGTTCATCAGAGATGTCTGATGAAACTTCACTCTTCCTGTGCTTCATTCCTGAAAGAATTTGTTCACAAATGTACATGCTGCCAAAAGGAAATGACACAAATAAGGTGTGATTGTGAAGCAAGGGGCATTCCTCTCTGGTAAGAGGGGCTTACAATAGCCTGGTAAAGAGACGTGGTCAGATTTTTGAGTTGAATATCTGATTGAAACTCTATACATTTCATTTGAAAATTCGCAGGTTATATATTTATACTAACTGAAAATGAAGTTGCAAATTTATCAAAAAAATGATGATTTTTTTGGTAATCTTGAAACTTATTCTCAAATTCCTGTATTGAAACAGAAAGAAAGGCTGCAAGTTTTTCACTGTTCACAGGACTGTTTCATCAAGACAGCAAAATGCATAAAATGATCTGCCATAACCTGACAGTACTGCACCACATCCTCCTCATGTCCTGGCTTCATCCCAGACAGCATTAATAGTGCACCAATGTTCAGCCGGTGCTGAGCAATGCGTGCACACCCAGGGCCCTCCTGATCCTCCTCACTCTACACCCATCCATGACTGATAGCTGAGCACTGACTGCTGGCTTCCCAGGCAGCCTGACTTAGTAATAATTCTCTCTAGTCCTTAAAACAGTAAATACTCTAAGAACTGCTCCAGCAAACACTGGCATTTGTCTTCACATTGACTCCTGTCTATACTAGATTATGCTGCTGTAAAAGGGCGTTTCAATGGCTTTGAAGTTAACTAGGACAGCCAGGAGAGACAGTCATTGGCTTGTAGGGGCTGGATCGTGGTGAGAGCAGACAGCGTTAGGGCATTTTAGTCACTACCAAGTGCTTGCACAATTTCTGGAAGCTTAAAAGGTGGATATGACCGTATCTTATCATGACATCAAAAGGGATGTCCCTGAGCACAAATAGATCTCCCTGAAGATGTTCTGTCTTGATCAGGAGTAGGATTTGTTTGGGAAGTAGAAAAAATCAGTATGAACTTTGTGGAGATTTTCAGTGAAAGTGGTGACCCCCTTCACCTGAATGTGTCGCTGTTAGAAAGCCCATAGATTTGGCTGATGCCAAATACTTGAACACACTGGCATTTAACATACCTAGCCGCAGCTCTCAAAGGCTGGTTACTCAGTGGAGGTTACTTGAATTGCTAGAGAGTCCATGAGAATTTTTTTGCTGCTTCTTGCACCTCATTGGAGAGCAGTAGTGAGTCAAGACTTCAGCAGATTTGAGCACTTCATCACTGTTGCTATAGATGTTGTGGATGAACAGAAGCGGAGATCGGTTGGAAGAAGAACTTTTTCTGAGCCTCAAATCCAAACAAAGACAAATGATGTGTGCAGTTAAAAAGAAATCATGAGAGGAAGTAGTAATGGTGAATGAATTACTGAGTCCTTAGCTGTAGGCAGCTTTTCAATGACTATCCCTTTAATTTACATGATCATGTCTAAATAAAGGAAACTAATTAAACACTCATTGACTAGTTTGCAAACAGCAAACAATTAACTCCAAACAAACCCCCTGCTTGAATTAGCTCAGCAGCAATGAAGAGAGCATCATGAGTAATGCTAAATATCATGTGGTCTGAAGGCTTTACTTTGCTGAGAACAATACAGACTGGAGCTATGGAAGCTGTATGGCAACCAGGAGCCTTTTGCAGCAGGTGTTACCACCACACTGATGCCTTGGTCTTGCTGATTTAGTGAAATGTCAGTCCTTACAGGCACCTGGAGTACTGACAAATCTTCCACTGGGCACAGGCTGTGCATCAAAGCTCAAGTTGCTTGAAAGTGGTGTCACTCAAATATGAGAAGTTTCAGATGATGCTGTCATGGGAAAACAGTCTTTAACTGATTCAAATGAAGATAAGCAAGATAACAGCTTTTTCCCTTTTGACCTCATCCAGCTTTGACACAAAATCTTGAAGACAGCAAAAACATGGAGATGACCTGCTCTGTACTCTGGGAACCACAATTTCTACAGATCAGGTGGACAGCTCTACCTGAATTTGTCTCCTGGGCCTAAAGGTATCTGTGGAGTATTTCCCAATTGATCTCTTGCTGCCTAGGATATATTTCTGTTACATTTTACTAAAACTTGGGAGAGCAATTTTTGGGGAAGATTCAGAACAAGGTTTGTTAGTAGTTATAAGGGGATACGGTAATAAAATTATCTTCCCCTGCAGAAAGCTACCAGCTGTATTTCAGAGTAGCCAAGCTGTAAAGCCAGCAATTTCCATGCTTACATCATTGCCTGCAGCACAGTTTTTACCTAAAGGCAGTGATGTGAGCAGGGAAAATGGAAACAAGTATAACCAAGGGCTAAAAGAGCACAATTACCTGGGAGGCCACTTACAACAGTAAAGCTGATATGAGGGAACATGCTCATTGCAGGACAGGAAAGCAAGATTCACACAAATATTAAATAGACCCATTGGTAACACCTCAGCAGGTATACACAGCATGAATGACACATGAGGCACAAGTGGGGATGGACAGGGAAGCAGTGTTTGCAGTCACATTTTTTAAAGCAGCATGTGGCCAAGCTTCCACTGCATGGCAGGTTTCACAGGTCAGTGCCCAACATGGTGAAATAATCGCAAATAGCTCAGAGATGACTCTGCACAGCAGATGTCCAGCCTTGGCTGTTGTGGAAGGAGTGAAAAATACCATGAGCATTATCACTCTCTCTTTTAAGAGCTGCAGCTGGGAAGGGATGAGTAAGGGATGAGCTCTGTAAAACCTCCCCAGCAGATCATGGGCACTCAGACCTTCAAAAGCAGCTGTTAGCGTTAACCCGTCCACCCTCCAGCTCCTGGGCACCCTGGGACAACGCGGTCAGATCCTTCACTTCGAGGCTGCCCTGCTCTGGCAGGAGCTGAGGATTTGTCCCCATTCTCTGCTATAGAGGAAACAGCACAGTAGTGAATGGGATTTGAGGGCACTCGGTGTTTGCAGAGTGCGAAAGACACCAAAAACTGCCAAAGGCTATTCCTGTGTCTTCCTCCTTAGAACCAAGCAGGAAGGAAGCTGGAAGCAGTAGCAGATGCTGAGGAGCAATGTCTTTCTTAACGTCTTAACACAGACCATGCACTGAACTTACCCTGATCTGGAAGTATGGTTAGATTTTAATGTGTGTGGCTGAGGGACTTGACACAACCCCAGGGACTTGCAGATTTCACTGACTAAGCAGGAGATGAGCAATGGCCTGGGATGTGCCCTGCCTTGCTCTCCAGCTTTTTTCACTCCACACTGGGACAGGTGCTGTGCCAGCTCCAGCACCGTTACACTTCATACTAAGGAACAGACCCACAAGGTTGTAAAAGGTCCCACAGAACTTAATAATCTTTTCCATACTTTCCCAAAATAAATCAGCTCTAGCTATTGTCTAGCTTCTTCTTGAAGGCACCAGTCACAAGTTTAGGCCATCACCATGCAATTTATCTGGTGCTATGCTGATTGTACCATTAGACAAATATTTCTAACCCACCAAGAGGTCCATATTTACAGCTGAATGTAGAATTGTCTTATCTGTCCCAAAGCTGAGCAACTCCAATTCACTGAATCACCCTACGCTTTTAAGATTATGATGATCCTTGGGGTTTAGCTCAGGGTTCTTTCGGGTTTCTGCAGCTGTCACACTGTGCAGCATCCCACCCTGGCGTGGTCCCCCCGCTGCACCCTTTCCTGGCAGAGATACTGGACGAATGTCAAACAGCTCCTGGTGTTCTGAGCCCGGCGCACAGGCAGGATGGCACACACCTTCTGCAGCAATGTGACGGTGATGTACACACGAGGTGTGGTCCCCCCTTCTATTCCCAATTAGATCCCATCTGAAAGGAGTGTTTTGCATTATGCTTATTAAATTCCATGGTGTTTTTGTTTGTTTGTTTGTTTGTTTCATTGTTTTTCTCAGTCACAAGATTACTTAAACTCCTTTTCAGTCCTTTGTCACCTCAGTCATTTTCAAACATAAGGAAAATGAGCATCTTCTGTCCTACATTACAGCTCATGAATGGGAATGGTGAACACAAGCCTTATGTTTAAGGCTGACTCAGGCTGAAAGAGCTGCTGTTGGCAGCTGCTCTCTAAGCCTGGTTGTCTGTCCAGTTCTGTATCACCGTGTGGGAAATTCATGTCACACATATTTCTTCAGCACTCTTAATGATCAGAGAGTTGAAAGTGCCGCAGCATCAGATACCTATTGTTTTTGTATTGCTCTTACGTTGTCCACAAGATCAGCTACCCTCTCACAGAGGGAAATTAGATGGCTTTGATATGATTTGTTACTGAGAATCAAGGCAGACTATTACTCACCTCCATGCATTTTCAAGAGGCTACTCTGCTTAATTACTTTTCCAGGAATCAAAGCTGAAATACAAGATTCCAGTCATGGGATGGCATTCCTTGCCTGCCATCATCCCCCTGGTCATCTTCTTATTTAGCCAGGAAATAGCAAGGACTTCAGAAAGAAACTTTCAAGAAACTTAAGAAAGATTCAGAAATCAGACTACATTTATAATCCCCATAGATCTGCATTCATTATTTTATTATTCTTTTTTAAACCAGGAGCAAAACCAACAAAGATTCATATTTTCTTGAATTAGATTACTTTCTGGAGGCACGGAGCAGACATTATGAGAGGAAATCAGCCGAGTCCTCGCGATCAGATTATTATCACAAGAAGATAACTGCCATCTTCTACCTTTTGGGGCACGTTTGTTTTACACCACTATCATTACTGCTTGGGTTCAAGGTGTGGAAACAAACTGATCTCTCAGGAGATCTGAGCCAGGCAGGGCCGGGGGAACGCTGGCGATGCTGTGGGCTGAGCACCAGGAACTGCTGCCGGCAGCCCCACAGCACGGCCCAAACGAAGTCTGGTTTGCACCTCCAAGTCTTGTGGCTGAGCCCTGCAGTTCTGGGATTCTGTGATCAGGGAGATTCTTGCATTTCACATTTGAGAGAATAAAAATTGCACATTTACTCCAATAATAACCCGTTTTCCATGAACAATTTACACGTTCTGACTGACACTTTTCGACTTGATCTGATTCACAAGCAATACCAATTGGTGGCAATGCCTTTGTCAGGGTTCCTTTCTATACCAAACGCTCACGGCACAGCACACAGCCAGCTCACACTTTCCCGCTCCCTGCTTGACGATCTGCCCTCAGCAGGGGGTTGGTCGGGGGATCAGCCAACAACTGGTCTGGGCTCAGAGGAGGAGGGGTGCTCAGCCCGCACCAATGGCCGCTCAAACAGCTCACGGGGGTTTGGCTGCCATCACTCCCAGCTTCATCCACAGCTCAGTGGAACCAATCCCCTGAAAAAGATTTGGCAGGCTGCTTCATGGTGTGCACGGTGCTCCCACTCGCTGCTTGTGATGCTGCTTGCGGATTGGGCCACGCAAGTTCATCTCACAAAAAGGCTCCATTAGTAATGACAGGTTCCTAGCGATACTATTCAGCCACCTCAGTGTGACAAAAGGCTGCAGCATGCACTAAGCGTTTCTGAACATGGAAGTTACGATTCTGTCCTCCCGCAGCATCAGGAGAGGGAGAAATCGTTGTGGGGAGGGACAGTAAACCCAACTTCATCGTCAGTAACATGGAGACATTTTCCTTTTTTGCCAGTCTTTTATTGTATTAAATGCAGGCTGAGGTTGTGGTTGGTCTCCCAACCCCTGAGCCGTGCTCAGCACCGCAGTGGGTGCCGGCAGCAGCGATGCCCCGCTCGCTCAGCACAACCCCCCGGCCCCGGGGCCGCGTCCCCGCACCGCTCGCCTCCGCTGCTGCGAGCGCACCCCGCGGGGCCCCGGCTGCCTGAGCCGGGCAGGGCCGGGGGAACGCTGGCGATGCCGTGGGCTGAGCACCAGGAACTGCTGCCGGCAGCCCCACAGCACGGCCCAAACAAAGGCTCGTCTGCGCCTCCCAGTCTCGCTGCTGCGCTCAACCGGAGTCCAGGCACGAGTGATGCTGGGCTCTGCCGCGCCCCAGTTTCTGCAGGGGGGCTCCGTGAGCTCACAGCCGTCTCCCGCTGCTGTCACAGCCCCTTGGTCGGTGACCTCACAGTGCAGGGCCGTGTATTGGGCACCAGGCTGGGCCTACATCATCATCATCATCACCCCTCGTCATTCAGTGACTGCCCTCTGTGATGGCAATAGATCTGGGAAAATAAAATCTGCTTGTATGTACTGTCTCCACATTAATCTCTCCTTTGCAAATTGTTTGGAATCATACAATCATTGAATGGCTTGGGTTGGAAGGGGCCTCAAGGATCATCAAGCTCCAACCCCCCTGCCACAGGCAGGGTCACCAACCACCACATTTAACACTAGACCAGGCTGCCCAGCTCCCCATCCAGCCTGGCCTTCCAAGGACAGGGCATCCACAGCCTCTCTGGGCAGCTGTTCCAGCACCTCACCACTCTGTCTGTGAAGAACTTCCCCCTGACATCCAACCTAAATCTTCCCTCAACTTAAAACCATTTCCCCTGTCTTGCAGTTATCAACCCTTTCCAAGAGTTGACTCCCCTCCTGTCTGTAGGCTCCCTTTAGGTCCTGGAAGGCTGCAATGAGCTCACCCCGCAGCCTTCTCTTCTCCGGGCTGAACAAGCCCAGCTCCCTCAGCCTGTCCTCGTAGGGGAGGTGCTCCAGTTGTCTGATATCCCGTGTCTTCTCGTCTCCCTGCCTGTGCTGTTTGCAGGGATATGCTGGTCTCCCATGCCAGGAGCTCTGACTCTTCTTGGTCCTTATTATGATTACATGCATTTGTGTCTGTGTCTTTTCCCTGTCCCTTGAGGACACTAACTGCAGGGTACTGCTTCCACAAGTGTTAGCTGTTGGTTTGCAGCAGGTATTTTTTTTCCTAAACTCTGCTGAGAAAGAAAGGTTGTTCTCCATCTCAGGTAGGCACGGCTGACTTTCAACTGCTACTCAGGTGGGAAAAATAATGTAAAATATTGTTGGAAAACTCCTAGATTGGTCTTTCAGTCTGCTCAGAACCTAAATGTTATTCTATTCAAAATCCTTATAGCCAATTTATTGGCCAGGCACTGACATGAACCAGCAGGTTGGCTGCTGGAGTTAATAGCAGGCCTTCTTCTCAGTGCCCACCCAGCACAGAGCTGACAGGGTGAGGGGTGGGTTCAGCAGCCCAGTTGCGCTATGGGAGCTGCAGTCAAAAGCATGTTGTGCCAGCTGTCCCCATGTCACCTTCCAAGTGGCAGTTCATGCTCTCAGCCCCACTCAGCATCCACGCGTTCTTGTTTTCCCTGTCAGACTTTGTTGGGATCTGTCCAATGCTCAGTGCTTCAGAAAATATGCTCCCCATGGGGAGCAACAGAAAGGATGGACACATCCCATCTATCATTAACCTTGCAAATACTGGTAGCTGGAATCATTCTAGTTTCTCTGGCTCTGCTGGTTTATTTTTATTCTTCAACCTGAATGTGCCCCTTGCTTCCCTTGCCTTCTTGCTTATTGATGGTTTTGCCTTGCTAGGACTTGTTTCCAGACAATAACTGATAAATGCTCCCATCCTAATTCCTCTTTAACAGAGTTTTCTTTTTTTTTGCCTGGGAAAAAGCTGCAAAATACACCCTTGACAGCTTTCCTTTTAACCTCATTTCCAGAGCTCTGCTCTTGTTTAACAATAAACCACACACATCATTTACTGTTATTCTATAAGTAACACTCTGTGATTCAACTCAGATTTATTCAATTTCACGCTGGAGCAAGCTACTTATTCCTGAGTATATTTTCTTATAAGCCTAAATCACAATTTATCAAGGTTAAGCACTGTTTTAATTTAAAAATAAAATATAAGATAACCCATTGCAAAAGGAGCATGATCTGCTTCAGTCTAGCAGGTACTCATCTCCGAGTTACAGCTCTCATTTCTTGCTGCAGCCCATTCGCAAGGTCCTGGTGGATATTTTACTGCAAATGGGGCTCCTCTGGAGAAGCAACCTGAGGTGACAGCAGGATCACAGGTTTGTTTGTTGTTGTGTTTGTTATTTTGTTGAATGGCGGTGGCATCTGGCTTGAATTAAACATGAGAGGATAAATCACAGGGAGGATCATCCATGCACCTTGTCACCCTTGGAAGGACACTGTGGTGACAGATGAACTCCTACGGCTCTCTCTTTTACTCCTTGTAAAAGCCCAGGGGTAGCAGTGTCATGGAGGATAAATGCCCACTCACAGCAGTTGTTGCATTCAGAGGAGTGTGGTGTGTGGTAGGATGAAGATCTCCATCCCTTCTGATAAATGAAAACACGAAACTGGCATCCTCAGATATGGAGAAGGCTGTGGTACTTAATGAGTTCTTTTCCTTAGTCTTTGCTGCCAGTCAGGCTTCTCAAGTCTCTTAAGTCCCTGAACTTCCAATTGGGGGTCAGGAGAGCAAAATCCCTCCCAGTGTAAGAGCAGAGCAAGTCCAAGAACACTTCATGAGGCTGAATGTGGACAGCCTTGAAAAGTGGTTCCACAAGTATCTAAGGAGGTTCAATAAGGCCAAACGTAGAGTGCTGCACTTGTGTCATGGCAATCCTAGATATGTGTACAAACTGGGAGATTAACCCTTAAAGAGCAGCCCTGTTGAGAACTTGGGGTTACTGATGGATGAATAGCTGGACACGAGCCAGCAGTGTGCTCTTGCAGCCCAGAAAGCCAATGGTATCCCAGGTTGCATCAAAAGAAGGGTGGATAGCAAGGAAAGGGAGGTGATTGTCCCTTTCTACTCTGCCCTTGTGAGGCCACATCTGGCATACTGTCTCCAGGCCTGGTGCCCCCAGCACAAGAAGAATGCTGACCTCTTGGAGCGAGACCAGGGGAGGCCATAGGGATGCTGAGAGCGCTGAAGCATCTCTCCTATGATGAAAGGTTGAGGCAGTTGGGATTTTTTGTCTTGGAGAAGGGAAAACTCCTGGAAACCTTACTTCAACCTTTCAGTACTTGAAAGGAGCTTACTTTCAGGAGAGGGACCAAATTTGTACACGGGTAGAAGTGATAGGACAAAGGGAAATGGATTTAAACTGAAAGAAGGGAGGTTTAGGTTGGATCTTAGGAAGAAATTCTTCACGCAGAATGTGGTGAGGCTCTGGATCAGGCTGCCCCAGAGAAGTAGCACATGTTGTGGATGCCCCATCCCTGGAGGCGTTCAAGGCCAGGCTTGATGGGTTTCTGGGCAGTCTGATCTAGTGGTGGGCAACCATGCTCATGGCACAAGGGTTGGAACTAGATGGTCTTTGAGGTCCTTTCCAACACAAGCCATTCTATGATTCTGTGTTTCTAACTGTAGGAAGACCATTCTGCCCAGCAGAATGTCCCTGTCTGGGACAGGCTCTCTGGTAAGGGCTGTCCCACATAAAAGCAGTGCTGGGTGGATCTCTCAGCTCCACACTTTCTGGGATGGGATAATTTGCTTAAGAAACAGAAACAGAGAGAGCAGAGCAGTCCACCAGCAGCCTGTCCCGTGCATTCTGCTATTGAGCACTGAACAGAGGGGAACTTCAGTGTGCATCTGGCAATAAAAAATGCGCTAGGTGCCAATAACCAAAAAAACAAAAGAGATTGCAAGCAAAGACAGGCTGCTGACTTGAAAGGAATGCTACAAAAACTGTGTTCTGTGTTCTGGAATATGCTAGAAGAGAAGCAATGAAAAAAGCATCAGTGTGAAGACTGCTCCTGGGGAAGGTGCTGTAAAGCAGCTTTCCCGCATACCCAGTTGAATATGAGATTGTAAATAGACATGAAATGAGTCACAGGATGCACAGAACTGCAGACCTTGCCCTTTATTGAACGCTCTCCTGCCTCATGGTGCCACCTGCGCTTTGGTTACTTAATGGAAAAGGAGGATCTGCCAAAAAAACAGAAACGAGCCTTTTCCAGTGGCCATGAACACATTGCGAGGGGCATTTATGGAGCGCTAGCTAATTGTGGAGACTTAGCATTAACTACAGCAGTGGATATCTGCAGTGACAGATGCTGCCAAACACAGCTCCTGGTAAATCAGGAGGAGAATGGGGAAGCAGCTGGTGTAGCCACTGATACAGACAGCAGCTCCTAGAAAGACTTTCATAAAGTGCCAGCAATGCCAGCCAGCTGCCAGCAGGGAAGAGCTGGGATGGGGTTGGTGCGCCACTGAATGGACCAGAAACACGTCTGCTCCTGCAAGGAATGGCTGTTGAGGCTCACCAGTGAGCACCACGGGGTTTTGTAGCAGGTCTGAGCTCATCAGAAGCTTTGCTCTCCAGGAGGGGTTGTTGCTGCAGACAAATAAGCCTGTACTGCGTGCAATTAAAAAAGGAAAGACAGTTGGCAAGTCAGCATAGTGCCAAAACAGGCACAATGACTGCAGCAGGTTGCTGAAAGTAGTTTTCTTCAATGCATTTTGCAACCTACAGATGAATATTTTTATCTTTTTTAGAGTTGACATTTTCCAGAAGACTCTTAGGGTACGATATGAACTGGAAATAAATTCATCAGCTTGGTGGGGAATGCATGTTGCAGGCTCCTTTCTAAAGGTCACTTCTGGGCCAAATCAGATGCCCTTAAAAATTACGATGGTGATTTGGTGAGGACTAGAGAAAGAGTGGTAAGAAAGTGATGGTTTAAGGTAGTCATTAAAAATTCAGCATTAGGAAAGTCTTACTGATGTGACCGAGGTTCCCTTGGTGTGCAGTGCTGCACACTGACCACATCCACTTCTGTAGATCCAGTGCTTGATTGATGAATGTACTCTTTTTCTCAAAATAAAGTTTCAGCCTCAAAAGTAGAGAAAAGGGAGATATAGGAAGAGGGGAAATGTAAGAAAAAAGAACATGAAAAGCTCTGTCAATGCAATTGGAGTTATTTCTTGTTACAGAGGATGCCATTTGCACATACAGTCACATGCGGACACAATTTGTGAACCAAGGCATCAGGACAAGAAGCTTTCTCAAATAAACAGTTTTCGTTTTCCAAAGGTGCAGATTAATCCAGCTGCAAAGGAACCTTCATGAGTTGCGGAGCGCCTTGCCCTGATGGAGAACACCATCCCTGAGGCTGTATTTTTTCAATACAGAACTTGTATAAAATGAAAAGGGTGGTTAGGTTTATTTTTCATTCTATATTTGTTCAAAACTGTATCATTTGTATCTTCCTCATCCATTTACTCTGCCAGCGGGAAGTCATTCCATGTTCTTCCCCCATTTTCCTTTTCCCAGTACTCACTGTTGTTTAGTGGCAGAGTGACAAAGGAGCTTTAAAACTGATCAGATGTGCCAGCCACCCTGTGCTGGCAATGTTCTGCTGAAAATTTGAAAATAAGGGGAAGAAAAACGGTAAAATGTGGAGGGGAAAAGAAGCTTTCTGTGATGTTTAAAATGTAAAAAGCCTTCTCAAAAAAAAAAAAAAAAAAAAAAAAAAAGAAAAAAAAGAAAAGTCCTCCCACAAGAAAATTTGAGAATCCAAACTCTATGAAAGAGAAACACAGTGGGCTGGTTTTCCCTGGCAGAGTTGCAGAACAGTAACCCTTTGCCCACTTGCAGCACTGGGATGTCATGGCCTGTAGTGGGGAAACTGACCCACGAAGAGACCCAATAAGCTGAGCTGCAAGGTGAGGAGCAAAGCTGGGTCTCTGCAGCCTAAGCCAATTGCTGGATTGTAGGATGACTAGAGGAAGGCAACCAAGTGCCTAATGTCGTTTCATTGGTGAATGGCTGAAGCAATTGGATGTGACACAATCTCTCACCCAGCAGCCACGATGCATCAGCAGCAACTCTCTAAAAGACAAAGCTGGCAGTGGGCTGTGGTGTGAAGGGTTACCGTTTTCAGTCAAGCCAGCCAGAAAATTAATCCAGATGCTGGATGGATTCAGAGGGATGAAGCATCCCTTAATCACATCAGTGTTTCCCTCCTCAGTGCTCTGCTCTCTGGGGCTCACAGAACACCCCATTTCCTGCCCTGATCTATGGGTATCTACTGCCGGTGCTCTCCTGTTCTCTGTATGCCAGCCCATACAAACCCACTTGACCCACCTGCGTGCAACACTCAAGCACCAGCTGAGCTATTCTTCAGCCACTGATGTCATATTGAAAGAGAAGTCATGCCCCAAGTTCCATGGCGGGTTTCATCCAAGACAAGGACTCTCATGAGCTGGAGCATGCCCTGACCCCGCTGCTGAGCATGACTCCAATCACTGACACTATTGCAAGCTGTTAGCTTTGTCAGAAATACCTGCAAGCAAAGACATTTTCTTGTTTGGCATGCTGGGCATGGATTTTGCAGCTCAGCCCCCCCTCTAACTTCTAAGTGGAGGAAAAAATGATAACCCTTGGTGTGAGGACCCAAGGGGACAGCAATTAGCAGACGCCCACTTCTGCTGCGAGCTGAGAGTGGAAGCCGGTGTCTGTTGAAGAGTCCCGAAGGTCACAGCTTGATTTAATAAAAGTATCTGCCTAGCGAGGCAGCCTGATTTCCCATGCTGGAACAGCAAGCAGCACTTATTAGCTAGACCTCAGGGTTTTGCTAATGAGCTCGCAAATGTCTCACCTGGAGGCAGACACGGATGAATCCTGCTTGGTGGAGATGAGAATTGTTCCCTTTTAGCAAAAAATAGTGGTTGGTCTCCAGAGAAGTGTGCAGTGCTGCCTCCTCACTCTTCACACACTGCAGTTAGGATCAGCAAGGATGGGTAGCAGGGCAGAGTCACCCAAGCTTTCATATGCCCAGAGGTAGTTTCCCCTTTGATCGATGATGGCTTTCATTGTCAGGGTACAGCTGAAAGAGATTTCCACCTGTAGCTGAACAGCCGATAGTTAACATCCATTCTTACTACAGGCAGCTGCAGTGTGGTAGTTTATGAGCTTGTAAAAATTCATTCACTGCCTGTTTTGCTTCAGGGAGCAAAGGCTTGAGGCTTATTGAAGGCTTTCTGTGGACTGCACGGAGCTCGTATATTTGCATTGCTGCCTGCAAGCAGCTGGGCTCCGGGCTTCCTCTATCCCCATGTACCATATCTGGAGGGGGATAAGCAGAAGTCACTGCTAGCCCTGCCAGGTCCCCGGAGGGTGCAGGGATGATGCTCAGCCATGGAGCTATGGCTCAGGGCAGTGCAGGGGTCAGGGCAGCCTGCAGTTCACACCAGCTCCCATCCTTCCTCATGCTCGCCTCTGCTGCTCCGCTGAGGCACAGCCATCACCACCTCAGAGCTGCGGCTGCTGGTGAAGATCAAAGAGGACAGCAAGGTGGCAGGCACCTGCATTATTTTAGGAGTTGAAAAGGATGTTTACAGCTTCCTGAGCGAGGTTGAGCCTCTGAGGTAACATTCCCAGCACTTTCAGTGTTGCTGCTGTCATCTTCCATGATTAAACTTGTTCCCTTTTGATCCTTTCATGCAGTGGAATCAAAACAAAGCAGGCAAGGGTATGAGATCCAGAAGGATTCAGGTAGCACCCTGTTCTAAGGCTTTTACTCCTTACTGAGTTGGGGTTGAATGAGCCAATAAAACATGGAGACAGTTAATAAGAACAAAAATGGAACATAAAGAGGCAGCTAAATCATGGAGGCAGTGTCTGACTTTATGCATGACTCAAGACCCATCGATATGGAAAGGATCGGGAGATTTAAATACTGGAGCTGACGAAAAGCTGAATCTGAAGCACGGATAGAAAATAGGGAGATTCCCCACAGGTACAAACAGATGCTGAACTTCATAAGATCTCAACTTTGCAATGCAGCCAGAGGAATAACAATTTCTTGCTTCCACCATCCACTTGGTGGAAAAGCTTTATCAGATAATATTAAAATATCTATTAAATCCATGAGAAGATCCCTGTAAGAATTCTCCTTAGATGAGGATGGTTGATGGCCAAGAGCTCCCCACTAAGCTTCCCTATCCCATGTCACACAGGTACATTGCACACAACTCTGATCTGAACGGACAGTATGAGTCTAATAAGGTGATCTCAAATGATTGTTTTTCATGGTCTGTGAGGTTTTACCATCATGCCCAGACAGAAATGTGGCACAAAGGAAGAGCAGCACACATCAGTTCACATAAAGAGAAAGTAGATGGAATGTATAGGGAATACAGCCTATCTCTTCTGGTCCTGTGCAGAGAATAGAGATGAAAACAGCAAGAATTGCAGACAGGAGGCCTCTGCTGTCTTCTATTTCCTTTATTATCCATTCATTGCCAGACTGTATCTCTGTTTTAGGTGGTGGCTCCCCTTAACTGCATGTCTGAGCAAAAGCAGATCTGCATCTACCATGGCAGACAGGGCAGAAGGTTTCTGCCTTAGATTCTGAGCAAAGAAGAAATGGGTTTGAACATGTTCGTGTCACAAGTGGGTCCTGAGAAGTCCTTCAGTGTGAGGACTTCCCAGATTCAGGACACAGTTTACTACAGAGAAGCATCTGCTCTGTCATTTTCTCTGTCCTCAGAGTAGTATGTCACCTGTAAATCATCCTCACTCCCTTTCCTTTTCACCTCAGCAGGTATTTCAGAGACAAAATTGGGTTCTGGGAAGGAAATCTGGAACAGTGCAAGATGGGGCATTAAAATAAGAGAAGGGGAAAAAATGAGGGAGAGAGAGGTCAGAGGGAAACAAAGAGTGGCTCCAAATCAGCCATCCACATGTGATTTATCAGTCTCTAACTCAACATGAAGCAGTATCAGCTTACAAGGAGTGACACACACAGAGCACAAAATAACAGGGCTGCCAGAGGATTCTGAAGGGAAACAAAACCTGCAGCGACTCAGTAAGAAGACTGATAACCCACCAGGAGGCCACAAGGCTGGACTGCTCTGCAATCAGTGTGACAGCAGCTGCATAAACGCGTTCCTCCAGGGAGCAGCCAACCCCATCTCTTGCTGAAGGACAAGAGCTGCCCTGCTCTGCAGTTCAGGGAGTGGGGCTCGGTGGCTTTTGGAAACATAACGCCTGGAGCATTTGTTGCCTTTATGGATTGATCTTTTTCTCCAGGATGCAAGGAGAATATTTGCTGTCTTGCCCTCTCAGCTTTCTTTGCACTGACTACATGGTGCAGTGCATCAGCTCACCCTCTGCTCCTTTATATCATAGAATCATAGAATTGTAAGGTTGGAAACGACCTATAAGATCATCCAGTCCAACCATCTTCACATTACCACTGCTACCACAAGCTACTAAAGCAGATCTCACAGCTCCTCATCCAGACGCCTCTTAAACACTGCCAGGGACGGCGACTCCACCACCTCCCTCGGCAGGCCATTCCAGTGCCTGACCACTCTGAGAGAAAAAGTTCCTTATGTGTAACCTAAACCTCCTCTGGTACAACTTGCGGCCATTGCCCGGGGTCCTGTTTGTCGCCTGGGAGATGAGGCCAAACTCCTCTTCCCAAAACCTCCCTTCAGGAAGTTGTAGAGTGCAGTGAGGTCTCCCCTGAGCCTCCTCTTCTCCAGACTGAACAATCCCAGTTCCCTCAGCCGCTCCTCACAGGACCCATGCTCCAGACCCCTCACCAGTTTCGTTGCCCTGCTCTGGACACGCTCCAGGGCCTCAACGTCTTTCCTGTAGCGAGGGGCCCAAAACTGAACACAGTACTCAAGGTGTGGCCTCACCAGTGCTGAGTACAGGGGGATGATCACCTCCCTGCTCCTGCTGGCCACACCGTTTCTAATGCAGGTCAGGATGCCATTGGCCCTTTTGGCTACCTGGGCACACTGTCGGCTCATGTTCAGCCGAGCATCAACCAACAACCCCAGGTCCGTTTCCTCTTCACAGTCATCCAGCTACTCATCCCCAAGCCTATAACACTGCATGAGGTTGTTGTGGCCAAATTGCAGGACGTGGCACTTGGCCTTGTTGAACCTCATCCCATTCACCCCAGCCCAGCGATCCAGCTTACCTAAATCCCTCTGAAAGGCCTCCCTGCCCTCAGGCAGATCCACACCACCTCCCAACTTGGTGTCATCTGCAAACTTAGTGAGGGTACACTCAATCCCCTCATCTAGGTCATCAGTAAAGATATTAAACAAGATGGGCCACAGTACCAACCCCTGGGGGACAGCACTTGAAACAGGTCACCAGTTGGACTTCACTCCGTTAACCACTGCCTTGGGCATGGCCCTCTAGCAGTTCTTTACCCAAAGGAGTGTGTACCTGTCCAGGCCACGGGCAGCCAGTTCCCCCAGAAGCAGCCTGTGAGAGACCATGTCAAAGGCTCTGCTGAAGTCTAGGTAGACTACATCAACAGCCTTTCCCTCATCTACCAGTCTGGTCACCCAATCATAGAAGGAGATGAGATTGGTCAAGCACGACCTGCCTTTCATGAACCTGTGCTGGCTGGGCCTGATCCACTGGACACCACGCATGTGCCGTGCCATTTCACCCAAGATGATTTGCTCCATTAGTTTCCCCAGTACGGAGGTCAGGATGACAGGCCTATAGTTCCCTGGATCCTCCTTACGGCCCTTCTTGAAGATGGGAGTCATATCAGCAAGCCTCCAATGCTCTGGGACCTCTCCAGTTAACAAGGAGTGCTGATAGATGGCCAAGAGCAGCTTGGCAATCACTCCCTCTGTCTCCCTCAGCATCCGAGGGTGCAGCCCATCTGGTCCCATGGACTTGTTACAGTCCAGATGGAGGAGGAGCTCTCTGACTGTCTCCACCTGAATTGCTGGGAGTATATTCTGAGTACTGTCCTAGACTTCCAGATCAGGGCATAAAATGAACTGAGGATAACTGGTCTGGCTATAAAAGGCAGATGTAAAGAAGGCATTGAGGACCTCAGCCTTCTCCTTGTCCTCAGTGGCCACATTCCCTGCTGCATCAAGTATAGGATGAGAATTATCCTTAGTTCTTCTTTTTCTGTTGATATTTTTATAAAATAATTTTTTATTGTCTTTTACTGCAGTGGCCAATCTGAGTTCAAGTTGGGCTTTTGCTTTCCTAACTTCCGCCCTGCATACCTTAGCTATTTCCTTGTAATCTCCCCAAGTAGCCTGTCCCTTCTTCCAGAGGACATAGACTCTCTTTTTCTCCCTGAGTCTCAACAGTAGTTCCTGGCTCATCCACACCGGGTGTCTACCCCTGCGGCTCGCCTTACGGCACTCAGGGACAGCCTGTTCTTGCACCTTTAAGATTTCTGTCTTGAGGAGCGTCCAGGCTTCCTGGACCCCTTTACCCTTAAGAAGCAACTCCCAAGGGACCTGTGCTACAAGCGCCCTGATCAGATCAAAGTCCTCCCTCTGGAAGTTCAAGAAAGTACTTTTGCTGGTCACTCTTTTGACACCCCCAAGAATAGAGAATTCTACAATTCCATGGTTGCTCTGCCCAAAATGGTAAAGCTGAGTGTGTTCCCAGGAGAAATTGAATTAGCAGGGCTGTGGCTGTCACTTCACTGTCAGACTGGGCCACACTGGCATTCCCATACTCCTTGACCACTCATGAGAAAATTCCCTGGTATTGGAATTATTTCCTGTCAGATGCCAGGGAAGGATTTTTAAACCATCTGGCCTGGACAAGAAGGATCCGTCCAGAGTTATGTCAGAACTTGGGTGTCATCCTCATCCTGAGCTGCTCTTGTACTTCCAGGTGTCCCTGCATCTATGTCTCCAGCTGCTCCTGGCATAGCCACCTCCTGTCAGGAGACATCGAACCATTTAAAAGTGTCCAGGAGAATTAAGGAATATTGCACATGGCAGGCAGAAGCTCCTTCTTCTGCTCAGCCCCTCTTACCTGGGACTTTCCATGAATATTTTCTGGGTTGTGATGAAATTCCCATTTAGGTCTTGTACAAACTGTCTGTACCCCCTGGCCATTAGCCATGAACCCTCAGCACACAGCCTCCAACTAACTCCTGGAGTCCTGTGGTCACTCATTCATTCTGAGAATGAGCTTAATGAATGGGATTTCTGGGGAGGTTCATGGGCTCATCAAGAGTAACCCATCCAGCTGTGATTTACCTTCCTTGCCAAGATTACTCAACCTATCTCAGAGCTGCTTGGGATATGCTTTCTCCTTGCATGGCCTCTCAAGTGCAGAAATACATTCCTGCTTTCTGGTTGAAGACATCTTGGTTTGGCCTTTACATTTCTTGGTCATTTTCCTGTAAAACTCAATAAAACATCCAGGGTTGCTGGAAGAGTGATTTTAACAAAAAAACAACTCCATCCTAAACTTTGTATTTACTTTAATAAAGATCCACCTGCTGCAGTACAAAAATCATGGAAATAATGAGCAGAAATGTGTTCAGTGTCGATATTGTTCACTCTCTGATAGCAGCCATTGCTAGGAACTCCCCTGTCTGTTGTAGGAGGGACATAGTGGTTCCACTTCTGGTGTGCCATGTGTATTCATACAGAAAGAACCACCTAGAAGAGTTTCTGTTCAAAAGGGAAAGGAAGCAATCCACCCTCTACTGTCCCCACATCTGTCTCCTTCCATGCTCCTGTCACATCTGCATTAGCTGAGCTGTGGTTGCATGGTCAGATAAATTGTGGATAAATCCATGAGGATCTGGATTACAGATATTGCACAGTTTGGGGCTATGCAGGGTCCAGCTGTCCCCATCTCTTGCTCAGTGCCATAGGCACACCTGGAACTGCAGCATGTGCTGGCTTCTTCCTTCTAATAAACCCATTTATTAAATTGCACTGAATTCTATGCAAGCCACATAATGAGGCATCTAAAAACATGTATTCAGCATTCTCCTCTGATTAGGTACCTTTGATGGGGATTGGTGACACTCGTGTAATTAAGACATCATTACAGCAACTGCTGGTTTGTTTTCTCTGCTGAGTTATGACATACCTTCTGACAAAATGTGCTCTCTGGCTCTTGAACAACAGGGATCCTTTGCTCCATTGTTTTTCCACATGTTGTACCCCAACACAGCTGTTCCCAGGGCACAGGGACAACTGCAGGGTTAGCAACAGATGGGGTCGCTCATTTCCTCGTGTACTGGCAGAAGGAATAGAAGATGTTCTGTCCTAACCTGATTCTGACTTCTCATTTGTCTCCCTCACAGAATCATAGAATCACTAAAGTTGGAAAAGGCCTCTAAGATCACGCTGTCCCTCACCGCTGTGTATTCACATGGATGCTCATTCCAACTTTCTTGCATGTCAAAATCTACTCCTAGGGCTGGTTTCTGTCAAAAAAAAAAAGAAGCTGGGCGTGAGCTGTGGATCAGGAAGGCCTCTTTTCCTGTAGAGCAGAGCAGAGATTTTGTGGGTGGCAATGAACTGGGTACACATTGGTTCATGTGTCCCTCAAGGGACATGTCTCTCATTCACACCCTGGTTCTGGACCAGCTCCAGTGGTTGTTTTTTCTCATTTTCTGTTTGCCTATAAACATGAGTTCTGTGCATCACCAAGGAAAAGCATGTCCCAGGGCATTTTCCTTTGTATCAGCCCTTAGCTCTCACCTTGGCTCTTGGTGTTCCTCCACGGGCTCCCGCATTCCCACTCTACATCCATTTGGATTTAATCCCTATATTTATTACCACCATCACACCTTGACACTCAGCAGAGGCAAGGTCAGCATCTCGAGTCTGAGGGGTGGCAGGGGCAGAACAGTCTGGAACAGCACTTGACCTTCAAGGTCTCATCTCAGGGCAGGGGTTGTGCTTACATCAGGAAGGAGGAATGAGGAGTAGCTACACCATATCTTCCAAGGTTGGTTTTCTAAGATCCACTGTCTATTTTGTGTCAAGGCAACAGGGAGACAGACAACCTGACTGGGTACTGACTTATAAAACGATTTATCTGGCCATGCAACAGCAGGAAATCCAAGTGAAAAAGTGGAAGACAGGTTTGCTGCTCTGAAGAGCTTTATCTGCTGTCAGTATTAGTATGCAGAATTAAGGCCTGAGAGATGTATCCCTGTGAAAGTACTGTTAAAATGACTGAGTTATCCCCAGGTCCAGGTGAAAATTTCACTTGTCATGAAGACAGCTTGTCTCCTCCTGACCAAAGCTATAAAAAAAACCCCACACCTAAATCACGTTTGGCTTCAAACTTTAGCCAAGAAAAAGACAAAGTTCTTCTTAGTTTATACTTTCTGATGATAGCAACTTGAGGGGGGAAGGGAAACACCTAGTTTTCTATTAATTTGTTCTTGCGCTGACCTGTTCCTTATAAAAATGAAATTCCCAGTTTAAAAAAACATCCAAATATTTTGAAGTAGACACTTCCTTCCAGCTCTACAAGCTTTGGATGGTAGGAAACACAGCTTTAGGTAAAAAACTCTTTTCTGGTGGCACACAATCCAATGACTCGAAGCACAGACTTATCAGTATCTACGGATGGTCTTAAACAATACGATAGCTGATTGGCTGGAGGATGATTATTTTTGCAACAGACCTGCCAAATCCCTTCCCAAAAGGTCTGCTGCCCACAGAGAAAATGCCCATAAGCCAAATGAAAAAGCCATGCTCTGGAAGATGCCGGTTTCCAGTCTCAGCCCTTGCTTCCCACCCGCTCCCATCAGCTCATAGAGCCGTGCCTCCTGTCACACTAATCACACACGGGCTCCAAGCACAGCTACCTCATTTTCTCCCCAGTCACAGTCAACATTTAAATTTACTCTGTGCACCTCTTCCATTTAGGAGAGCAGAATTACAGCAGAGATTTGTATTGGTTTAACAAAAGTATTTGCTAGGCAGCTTTGGAGACTATTAAGCGGAGAGCTGGGTTTCATGCTAATTTTCTTTTTAATAAAGAACAAATGGGAAAGAGTTCCGCACAAAAGCGCGTGGCTGCTCTGAAAGGAACAGGAACGGAGCTACGAGCGACACAGCCCTGCTGTGTTATTATGCTTCGAGGGTGAATAACTCCTACAAATCATTTGTATACGTTGCCTAAATGGAACGCGTGGGGAATAATTTGTAGCAGGAAAGCATTACGAAAGTGAAGGATACACTTCTGTGCTCGTTTGCTCAGCTTAAACTCCTTTTCTTTGTTTGCTGCCCTTGTTAGAGAAATTTTGCCTTGGTTAAACTTAAAATATGAGTGTGATTATAAAACCCAAATATAAACCAACACAGAATAGAAACCACTATTCATAGCCACGGAGAGCAGGAGTTTTACATAACTTCCATAGCATGTCACGCACTTCTAGGAAGGAGAAAAAGGTCTTGAAAAGAAACAGCTGATGGGGAAATCATTATGAGAGATTTTTATGCACACAAGGTAGTCTTAAATGAGAATACTCTTGCTCCAGAAAATAACACTTGCAAAGTTATTTGGACGTAGAGTTCCAGGTAAGCACTTTGCAGGGTTTGCAGCAGTGCTGAATCAGAAAGGAAGAGGCAAAACATTTGCACAGGAGCTATGCTGGGCTGCAAGGGAGGATTATTCCTTCCACTGGTCCCCACCATGCCCCCACCCCAGGCAGCCTGGCCGTGGGCAAGTGGAGCAGGGAGCAGAAGGTGGGGACATCACTGGTAAGGACAGCAGCAGTGGGGACAGCAGCCCTCCTGTCCAGAGTGAGCAAGAGTTTGAAGATGCGTAAAGGAGTGAAGAGGATGAATGGGTTCATCTGGCGTGCCTGCCAAGTAGTTCTGGGAATGGTGTGAAGGCTGGGAATGGCACAAAGCCCTGCTGATGACATGTGATGAAAATAGAGAAGGACCAGAACCGCAGCAGGTAGCATTGGTAGGATCTATGTCTGGATAAACTTGGAGAGGAGCAAAGCACATCAGCTGTTCCTCTGCCTGCAAGGTTTACCTGAACCAGATTGTGAAGTTAAACAGAAGAGTTGTCTAAGCACAACCGGAAAAGAAAGAGTCCTCAGAGGTGCAGTGCTGGCAGCAGATCTGTCAGCCTGCAGAGGCAGCAGCGGTGGTCACTCCTTTCCCTGGTACCCTGTGGGGTGCAGGGCAGGAGGAGAGGCAGGGATGTGCCAGGCAGCACAGGCTGGGAGGGTTCCTTTAAGTAGACTTTCAAGCTTGGTGCCAAATGCTTGCTCCAGTTTTCATTTATTTATTTATGCTTTTAATTCCCTCATAGATGCTGGGAAACATATTTGCATTTCATTAAAATGTATTTTCCCCACTTAGTTCTGCATTCTTTTCTGGCAAATGTTCTCTTTTTGTCATTTTCCCGGGGCCTGGAACAAACTCAATGCATTGCAGCTGCTCTGCTTTAGCAGCCACTTGAATTTCAGGGCTGCGCTGCTTGCTGGAGTCTCTCTGGTCCTATGTCTGAATCAATGCAAGCACCTGGCAAGGCTCCATTCTTGTCCCAGGAGCCTCAGACACATCAAGTCATTGCGCCCTGAGAAAAACCAGAAAGCAACCACGACCACCCAGATGTCCCAAAATCTTGGGCTCACCTTCTTCCCATCCCCTTTGTAGGTGGTGGATGTGTTCCTCCCCTGGCACTGCCCCTAAGAACAATTCTCCCTGTCCCTCTGCCACATGAATGCTATCATCCAGCTTCTTCCACCAGCTGTATGGCATATTAATACCTTTTCCCTCTCCCAGCAGAAGATATGTCCCATATCCCTCTCCATCACTGCTCTGTATGCTGTCAGGTTGAAGGCTGTCCTGAGTCTCATTACAGACCAACTTTCTTCTCCTGGCCACCAAACAAATGACCTTCTCTCTGGAAGAGACACTTTTTCTCTGGGTGTCTTACTCAATTACATCCCAGCTCAAATAACATCCATATTTAATTATAAGAGGTGCCATTAAAGAGCTGTTCCCTCCTCAGCTGAGATGTCCTGTTCTGCATTGCTCATCAGACCGTAGGACAAGCTTGCTGAGGCTGGACCTTCGTACCAAGAGGGTGAAATGCATCCTCCGTGTCTTTGAGTGGAAGCAGATCCTTTTAATGATTTGTTCATTTTAGCATCTGTAAGATGTTAAAAAATCTCCCCCCTCAACCACTTTTTCTTCCAGAGGTACATTTAAGATCACCAGATGAAAGGCACTAGAAATGCAAAACATCATTAATATTTAAGTCAGATTTGCAGGAAGATAAATTTAAGCATTGTAAAAATTAACTGGATAAAGATACTATTTCCTGCAGTAAAGAGCTCAAACTAATTCACAGACTTTTTTTTGCAGAAATGCTGTCCCTTGTTCTTGTATCCCCACAAATTTATGCCCATGGAAAATCAGGCAGCTCTTCTGAAGGCATGGCACCAATGGAGTAGCAAAAGGTTTTGGGTTGCTTGGGCATCACGAAGCGCGGCTGGGTCAAAGTCCCATCTCTGTCTCTCTGGATATTATGCCATGACTTCAGCAAAGTCTAATTTGCTCGCACTGTCTTTGAGGGACCTCCAGATGTCCTCTCTTCCCTGTAGAGTAGGGCAAAGGGGTGTGGAGCCCAGCACAAGCAGCTGCCAAAGGCCTGGCACCAGCACAGCTCCTGGTGCCCTGATCCAATAAGGAGCCCAGTGCAGGAACCATGGATTCCTTGGGGACACAGCGGGGAGGCAGCTCCATCACAGAGGATGTCACCAACTCCACCGTAAGAATGCAAATAAATCCCCTCTTTTCTTCTTGGTAATTTGTTTCTGCATAGAATAAATTGAATATGTAATTTCATTTTCTCTCTCAGAGCATTAACAACCTTGGAATTGTTTGGATTCACAATGAAGACAACAAACTAGTAATTACCGACAAACTGATATTGCTATTGAGAAGAGAATGCAATTGATTTTAATTCTCGTCAGCCCTGTTTACACTCCCATTGCATTAGGCATAATAAAGTGTTACAGTAGATTATGTTCTGTTGTAAAGGAGTTCTTATCAGACACCACAAACTGCCTCCTTATTAGAGAACATTCTCATTAGAGTGCCTACCCCATTATGCTCTTCACCCAGCATCTCCTGGGAGGGGACAGTGCTGTCCCGCAGCAGGGACTTGCCTTGCCTTGGATACAGGCTCCTCCCTGCCTTCTCAGGAGCAGCGCAGAGCTTACAAACACATAGAGATGGAAGGTGCAGAGCCAAAGTTCACAGCCACCAAGACTTTCAAGCAGAAGTCTGACATGGGGCATATTTGTAGTGATTTCATAAAACAATTGCCATGAAGTTGCCGGACTGCAATTGATTAGCAATAAGTTCATTGTGATGTGAAATCTAGTGAACAAAAGACAAGTTAAAGGGCGCTGCTGGAAAGACAGGCCTCCTGGATCCTGTTTCTTCTGCTGGATGGGTCTCATCTCCCAAAGAAGGCAGGAATCCTGCTTTCTGCCCCTGCCTCCATCGCTGTGGGGACATGCAACCTTCATCTTCCTGTGCCTTGGTGCAGCTGGGTGTTGAAAAGAAGAAATATTTTCCTCTATCTCTCAGTGTGAACATTTGTCCTATATTTTCAGGTTATATTGCCACTGGTTTACAAGAAGTGTTGAGGATTGCAACACTTGAGGATTGCAGTGAGTCTTTTGAGCATGGAAAGGAGGTTCCAATGTTAAATAGTTGATTTCAGTGCTTTTATAAGGATTATAGAAACATGGAAGTGTTGGTGTGAAGGGACCGCTGGAGGTTCTCCTTTCTAGCATCCCCCTTCAAGCAGCACAGCCATCAGCCTTAGGTCAGCTGTGGGTACCTCTAGCGGGATCTGGAACATGGTCAGGGATGGAGGTTGCCCTGCCTCCTTAGATAGCCTATCCCCACCTTGCACACTCATAGCTGCCACCTCCAACCATTGCCTTGTGCCCCATCTGTGTGCCCCTGTCCTTGCTCTGGCCACCTACTGAGCAGTGCAGCAGGGCTGTGAGCATAATTAATTCTTACAGAAAGTCTAAGTTGTAAATTATTGTTAGAGGAGGCATTGTCTCATCTTAATTATTGTTGCAGAGGTTGCTCTGGTCTTTCTGAGTTTGGTAAGAAAATTGCTTAAGTGCTGTCAGATAACTAAGTAATTCCCCAATTAATATAACTAATGCTTACACTTATGTTGCTCTTTATTTTAGAAAGCAATCGCAGCATTAAGTGACCTTGGTAAACTCAATATATTAAGTATCTCTCAGGACACAGATACACTGATTTTATTATATAAACATTCATCTTCATTGCAAAATATTCCCAAATTAACCTCTTTGAAGAGGTTTCTCATTTCATAAATAACATAGGTTGTCACACTGAGGGAAAGACATTAACATCTAATTAGCACCAAAATTATCCGACAGAATTACGTGGTATCTCCTTCAAAACATTTCTGTCCTTTGAAATCTCAGAGAATGCAAAAAGTGAAGGGTGCGAGGTATTAACAAGCAATAAATCCTCTTAAGACGAAATCTACAGACCTATTTGAGTAGGTTTAGATGAAAGCATTGGGATTTTCATGCAAATGAAAGTCTGCTTACAGAACTCAATAATTCTGAACCAGGTACTTCATTTCCTCCTGTCTCCTGCAAGCAGAGACACTTTCTACAGCAGAATTCTTGCAGGGTCTGTCACATGTAGCTGAGTCCTTTCCATTTCAGCACGTTCTTTGGGCCAGGTTTCTGTGGCCCCACAGCAGCAGGACACATTCACCTCCTCTGGGAGACCTTTGTCCTCTTCCTTACCCCAAATACCTGCTGGAGGATGGGACACACCACCCCTAGAGGAGTCTGCCTTCCCCTGTGACTACAGGGAATGCCTGGACAGCAGTTTCACACATTTTCTCTACCTTTTCATGTGCTAAATTTGGGTGAATTTAGAGAGTGGGTGAGCCCCACTCTCTTTATGTTGCATGTTGTATGAAAAATTACATGGGGAAAAAAAAAAAAAGATTTAAAAGTAACTAAAAATGAGAATAAAATGATGACAAATATCCCTTCTGTGTAATTAAATCGTTACTTGATAAATTGAAAATATTTACAAAATTCACACAAAATCCTTACAGCCAGGGACCTGAGGAGTCAGCAGGAGCTATTCCACAGTGAGAGCAGAAAAGAGTATCAGAAAACAGTGTGTCCCAGGGAAGGCTGAGAATGGTGAGTCTTCAAAACATTGCTCAGGCAAAGCTTATAACGCAGTTACCAAGAAAGAAATCTAGTTTCTCTCCAAAATGAGGTAGGAGTCTGAGATGACTTCTAGTTCTCAAATTCTGGAGAACGTGGTAAGGCTAAACCATTTCACCACATCAGCAGAAACATTACAGCAATTGTTTGATAAATCCATTGTAAACACAGACTGAGTTCAATCAGGATTTTGCATGTATCCCCTTAATGCAAAGACAGTCCTGCAGTACTGACTTAAAATGTGTGAACTGAATTTCAATTTCTATTCAAGTGAGCTTAACGCAGAAGATTAATTAGAGATGTATTATTTTATGTGGATAAAATCTACAAATTAAGCATCCTGATAAATGGACATTAAGCTATATTGCTGCTTAAATAAACATATGTAAAGAAAATGTTTCATTCTTGGTAGCAGTAAGAAGCATAAGACTGTGCAGAACGGGAATATTTATTAACACGTTCTAGCTGTTACTGAACAGAATTTAAGGGGGAAATAAAAGGTTCTGTGTTGCTGATTTCATTCTTGAAGACAACAACCCGTAATCCTTCTCATTGCAAAATGATTTTCTTTTCTGTGTAGAGGCTGCTGCCCCTTTAGGATATGTAGGCACTCTGTTCCATATCAAAGTGTGCTACCATAGAATCATAGGGTCATCGAGATTGGAAAAGACCTTCAAGATCATCCAGTCCAACTGTCCGTCTGTCACCAACATTTCTTACTAAACTGTGTCCCTCAACACAACATCTAAATGTTCCTTGAACACCTCCAGGGTTGGTGACTCCACCACCTCCTGATGTCAATGAAGCATTTGTCCTGACAGAACATCCTCAATTCATAAGGAGTTTCTCCTTCCCTTACAAATTCCTCATGCTCTAGTTTTATTCAATTTTCGTAGCACCTCAGACCTCAGTGTAGTTTGGGAAGGAGATGAAAGTAGAAAAGCGCATCCTGAAGTGCAGTAGAGGGAAGGATGGTGAGAGAAGAGCACAGTGGAGAAGCTAAGGGCCTAAGTACAGATAATGCTTTCCTGGAGCTTGTCGGGTAACTGGAAGGTAATCAGATAAGAGTTCGTCTTTTCATGGAGATTGACAGATATTGGAAAAATAAAAACTAAAAAACTAAATGTGTTGTATGAGTAAGTAGAAAGATTGCAAAGATGAAACTCTACAGTGAGTCCCTGTTTCCTGGTGTTCTGGTTTTGGAACAACTGGGGGTGGGTATGGGATTGAACTCCAGACAAGCAGATTCTCACTGCGGTTTAACAAAATGGAGTTTGCTGTTTGGAAGACAGTGTCAGATCGTACTATGGAATGTGGAAGGAAAAGGTGATGAAGTTGCAGTTTTGAGTTAGCAAAACACGAGGAGTGGGCAGAGGAAAACTGAAAGAGTGTATCCCAAGGACAGGATATTAACAAACAATTAGAGGAACCTGTGGTATTGTAGAATTAAAAATAAAAAAAAAAAAAGAACAAGAGAAGCAGTACACACTGTGCCAGCTCTTGGACCTGAAAAAAATAATGCAATTGTTCTACAAAAGGCTGGAGGAATGAAAACACTAAAGCAGAAAAAGTACAAAGGATAAAAGTACAAAATTATATGCATAAACCTTTCATCAATCCAGCAATCAGATCATCACGTTGAAGAGATTTAAACCTTTATGTTTTATTTCAACTTTTGTCAGTGTAAGACTTTCTGCTGCAACTGAAAGTGCAAAAACCAGCGATGTGGAAGGCCAGTTGGGCTTAGAGTTCTAAAATTCAACAAGACAACAAGGAAATCATTGTGTGAATCTATGAGCTGACTTAGAGGTAAATGATGATAATTTCGTAGTTGTTTTGGGAAGCAGAATACTTGTTTCAGGGATGCAAATGTTTCTTGAACACAGAGTAGAACTCGTCACCTTGTTGTAGAAAACATCTTAGCTTGTCTCCCTCACCTCCCCTGACAGCCACAGGAGAGAAGAGACAGTTCTGGAGCATGATTCATCTGCCCTCACACAGACACCTACCGGAGGATGAGATGAAGGTGCATTAAAATACTTGGAGCTTCTGTCAACTATAAAGGGAATCTGGACTAGCTCAGAAGTAAATATTTGCATTGAAGACATCTAAATCTGTTGGATAAATCTTGCCCTAGGTCTCTGAGACAGAAATTATACTGCTAGGGACGCAACCTCTCAAAGTAGGAAGGAAAACAGGGAGATGAAGATAAAGCAGAACTGAAGGAAAATATTATCATGATAAAGGAGAAGTTGAAATCTTGGGAAGGAGACAAATACTACAAAGGAAATGCAAAACGGGTTTTGATATTACTTACAAACCAGCTAGAAAAGGATGGCGTAACTAACAGTAAATTGTGATGTTAAGCAGGTAAACAGGCTCCAAGTCTTCAGTTCTTGTGGTTAGATCAAGTTGTTGGTTTTACCAAGATAAATGACAGAATGGTTCTGTATTGCTGTTCCAAACCATGAGAAATGGTGTTAATAGGGAATACGATTGCTAAATATATCACTTTGTGTGTACATGCAATAGCTGTGGGACAGCTGATGCTGTGCTTGGCAGTGACAGGCAGCAGACAGCCCTGGGTTGTTGTGACAATACATGTTCTGATGAAGGTTGGATTGAAGCCGTGTGCATCAAGCCCAAGGTAATATGGTCTAATGTCTGGGTTGGAAAGAAGACCTTTGAGAGGTTTGTAGAGTCCAGTCTGGCATAACTGGATTATGGGACAGCACTCTTGGAATTGGGACTGATAACCTACTAAAATGTCATATGTTTGTAATGAATCTGACAGATCACATAAACACTGAAGGCAAATACAGAGGTATAGTGTGCCATGAACTATTAGGGATGAAAATAATCTATGATAAAAGGTCACTTCTACAGCCTTCTGAGAGTGACAGTGACAAAGGGCATGCAGAAAAGTCACTTGCTTCTTGACAAGTCAGTGCACATTCCCATGTAATGGAGTCCTAGCCCAGATCCTAAAGCAGGGCACAACTGTAAGTGGCATTTTCAATGCTTTCAGCAAAAGGAACAGGAAAAGAAAGTGGTACATGGGATACACTTCATGTAAATCCAAGATCGTAGTGTGAGAGCCCTTTCTGAAGACCAGCAGCTAAGGAAGGTGACCAAGGATGATCTGAACTCTGTTTTAAGGGACTCTTGGGAAATCACAGGGCTGTCACAGGTATTGTTTCTCAGGACAAGGGCAAGGTCCTAATTTTCCAGGACAAACTAAACAATTCCTGGTAGAGCCACAAATTCCCAGCAGTCCTAGTTCATGAAAAAGGGGGCTGAACATCCCTGCTGCCTGTGGGTTGGACTGGGATGCACCGTCATCCAGCAGGAATGAAAGTGGATGAGCCTACTGTCATTTTCCATGCTGTGGAGCATACTATATCCTAGGGCAGGAATACCGGGATATGAATCTTTCCCTTTCTTATTCGGGCATATTCCTAGTGTACAGCCAGCAAAACTTAAGTGCAACAAATTGAAATTATTTGTTCAGTGTTTTAACAAATCATGTGGCCGAGCTGGAATGAAAACTAGAGCTCTGCATCCTTGTGTATCCTGGTAACTCTTACAGCTATATCTTCCCTAAAAAAGCTTGAAAAAAAGTCCTTCAACATAAATCCAGTCTACTTTGGAATCCCTGTGAAAAATATCTCCTTGTGGTGAGACTCATTCCTCAGCATCATCCTTCAGAGGATGCTGGATACCTCACTGCCTTGGCTTGAGATTTTCTCATTCTGGGGGCAGCTGATTTTCCGCATGAAACATCTATACCACACCTCTGTAGATATCATTACCAATGAAACTTGTGTATCATAAAAAAAAAAAAAAAAAAGAAGAAATCAGGTTAGTTAGATGAGACCTACTTTCTTCAAGGTTGTTGACTGCTATTAAATATATTCCTTTTCTTTCTTGGCAGAACCTTATCTCAGCTTTTATAGTGTTTCTATGGGGGTCAATCTCTCAAGCCTACAGGCATTTGCTCTGCTGCAATTTTGGCATTAGCATTCTTCTGACCATTAATGGTGTCCCCATCATTTCTAGGCCTGCTCGTAGTTCATACCCTTGGACAAGGGAGTTGCCTCTTTCAAGGCTCCCGAGCACTGCTTTCTGAGCTCATACAGGTATTTTCACCGATGACAAATACTGTTTAACATCATCTTTTGTTGTCAAGGTACTGGAAAATAGTTCAACATCCTCATGTACTATTCACCCCACTTTTTCCTAAATTCAGAACAGGTTTATTTCATGATACACTTCAACGTGAGTGCTTTATTATTCCTTTGTTGTGCCAGCCACCGATTTTCCCAGATGCATCAGCTTGACAGTTATCTTCAGTTCATATCTTCTAACATACATTAATTGCCATCAGTGCTTCTGGCTTTATTAGTAGTATATTTTCTTACTTATGTATCTGCTGTCTGCACTTGCTTTCTGCACTCCACCATCAGCCCCTTTGGATAAGAAAGGTATAAGTGAGAGAATCCAGGCAGAGGGGCCCATGGCCAACACAGCCTCCATGCCATATCTTTTGCATGTCTTCTGGCACACCCTGGATGTTTCTTGACCATGACAGGTAGCAACTTCACAAGCAATGAAACTCTGAGCTCCGATCTGCCACAGGCCAACTCTAGTTTCTTTCTGTCAGATGGGAACAAAACCCCAGAACATACCTGGTGCAGGACAGGAGTCAGAAAGCAAAGGCAACACGATGGGGAGCTGCAGGGATGTGCAGGGACCTCATCCCCTGTATGAGTGGGTTAGCATAGCCCTGCCACCCCTCTGCTGCCTCCATGGAGCAGCCTAAAAGGCAAGACTGAGCTGAAGGAAAATATCATCTTGAAGGCAACAAGAAACTTGGCTTGTGAGGTCAAACAAATCAGAATTTAGACTAACACATCAAACCAAAGAGGTAGAAATGGCAGGGGACAGTGCCCAGCATTTGCTGGAACTGGATTCGCACCATAAATTCCCCATGGCCATGACAGCCCAGCCTGGTATTTGCCATGTGAAATGTCAGGAAAACAAGATATATCCAGAAGGCAAGGGCCTGCTGAGCTCACACCAGGCTGTGCTGACTTAAGAGCTGGTAAATAAGGGACCATAAATGAGTGGTATAGGATTTACTGCTGGAAGAGAAGCTCAGTGGAACAAGAATGTTGGCTGCTCTCCTGGAGTAGTTCCACTCAAACATGCTGCATTCACTGGGCAAGGTCAAAAGCACAGGTGTGCCTTGCCTCTCCTCCTCTGTTACTCTCAAGCTGTACTCAGCACACTGAGGACCCTCCCTCTGACCCAGTAACCAGTAATTATCCTCATTAAAAGGGATGACAGGAGAATGCAACTGTTCCAGACCTCAGAGCTAGACACTGACAAGGACATGAATCAAGGTCTTGCCCTTTTCAGATGAAAACCTTACTGACTGCCATCACTCCATTTTGAGGCTATTGGGTATTCTCTAGGCTCTATGCTTATCAAGGCAGAGAATTCTGTTGCAGGTAGTAGGAGGGGTAAGGCAGGAATGAGGCTTCAGCAGCTCTACTCATTGCCAGGGCTTTGCTCACTGTGCATGCGTACAGCAACGTGGCTGCAGGCATCTTCAGGGCTACTCCAAGTCCAGCCCTCGAAGGACACTGTTGCCATTCCTTTAGGTAACTAGATGCCATATGAGCTCAGTCAGTTGCCTTCAATGTATCAGTGATGACTTATACCCATAGGTGATTGGAAAAGTAAATTTGGTGGCCTGCAGGCTTGGAGAAGAAAAAAGAGCAGATATGAAATCCCAAAGGGTCTCAGACAATTCCTGATATTCCTCCCCCAGCCTGATAATAGAAATTATCTTTTTCTGCTCTTGGGGTAACTTTCAGGACAGGAAAGCTATCCTTGACAAAAGATACCTGCAGTTTACAAAGGCATAGTTGTCAGGAGGCCAAGCTCATAACAGAATGATGATCTAGCCCTGGGTTATATAGACTCAACCAAAGTAAGTGCCAGGGATAGAAAGAGATGAGAATTATGGTTCCCAGATGTAGGAAGGTTGCTGAGTGTGGAGGGTCTGAGCAATGGTGTGAGGTCCAGCCATGCTCTGGGAATATTTCACCTTCCTGCCTCTTGCTTCACCAGAGAAACAAAAGAGATACAGATGCTTGGTTATAAATTTTAAAGCAATTCTGCTCTGAATTTCCTTTTGAATTTAGAAATGAATAGTTCATATAAATGGATTGAGAAATTCTCCTTCTGAAGTAATCCATCCCTTAATAGGACATCCTGACACCAGCTGAGTCAATCCAGTGTCCATTGTTGATTTGAGTATGTTCATCCAAGGCTGACATGACATTCCTTTTGTTGACAGAGCTCATATGTTACAGCAGCCTGTCCTTCATATTTCTCTGTCTTTCACTGCCACAGCAGCTGCACACCAGGAAAAACTGCTGCATTTACTTATTTCATTTCTTCAAGGTCCTTCTCCTGGACATTCCCTGCACCAGCTAAGGGCAGCGTTTTTCTGTTCATCCTAGATTTCAGCTAGAGAAGGATTAACCCTGCAGACTTTTCTTTGAAGGCCAGTATAGTGATATTCTCCAATGCATTGGAGCGCTTGATTTCAACTTCAAAATCAGATACACAATAATAATGGTATTATTCCACGTCTTCCATCCCAAAGGATTCATCTCAAAAGCTAGACCTTGTCTGGTAGCTCTATGAGTGAATCTGTATGAGAAATACAGGCAGGACTTCAGGCACCATGGCAGTTCTGGGAAGGAACATGGCAGCTAATTTGAACTTTTTTTTTGGAACTTATTTGAACTCATGCAAAGCTCCAAATCTCATACTGAATGCTGGGATGAAGACTATGCTCTTCCGAAATGATAAGAGCTTCCTCACAGAGAGCAAAGCTCATCTGTGCAAGAGATGCAGCTCTCCTAGGACAAGACCAGACAGTTGAACAAACCTTGAACTCTGATTCAGGAGGTTGGGAAGATGCTTTGTGAAAGAATCACTGATACCGGTCCTGTCCTCTGATCTGCAGGAGCCTTTCAGAGAAAGCATGCAGATGATATCATCATCGTATATGGCTTTGGACCAGTGTGGGCATAGCTGTGGGGACAGGCAGTTCCCTCAGGACAATCATGAATAAAACCAGCTCAATATCATCAGCAACAAAGAACTCATACAACAAGCATTACCAACAGTGACTGGTGAACAGTCACTCCTCAGAAGTTCCAAATGAGAAAGATCTGAAAACTGCTACAGACGGGACATGGGGAAGGGGAAAAGAAAAAGCCACTGTAAAGATCATTTGAATACTATGTTACAGCCCTCTTCTTTACCTGGATCTCAAGTGCCTAACCACTGAGAAGAAGTGATGCTTCGCTGGCTGCTTTCATTTATTCAACAGACCGTTCTGACCTGTAAGTCACTCTTAACAATGAGGCACGTCACCCCAGCAGCTTGATAATATTTGACAAAGTAACTGAATAAAACTGCTCATGGGAACCTCTTGGGAGCTCAGCCTCCACTCTGTCTTCAAATGTAGGCTCCCTCCTGACCACTGAACCTACACAGCACAAGGGCCATATCAGAGACATTTCCTGCTGGAAGTCCTGCTCTAACTCCCATGGTGATGCTGTGGTTATGGCCCAGCCTGGGATTCCTTCTTCCCACTCCAGCCACAGAGCAGGTCGCAGGCTCTGCCTCCTTTCCTGGGAAAAATCAAGTCTAATTCTTGTGCTGGGTTGCTCCTTGCCATGTAAAGTTGTAGTAAAGACTTACCAGGGATTTTCTGCACAGCTGGCCAACCAATGCCCTTCACAGCACATCTCCAGCCCTTTAAATATTCATGAGGATGGGTCTGCTGCCTAATTGAATTTCCTCTATGAATGAATCAGTTATTTTCCCATCTCCTGCAGCAAAGATGCAGATTAAGTGTGTGAAGCTGGAATAGTACACCAAGAAAGCATTTTCTCTCTGATTAGTGGCTGAGCAAATTCACCCCTGCTGGGATCAGTTTCTCCCAGAGAGCCTGAAAATCACAAATTAATAGAATAATTCATATCATGACAGACTGCTACATGCATTCAGTCCAAGCCCTGATGAGGCAAGGGACACCTCCAAAATCAGAACAGGTTGCTCAAGGCTTCATCGCGTCAAGTATAGAAGGATGGAGATAACACCCTCACTGTGCCTTGCTCCTGGCTGCATGTCCTGGAAATTTTGAAAAAATTGCTTTTCCTTATATTCAATGACTCCTCTTTACTGTTGGTGTTTCCTCTTATATTTTTACAATGGACCTCTATCAAGAGTCAGGCTCCATCTTTTCTATAGCCTCCACTACAGGATTGGCAACAGCAGTAACGTCTCCCTCAGCCTTTTCTTCCTGACACCAATCAAATTCAATTCTCTCAGCCTGTCCTTGTGTCTCAGTACAGCCATCATGAGCTCCAGCTCCCAAATTGGACAAAGCACTTCAGATGTAGTCTTACGAGTGCATTATCAGGTCCCTCAGTCTGCTTACTACCCTCTTGCTAACGCAGCCCTGTAGACAACTCACCGTTGTAGGTGCAAGACATACTGCTAACTCATATTTACATTGTGTTCCACCTCAAGTTAATGCTCTGATATTATCCAACGAAGCTTCATGTTGCGTCCTTGGCCAGGAGCTGATATCTACCGGGACGGTAGAAAGAAAGGCAAAATGAACTCAATATCTGAGTCATAGGCACTGAGTCCTGGATTTGGATTTACACCAAGCTTTGCATGAGGAACACAGAGCAAGAAGCTACTGCTAATCATTACCTGGTTGAATGTTGCTTTACACCCTGAACATTTCTACATAGCCCCCAGCAAAGATGAGCTCCAGTGGGGCCCTGACTTGTTCTTTCCACCATCAGGAAGGAAAGTCTCTCCTCTGTTAGGCATCGAGCTGGTCCCTACAGGGCTGATGTCTGGGAGTAGAGATGCAGCCCACTGCAGCATCCCCTGCATCTATCCCAAGGATGTGCTCGGGTGCATGGCACAGAGCTGGTCAGCATATGCTTACAATAAAAGGCAAGAACCACATGGGGCTCTTGTGAAGAACCACTGCCTGCAATGTCTGCATCCCAGTGCCATTCTCTGAGGTTTGATCTCTCCACTCCTGCACAATATCCAGCCCTGATCCACTCCTCTCCAGCAGGGAAGAATCTCAGTGGAGCTACGTGTGTTCAGAGCCTTTCAGCTGCATGGAACTGTGACAGCATCAATAGCTTCCTCATGAAGCATTAGGAAGCAGAGGAATTCTGCATGGAATAAAACTCCTTTTAAACCTGGTTTTGTGCATAACTGGAAATTTCTACATCCACAGAAGTTTCCAAATCCTTATCACACACAAGGGAGCTTGCACTAACTTGGGCTGGGTTTAGTTTTGCTGCACAGCAGGGAAGAAAGATGGAGTCACTGTGGCCATGCAAGACCTCTCTGTCAGGTCTTTCCAGTTTTGTTGGTAAGATGTCACTCTCCATTCTTGATTGTTTGAAGCCTAATTGCTTTCTTCACCACCTGTGACATTAGTGCTGACTTGAATAATAGATTGACCACCCCAGGTATTGCTCTCTGTTTTTCCTGGCAAAAGCTTCTGTCATTGGCCTTCTTTGCCAACTAGAAAATTAATCCTGGCAGGAAACTCAGCTTCTGAAAACATCAGGTTACTCCTCAATGACAGGGATTGTTGGCAGTAACGAGCAATTTAAAGCAGTGGGCCTCACTGCTAGGTAACCCCCTACCCACTGCTCCTGCAGTTCTGCAGGGTTGTGGCAAGTCACTGCACTTGGCTTCTTGCTGAAACTCAGAACCTCAGTTCTTGACTGAGACAGGTCCTGCTGGTGGGACTGTCTGGACAAACAATGCTCCACCCCAGGGCTGCATTTCTACCTTCTGAATGAGGATTGCTGTCTCCCTGCACTCTTTGTCCTTGGGGGAAGCTGATGCTCTCATTCAGACAGAATATCACTCCATCATGATGTACAAGGACAGGAAAGTGCATTTCAGCCACCCACTGTAGTGCTGTTCCAGTGCTTCAGTAAAGAGAGGACTGCAAGGGCAGTGGAATTGTGGAGATGTGGGTCCCAGGTGACACAGGGAAGGGACTTTAGGATCTGTTCCACTATATGAATGCAGCCTACTGGTTTTGAGGGGAAAAGTCTGTAACAGATTGGCTCTGTAAGGGATAGTCTGTAGGATACTGGGCAGCAGCCATTCTGTCCTGCTGTGGGAGCAGCACTGAAACCTCTTCCACTTCACTACAGCCCATGTTGAAGTCAACTGGGAGCATGGAAAAGATGCCTTCATTGGATCCTGGGGTTTGCTGCATTTTCAGGAGCTCAGAGAGCAGTGTGTGTTTTCACCAGGAATTTCTGATGGTGCAGAAAAGTGCAATTTCTTATGGAGTCTAAATCATACTAACAATAAACCTCTGTTTTTCACCCAAAAACATTCTCAGTTAAAATATATTGCCCTGAAGAGGCACTGCTCACCCTGCTTTGCATTGGCAAGTCTGTGGCAATAGGTCATCCAAAGACTCACCTTGGTGTGTCAGGTACATCTTCTTTTCTGCACATTTCACTACACGTAGCTGCTTTGAGTGGCATCCTTGTGCAGTGTCTGAAGGATGTGATACCCCAGCCTGACTGACAAACAGCTCTCACATCCAGACGAACATCCCTTCTCTTGTTCCTTCTCATGTTTGCTTTCTGCTAAGTGACTGCAAGATGAGAATCATCAAAACAGAAGCTTATGTAGATTGAGCAGATTTCTCAATTAGAGCAGGTTGCTCGTGGCTTTGCATGGTTGAGTTTTGCATATCTTTAGGAATGAAGATCCCACAGCTATACCAGGTCCTGTGCCAGTGTTTGATCATTCACAGAACTGTAATATTATTCTGAATTTTCAATCAATGTTTGCTGTCTTTGCAGCTATGTCCTCTTGCCTCTTAGCCACTACCTCCAAGTGCCTGAGTCTGTCTTCTCTACATTTCCCCACTGCAGCTGAAGACAGCATTAAAGTCTCTCTCTCCCTTTACCCTTCTTTTCGCAAGACAGAGCAGGTTCTGTTCTCATAGCCTATCTCTGTACACAACATCTACGTTCCCCTAATCATTTCTCTAGGCGGAAACAAGCTGGGATCTTAAACTCAATCTGGATTTCGCTCCTACTTGGAGCTTCTGTCCATGTTCTTATCAGTTAGGATGTGGTCTTCATTGGTCCAGCCAGAAACAGAGAGACAAAGTGCTGGAGCACAAAAGAAACACCGTCGTCGAGGATCAGCACAAGACATCTGATACCAAGACAGGCTATGCTTAGAAATTAGTAACCCCAGAAATGGGTCACTGCTCTCTTTTTTTCTCTCATCAGATATTCCTCCTACATGAGCTCTCTGGCTGTCGGCTGTTTGAAGCTGAATACGAGGTGGCCTCTTGCTCAGATTTTGTTCCTCAGCTTTGACGATCTGTGTTGAACTTAATCAGAGGTATTCTGAGGCAGCTGTAAGTTTGCTTTCAGAGCAAACTGAAAACCTTCACCAGCTTGTCTTAGGAGAAGCTCTCCTACAAGTGTCGATGTACCAGCTCAGGTTAGTGACTGCACTGTACTCCTGGACAGCATTTAAAAGTCCCCCATCTCGAGCTTGATTCACAGATTTACAGCAAAAGCGGTCATTTCTTTTATCCATTTTGGCTCTCTGAACCTTAGTCGCCCAGCCTAATCTTGATGTCAAGGCTCCCCCTGCAGTCACTGGAAAAAGATGTGCACCTGCAGGGAGCAAATCTGTCCACACAGGTTTCCTTTGATTGAGATACTTGGGAGGAATGAGCCCCAGAAGGAGCACGGTCTCATCCCAGAGGCCATGTGGCACTCCAGGCACTCGGAGGTGTTGTTTCTGGAGCATCTGACCTCTGCCCCACCATGCATCAAATCCAGCACAAGGAAACTGAGCAGGCTGGTTTGATCCCCATAATGAGTTGCTGCATTTCCTTCTTTTCCTCTGTGCTCTGAAAATCACCCTTTTACTCATAGTCCAACCTGTATTTCCAGAAGGAGGAGCCTTTGGGTCTCAGTTCTTCAGCAAACCTGTGGCAAAGAGTCAAAGTAATTTATCTGTCCTCATTTGCACACATACATCTGTCTTTCTGACAGAAGTGATTGCAAAGAGCACAGATATGTCTGCCTTATCCGAGTATTTCAGTGCAAGCATCACAGCTGATTCCAGGAGAGAAAGGAAGGAAGGGAGGAAGGAAAAGTGTGAAAGAGAGAAAGAAAAGGAAGGTGAAGGCAAAAAAAAATTAAAAAAAAAAAAAAAAAGAAAAGTAAAGGGAAAAATAAAAGGGAAAAGACAAACTTTTTGGAGCTTGCAGTGTTTCTCTAACAAAGATCTTCCCAAATGTTGTTTTCTTTGAAATCTACCCACTCTGCAATGCTGATATGCTCCAAATAACATTTGCCATCCTAAGATTCAACAAGCAGCCTCAGCACTCTCCTCCAGTCCCTGCACATTATTTCCTCTGCTCTAACACCATTCTTCTCCTTCTCCTCACCTCCACATTCCTGCCTTGCAGTGTTTCTGGATCCCATCCCTCCCCAGTGGAAGACCAACCATCTCAGCTTCCTACAGCCCTCAAAGGAACCTGTCAAGTTCCCTGCAGCCCCCAGCTCACAGCTCTGCTATTATTTTCCTTTCTTATCTACTGATATTTCAGCTTTACTCGGTAAAAAACAGACCCAGCCTTTGTACAGACACTTCAGGCAAGGATGAAGAGACAAAACAGAAACTCATCACGCACATTGCTCAGTGAAAGCAGGCTGTAATGATCCATTCTAAAGCATTTTGCTAACACTCATGAGAAAAATATCCTTCTTCAGGACGTTGTTTGGTCTTCCTTTGAACAGATTTGCCCCTGCACTTAAATGTTTCTAAAATGTTTCTGACAAAGTACCACTTTCCAGCAGAATATCTTTGTTTTCCAGTTAAGATCTAGACACTTCCCAATGCTCCCTTGTGGCAAAAAATGAAAATGTTCTTTTTCAATGAATCCTCATTTTTCATCCTTCTTTTTTTTTTTTTTTTTTTTTTTGGTGTGTGTGTAATCCATAAACAAGAGTCTAGAAATCAGCCCTGCGTGTCTGCCTGATCCTTTTTATCTTTCTATCGCTTATCATTTTGTTCTACTATAAATTTTACTATCAAACTTAAGGCACCCATCTGTATGCATCCAAGTTTTGGCTATTTAATATTCATCTTTCGATAACACTTGCGGTTCAGCAAGCCTCCTAATTAGCTACTGGCTGAAGTGCAGAGTTATTGTTTAGAAACACTGACCTTCCACCCATGGGATCTCGTTTTTCTTTGCTATCGCTAGCTAGAAATTTGGAACAGAGCAATACTTAATCCTGCTGGCCCTGCCAATGTGAGCTTCCCATCCTTCTCTACCACTTTGCTTGCTGAGGGCTGGCTTAAGCAAAATTTCCATTCAAGATTCTATGAAAAAACTCTGGAACAGCTCATAGTAAGACGGCCCATACTGAGGTTTTGCTCTCCATAGGTGAGCGTTATCTGAAGCACCTGTATGGCAGAGGTGCTGGGGCCAAGTTCTCTCTGCTGCACAGCATTGGTTCGTGCTCATCGTTTTTGCTCTTGTTTCTTTTTCATCAGTGTGTTAGGCAAACCTTCTTTCAAGTGTTTTCATTCTCTGCAGCCAGTAAAAGATAACAATCCGATACAGAATGTTCTAAAAGTGGAACCACAAAAAGACTATTTCCTGCCAGCCCCTATGTCCCCGGCAAAGGGAGCTGTGCATCCCAGAGGAAAATTAAAGATCTGAAAGAGCATCTGAAAATTCATCAGCTGAATTTCTCGGTGGATCTCAACAGCAAACTGAAAAGCAGGAGCGGGATGCAGTGGGCGAGCAAAGATCTCCACCTAGTGAGACGGAGCGACAGGGCAGCGTGCTGCTTTGAGGGCTTCCTGGCAAAGCTGGGCAGGAGGTGAGAGAAACAGCTTCCAGTGGTGCAGAAGATGCAGCATCAGTGCTGTCCAAATGCCTGTTCTGAATCACAGCCTGGGGGCGAGAGCCACAGCCCACACAACACGGGGCAATGCACCAGGCTGTGTCCAGCCTCTGTGCAGCACTGGGAGAGCAATAAAAGTCCACTCTCTGAGCCCTAACCTGCACCCAAGGTGATCATTTCTCTGTATTAACCACAGCCGAGCAGGCTGCATGGAAAAGTAATGATTGCTTTTGGCTGTGGACCTTTTCATAAGATGACATTTTTCCTATTGATGAGATTACATATTCTGTGGTGAGCACAAGATAATTGTAATTTCCAGGACTAATACCGAATGCATAAAGGTTATGGGTAGTCCTATTAAAGCTTTTATATTGGTGGAAAATTGTATGTTATGAGCTGGGAGAAAATTAATGGCCATTCTTTTGTGGTTTGCATACAATTAATCCCTAGGGGGCCTTTCTGTTCCATCTGCAACAGGTGACCTGTGTTTTATTAAACCATCACCCCTTTCTACTCTCAAGGCTCTGGGTTGTTCCTTAGCATGTCTTGCTGAGTTCACAGGAGTGCATGAGTGCTCTCAGCAGCTCACCCCTACAAGCAACATGTTGCTAGCCAAGAAAGGCTTCTGGATGAGGAGCCAACTTTGCAAGCAATTACACCAGGCTAACATCATGGTAAGAAACTGAAAACCAGGAAACACCTCTCAGAAATGGCCACTGAAACATTTCGTCCTGGTGGATGAGAGACTTAACATGAGCCAGCAGTGCGCTCTGGCAGCTTGAAAGGCAAATGGGATCCTGGGCTCCATCAGGAGAGGGGTGGTCAGCAGGGATAGGGAGGTGATTGTCCCTCTCTACTCGGCTCTTGTGAGGCCCCATCTGGAGTACTGTGTTCAGGTGTGGAGCCCTCAGTATAAGAAAGACATAGAGATTTTGGAAAGGGTCCAGAGAAGGGCGACTAAGATGATCAGGGGACTGGAGCACCTCCCCTATGAGGACAGGCTGAGGGAGTTGGGCTTGTTCAGCCTGGAGAAGAGAAGGCTGCGGGGTGACCTCATTGCAGCCTTTCAATACCTGAAGGGAACCTACACCCAGGAGGGGTGTAAACTCTTCAAAAGGGCTGACAATAGCAGGACTAGGGGAAATGGATCCAAGTTGAAGGAGGGAAGATTTAGGTTGGATGTTAGGGGGAAGTTCTTTACCAGGAGAGTGGTTAGGCCCTGGAACAGGCTGCCCAGGGAGGTTGTGGATGCCCCGTCCTTGGAGGTGTTCAAGGCCAGGTTGGACGGGGTCCTGGGCAACCTGATCTAAATGTGTATGTTTGGTGGCCCTGCCAGGCAGGGGGGCTGGAACTGTATGATCCTTGAGGTCCCTCCCAGCCCGGGTGATTCTGCGATTCTGTGATTCTGTGTGAAACATTTCACAGAGTCACAGCAGCAAGGAATGTCTTAGGCTGGAAAGGAGAGTGATGGTCGCTGGGGCTGAGCTCCCTGAAAGGCGTGCATTCAGAGGGGCCTTCATGGAGGCCTTCATAGAGGCCTTCAAGGCAGGCCTGGCAGCACCACAAGCACATCTCCACGCTTGGATTTGGGCCATGCAGGTCCAGACCAACAGCAGTTGTCATCTTGGTCAGGGCTGAGACTTCTCTTAGCGGTGCTTTGCTTGTCTAAAGGATGGCTCTGCTGCTGTCCCTTCTCTGCAGGACATTTGCAAGCCTCCCAAGAGGAGAACTGCCGTTTGATTTCCCTTCTCAGATTTACCTTTCAGAACAAGGGATTCCCCACCTCTTTAAAATGACCTGTCCCCTTCCCTTTCCTGCCTGCTGCTCAGGATGGAGAGATAAATCCAATAATAACCCAGCAGTTTTTCCACTGCTCAAATAGCAGGCACTCACTGTGCAAGCAGCACAGATCAATCTAGGGCAGCAGATCTGCATTTTAGAAATAATTGGGCTACAGCCATCAGGATGACATCTACCCTGTCATCACACAACCTCCACACTGAGCTTATTCTGGTAGGCAGGAGAAACCAAAACGTTGATGGTGGGTAATGCCTGCATTTCAGTGATGACCTTTCACATCAGTACCAGGCGTAAAATGCCCGTGTCCCCACTGTGGAGTTACAACTAGACTTACCAGAGCACACTGCACGTGCTGCAATATTCTTCCTGAAAAGGATCTTAAGAACCTGCAAGTTTGCTTGGAAGATGCACAGCTTCTCAAAAATCTGTGTGAAATCCAGGTGCAAATTTTCTCCAAGACATAATAGCTTGACCTATGAGATATCCAATTGAATTGACAACAACTAAAATGCATCAGACCTGCTACTTTTTCAAGGTTAACAGTGCATCTTTGCATACTTTAAGTTTAGAAAAATATTTTTCTTTCATTTTTTAAATATTAATTATAGTTTTACTACCATTCCAGCATTTTCAAAGGATGTCAGTTCAAAATCTCTGCTTCGCCAACAGCTCTGGACTTGGGCTGCACAGTAAAACAGATTTTGATGCCTTTTGTTGGGCCAGGACTACCAGGATGCAGGGAGATCACATGGCTCATGTTCTCAGAGCACACGTTTCAAAACCCAGGTCAGTGCTTTGCTTTGGACTACATATTACCCCTTCTGTGATTAATGCTGTTACAGAAAAATCGTTGTGAAGTTGCTGGTATGGCTGGGACTGAAGTCATGGCTCAGATTTTAGCAGTACTCTTTTAGCTCTTCTCATTGCATGGGGATAGTTATCTGGATTAGAGGTAAAGGCTGAAGGTGCTGAGGTAAGGATGCATCCTGAGCCACAAATCCTTAGATCTGGGAAGAGGAAGGAAAAATGTTTTCTTAGAGAGCCGGCAACATTCAAAACATTGGTCCTTATCCAGTGACCCTGCTGTGCTCTCCCAGAGGTCCATCTGTCTTGTCAAAAGCTCTGCTAAATTCCTCCAATCTGCTTCTCACTTGGCTTTGTGATACCAGTGAGGTATTGCAAATAGAGGAGCCTAATGTCAGCTCCCACTTTGCCAGTCACAAGATCTATGTACCATAACTTTTCTTACTGCAAGCAAAGCTCGATTCAAGAAAAATCAATTTTGTTGTGGTCTGTCTAGGACTCATCACTGCAAGGATAATGTGTACTCCTGTTTACCATGTGGGAACATAAAATTCATTTGGTTTGAAGAATGATTCATTAACTGCCCCCAAATGGCAGTTGGACTAAAATTAATTTGGTTTTGTTTAACTGAAGGAGCTCTGCTCTCTGCATGCATAGCTGGGAAAGCAAGAAGAGCTTGCTGTGCCTCATAACCCCTGCAGAAACACAGGGCTTTGCTACAGAGCTCCCCACCATGACCATTCCTCTGTTTTGCATGGCTGCACAGGCTAATACCAAGCTTTGAGAAATCAACCCATCTTTGCTAAATTATTCAGCAAAGCTAAGCACAGCGCACTGGACCTCATTCCTCCACAGGGCTCAAGGTATCTATTGGTCTCTGGGAAAGGAGAGTTAGCTTGGCCCCACTGCTTCTTCATATCTGCACCTGCTGCCCATGGTCAGGGCTTTGTCTTGCTGGTTCCTGTCCACAGCAGACATCCGAGCTAAGCTGGTCTACTGATATCCCCAGAAGAGATCATCTGTCCCCTTGCAAGTGTAAAAATATCCCTGCAAACATCACCTATGAAGTATGAAGTGCTACAGTAGGAAATCCCAGGTGTATTTCCTGCCCCACATGAGGCCTCCATATCACAACTATCTACAGTACGTGCTGTGGCCTGGTTGAGAGCCTGGTACCCAGAAGAATGTTGTTTAAGATTAACGGGGCTATGCTCCAGCCCTGTCACATTCATCACAAACCCTGTGGCATGAACCAAAATCTCCCCACTGTGGCTATCTGTATAGGTTCATCCAGATCTTCTCTTGGTGATAAGTGATGTCTCTCAGAGGTCAGCCTTGGGACTGGTGCTCTTCAACATCTTTATCAATAACACAGACAGTGGGATCAGATTACTCTCAGCAAGTTTGCTTATGATGCTGATGATGATGCTTGCTGAGTGGTGCTGCTGATACAACAAGAAGTAATGCCATCCAAAGGGACCTGGACAAGTTTGAAATAAGGGCACATGGGAACCTAATGGAGTTCAGCGAGGCCAAGTGGAGGATGTTACTGTGTCAGGGCAATCCTAGATTTGTGTACAGACTGTGAGAAGAACTCCCTGAGAGACAGCCCTGCAGTGAAGGACTTGGGGGTTCTGGTGGATGAAAAGCTGGACATGAGCCAGCAGTGTGCACCAACCCTGGGTGGCCTGAGCTGATGGGTGCAGGCAGCCCACAGCAGGGAATGGGAACTGGGTGATCCTTAAGGTCCCTTCCAACCCAAATCACTCTCCAATCCTATGATTCTATGATTCTAAAGTAAGGGCAAGACTCAATTTCTCAATGAGGGCTGGCTGCGGTTCACTCTCTGCAAGCAAGGGACCTCTACAGTTCATATATGATGTGATTTATTTTGATTTAGAAGTTCAAGTTTCATGGTTTGAAGGTTGATAGCAAGCTATGCAGATCCTCACAATTAAATAATGATTTTATCACATGTCATGAAGTGGGAGAGCAAAGGAGAAGTGAACTTGGAGGGTTTTTTGCATGTGATGTCTATATGGCCTTTGGTAGCTGACAGGCTCTCCAGCATCAGGGTTTGTTGTTGTTAGATTGTATAACAGAAGGTTTGGAGTAAATGGAGAGCCATGGCAATCCATGATGTTGACAAGAAGTTGAGAAGAGATCCAAGCATGCCAAGCTGAAACAACCAAGCCATGGACAGCACTCCTCTCCTGTGGGTCAAGGCAGGAGCCCAGACATCCTGGTCATCCCTGATAAGTGTAGTGGGAAGCAAACCCTGTCCCCAGCTGCAAAACAAAACAAAACAAAACAAAAAAACACCACAATAATAATGATATTTAATCTCTCAAATGAACCAATCCACCCTGCTATGAAAAACCAGCAGCTGTAAGCTCTGCATTTCACAAAAAAAAAAAGCTGGACCATGACATGCCATGATTCTTTCCAGCCCCTGTTTTCCTCCAATCATTTAGGTGGGGTAAAAAATGCAATAGTGGAGTAATAATAATAATGTCTATAAATAAAATCTGAAATATTTGGCTGAAAACTATAACCTTAGCACATGGACATCTGGAAACAATACAGAGAAAACAATGAGGATTCCCCAGTCTGCAAAATTATGTACATGGAGAAAGTCCTTCAAGCCTGCTCTGGGTAGCTGCTCTGCTTTCAGGCACTCACAGGTTACATTTTCTACCCTCACTTCTTAGAAATGAAGCAAAGCCTGTTCACGTGATCCCGGGACTGAAAGAAAATCCCAGCATCTCAGAACTTGCAATTAAAATCACCAGTGGTGACAGCATTGGGAATGCTACCTTCAAGTTATCTAAGATTTGTTTGTTTTGAATGTCTTCTGCTCAGAGGGAGAGGATCTCATTACAGCTTGGAGAGTGCCTCAGGTGGAAGCCACAGCTGTGGGGCACGGTATCTCTGCCTGAAAGCATGGAAAGGTTTATGCTCCTCAGCCTTCCTCCCTCCAGACACAAATGCCTTTTTTTCTAACTCACACAGACGCAAAGGAAAGGTGCTGCAACCTCAGGGTAATCAGGAGGAGTTTGAGATCTATGCACATTTGTTTTGGGGAACAAAAAGGAAAATGGAAAAGGTGAATGGGACGGGAGCAGGAACAGCCCCAGACAGGACAATGTGGGGCTTGTGCCCCAGAGCTCTTCCACGTGGCTTCAGTTTGCAGAAAAACCTTTGGCAGTTCACCTTCCGAATAAATTCCAGCCTTCATCTCTGGTCACTTCTGGATCCTGCTGATTTCAGGTCTTGTCTGGGCATATCGATTGTCCAGCAGTGAAAATGCTGGCATGTAAATTGCAGATTGGAGCCAAGCAAAGGTGGCTGCATTCAGAGCACATAGGTAAAAGAGATTTATTATAAGGGAAAGGTGTGTTTATTCATCTGCTGACCTCAGGCCCTGCATTACTGCACTCCTCATAGACGGCTGCTTGCTGTTGACATTGGGACATCAGTTTAGCAGGGGCAATAGCCAGCTTTTAATCAGGGAGTTTAGGCAAAGCAGAACCATTCCAAGGAAAACGCTCCATAAAGTGATCCTGTCCAACCTGATGCAGCAAAATTAACAGCCTCATTCTGGCCGGGCTAATTCCTTTTTGTGATTATCATTATTATCCTGTTTTCATATTGCAATAAATAATGTAATTACTGAAAGATGAGTGCTGATTAACACGGGTTCCCTGTTTCACTGGCAGGGTGGAGATGTGCGGTGAGCCTACAGATCCAGCCCAGGGATGCTGCAGTTTTCTTGGATAATATTTAATCTGTGGCTCACTTGGAGTCCTTCCTGCAAAGAAGGATTGATTTGGTGACTGAAAGCATCCAGACCACGCTATCCTATGCAAGACTATGAGCTCCAAGGACTACTGTAAAGGGCAGAAGCCAGGAGCTACAGGAGAGATGTGGATGCAGACCTCAGTGCAACTCATGGACATTTGGGAGTTCGGCCACTCACTCCATTTCTCCAGACCTGTTCTTCCCATGTGTATGATGGGATCTTGTGCCTTTTTCTGTCCAATGTGGAAGGGATGCAGAGCTCCTAAGGCAGTGCAGTGCTGGGTGGTGGGGAAAGAGGGTGTTACTGGATGTGGTGCTCAGGGACATGATTTAGCAGAGGGCTGTTGGAGTAGTATGATTAGGTTGTGGTTGGACTTGATGATCTATAAGGTCTTCTCCAACCTGAGCAATTCTGTGATTCTATGTGGGTCAAAGTGTGGGACTCTGACCTGCCCATCTGAAGTACAGAAGACAGAAAAATTTAGAAAACAATAAAGTTTCCACCCCTTTGCAAAGCTGAAATAACGACAAGATACTGAGACTGACTTCGGCTCCATTTAATGGGGGATGATTAACCCACCCGTCACAAGGCCAAAGAATTACACTGGTTGGGAATTTTCCAGTTAATGTGCCATTTGATACTTTTATCTGATTTTCAAGAATTTAATTGATATCTCAATTATGGAAGATATCGCTATTAACATCATTCTCAAGGAAATCCCTGTCACTGCTGTGACTTTACACTTCCACATGTTCCTCTCGTTGCCACTCCCCACGGTGCTGGGGGATGTCAGATGTTCTCCCAGCACGTTCCAGTCACACAGATCTCACCACTGAATTTCAAAATGCCACAGCTGCTACAACAATTAAAAATGCAAACAGGGAAAACAGCATCCCATGCAAGCGAGAGACCGTGGACACATTTATGGCACTTTATGTAGACCAGATACAATGGAGTCATTTGGAGCTCAAAGCAGCTTAGTGTTATCCTCCATCCACCTCCATTGGGTGCCTGGTGCAGACTGCAGGTCACAGCCCCTGTGCTCCTTCCTGGACTCAATGGAAATCAGTGCAATGACAGTGCAGTCCCTCTGCAGCACGCAGCCTGGGGGAGGTGCCAGTGGTGGAGCAAGGCGAGAAGCTCAAGGCTTTGAAGCCTTTGAGAGATTGGGTAGATGGCAGTGATGGGCAGACACCCAGCCTCAATCTGCTCCACACATGATGAGCAAGGAGGAAGAGGTTGGCTGAACCCAGCTATACTTTTCAAGGGCAACAAGAAAGGTCCTTTGCTCTGCCTGTTACTGGGAAGCAGGGGTTTCTATTACTCATCTGCAGAGACTCCGAGGCAAAAACCTGATGACCGAAGTCAAATAGATTCTCACAACTGATGAAGTATTTCCAAAAGGTCATTGCAAGCTGTTTTTTCTTGAAGTGCAAGCATACAAAAAGGGGTTACCACTCCCTGAACGTAGGTGCTTTTTCTCATGTGCTGTTGAATTAGATATTAAATCCTCAGATGAGCTAAATGAGTTGATCATGGCTAATGTTATTACCAGGAGTGCCAGAGGAATCAAAGATGATTAGCCACTTGTCATAAAGTCTTAGCACAAAGGACAGGGAGAATTAATCTGTCCCACTGACCTAATTTTGGTTTCCATGTGGTTCTCATTGCTGCATGATAGAAATATGGAGAATAAGCAAGGAGAAGTGGAAAACTGAAATGATGAAACAGTGATTTACGTGGCAGAACCAAGACCTGGAAGAGAGTTTATGCAATTTCATAGTGCTTTTTATGAAAGGTCACAGTTTGCTGAGAAAGTCCAAAAGGAACCTGGAGAACTGTGCAGCTCCCAATAAAGCAGAATCATTTACAGTCAAAGGAATTTCTCACCTGGATCCAACAAATGTGCTGAGCCACATCCTATCACACAAATCAAATGCAGACTCCTGCATTTGATGCCTCAACCTGCAAAGAGCTCCCACCACTCAGGTGAGGTGAGGTATATCCCACTAGGCTGCCCAGCTTTGCAATAGATGGGATGGAACCAGCAGCCTCACCAGTGATCAAGTCTGTAGGTTGCTCCAAAAGTAATGCCTCCTATTTCTGTCCACAGAAACTATAACAAAGAGCTCCATAACACTTCTTGATACTGGATTTTCTTAGCTACAGAACACTATTTTTCAACATAATTACCGCCACTGGCTTTGTGTTTTTGCCACTGATGAACAAGAGCTGCATGTCATGCGCATTACAATTTGATCCAGTGGATGTGACCCCTGTCATCACTGCCACTGCTGATGCAGTGCCTCACTGTGCTCACATCCACTGTTTGGTTTCCATAAACACTCAGTAAGCATCAATGAATGTCAGTGGGTGCCATTTTTTCCACGTGGAGGAATACAATTCCATCCCTTTGCTTCATATGCACTTCCACATCAGACAGCATTTTGTCACTGCTGCCATTCTGTCCCCCCTCTGCTGCCACCTGTCACACGACAACAAAATGTAACAGGACATTGGTGGGTAGGTTCAACCTCTACTGCTATCCCACCACCATCCCCCTCTGACTCTGTGGGTCAACAGAATGAAACAGGAGGCATTACTTTTGGAACATCCTCATCTTTATGCATCTCTGCAGCTTTCACTGCAAAGCTCCGCAGCTAACAGTGGCAGAACCAGCTCTCACTTTGGCCCTGGCAGCTCCTCTCCTGGCCACGACCCAGCTTCTCCACAGACGGATGCAGCAGCAGCCCCTGTCCATCCCCAGCACTCACGCTGCTCACCTTTCCCTCGGTGCTGACTTCCTTGACACAGCTAATTTCCCAGAGGAGATGGACTGATTCTTCACCACTACTGTGGATTTAATACACACTATTTATCACCCGGCTTGTCACTCAAATGGCAGAAGTGTGTGTCTGCACAATATATATGCAAAAATCTCCATTGCGTTTCGTTAATCCTCTGATGGCCATCAATAAATTTCAGGGATTTGGAAGCCTTTCAGGAAGAATTTTAAGAAGTAAAATGTTTGCATACATATTTTCCTTGTTGTTGCTTAGATTCTCACCGGCCCCTCCCATTTAAAAATGTGCCAACCCACAGCAGCTCTCTTGTTTTAATTATGTCAGTCTGCCAAAACAGTGACATTGTCCTGGTTACATCAGTCTCACTACCCGGGGCGAGCAATACATCAGAGGAACATCAGTTACAGTTGTTCTGACGTCAGCACGTCCTACAAGCCATAGCCCATGAACTGTACAATCCCAAATGCCTGCAGAGATGTCTGGGGTAGGACCTGGGCTGGGTCTTCTGCAGCTGGCAGTGAGCAGGGCAGCACTGGGTAGTGCACAGCAGGTCTGCCTCGTCCAATAAAGCTCCTCAAGCCTTGTGCAGGTCCTGTAGGGCATTTGGGCAGCAGCTGCAGGCACAGCTGGGCCAGGATTGGCCAGGCTCCATGTTTGCCGAAGCCAAATGAGGCGACAGGTTAAGAAGGGCACACCACTCGTTGGGGATGCTTTTGCCTTGTGCAAAAGCTTGGCATGAAGTAGGTCTCTGAGTTCAGACAGAAGTCTGCCTCGTGCACAGAATGATCCTACCCAGATCGTGTGTGATGATGGAAGGTTTCCTGGAGGATGGCGGCCATCTTTTTCTGCTTGATCCACTATTATACACACAAAAACAGCTTCTGGCTGCTGTTGACCCTGGCTGATGTGTCCCCACAGCACTCCCAGGTGTCCGAGTGCAGGAGGATTTCAGGACATTCTGATGCACTCAGAGCTCCCCAGGGCATGCAAGGGAACGCAGGGTCAGGACTGCATGAAACACATTGGTGGTAGGTGGGTGGTTGGGCTGAATGGTCTTGGCCATCTTTTTCAGCCCTGGTGATTCTATGACTCTGCTGTTCAATGAAACCTCGCTGTATTTGAGGTTATCAAGAGTTTTCTTATATTTTTCCCAAAGATGCAGTCTCTGTAGAGACTGTACTTCAGCACTATTTGAGCCCCATCCTCCAGCCCCCAACCCCTGAGAACAGCCCCACCATGAAGCAGATGTGTGCCCAGCTTGACCCAGACACTTCATCCATTTCAGCCTGGCCCAGCTGGAACTGCTTTGTCCCCATGACTCATCAGATGCTGCTGCTTTGTCTCCCTGTAATCGTCCTATTTCTGTGCCACAGATACCTCAGCAAAGTTGTCTGCTGTAAGCATTGCTCAATATTTCTTATGGAGACTTCTGAACTTTGAGGTTATTCCCAGTGGATCTCTGTTATCACAAGCCATTCAGTGAGAAAGCCTAAAAGAGCACTTTTTTGGCTCCTTGTTGGGACTAAAGCTTTGTATATAAAGGAAGGATGAATAATGATGCTGAGATAGGGTTATCTGGACAAACAAACACTGAATATCTGAGATGTTCGTACTCTGCAAACATTCCTGTGAGCTATCAGCAGTTTTCTTCCTACCTGAACAATGCACACATTGCAGTGTGCATGCAGAGACTGGAGGGGTTTTCATTTATAAATGCAATGCTCAGCTGGCTCAAGATGCCTTCAGATGAGCTTCTGCCTCAGTTTCCATCTGCAAAGGCCTTGTGAAAGGATGCAGTGTGTGAGGAACGGCCCCCAGGGCTCCTGGCACCTGGCAGGCTGTGGTCTCTCCCAGCCTGCATGGCACAAAGAAGCTGTAGGAGGACATGCGAAGGTCATCAGCACAGAGTCTGAGCTCACTCTGCAGGAAGAAAGAGAAAAACATCTCCAGGGACTACAATAAATTGCCATCTTCTTCCCAAAGGTTCCTGTGAAACACTCGGAAAAGTGACCTCATTAATTAATGAGATGGGTTAACGCTCTCTCCGCACACTCCACTTAATTGCAGTTCTGTCATTCCCAGTGAATTCTTAATGCCATATCGATTATTCAAAGTTCTGTTCAATCAATAAAGCAATAAACCATGTATGTTTAAAAAAAAAAGTGATTAAAAAGATAAATACATGACACATTTTAAAGAAGCCACGTCCTCCTGCAGCCCACTTAGCAGCTAGGAGCAAGCCATGGGTAAATATGTGTTAGCATCCCTGCCTAATTGAGATGGATAATTGTCTCATAAATTTGTTTTCATCCCTAATCCACGTACCAAGTAATTCCATACAGAAACTACTCCAAACAGTAATGCCCTGTTTTCCTGACTGGTTGCTGCATGGTGACAGGAGAGCAGAGCGAGAGAAGTCCTGGCCAGAAGGTGAGACCACGTCAGCCTGCTGCATCGGGGGCTGGATGGGTGGCATTCCTAAAGGACAAACCTATCTGGGAAGCTGCAGAAACACCTCAGCACAGTTGCTGAAGTTTCCTTATTGCCAAAAGACAGCTGTGCCAACTCCACGCCGTGGAAAGAGCCCTCCTTAGCCCTGGATGGAGCTGCATCTGCTGGAGCAGGAGCAGAAAGCCCAAGTGAGTCCATCCCTCTCCTCCCCCGCCTTACAGCCCATGTGCTGATGATCCTCCGGCTTTGACTTTCCTTGATCACTCCCACTGAGCATCCACCAACGCCTGCAAGGGCCCCCAGAGCCCCCACTCCTGTTCTTGTGGGATCCACATCCCATAGCATCAAGGAAAACTCACAGCCTCCTGTCAAGTGTTTGAGTTCTGTCTCTGTTCCCACCGGTCTATCATCCTGCCACGTTCATGCTATCACCCCGGCGGTGTGGATCATGACAGTGACTATCACATCCAGCTCCTCTGCAGCCCAACATCTGAGATCCATCTCCACGGCTGTAAGTGATGCTGCTGGAATCTGCTACTGCACTGAGGTCACCTGTGGGGGTGGGATGCTCAGCAAGAAGTCCCCAGCTCCCGTTTTGGCCAAGCCTCCTTCTCCTTTACAGAAACAAATGGTACACATGTGTATGACACGGTATTAATTGGATGGTAACAGCTCCCCTAGGGCTTCTTGCTAGAAAGGGTTCGAGGTAAGAGCTGGGAGCCTGGAGGAGAAGAGGAAAAACATTTCTGGGCTTGGGGTATGCTTTTTTTCTTCTTCCTTTTTTTTTTTTTTTTTTTTTTCTTTTTTTTTTATTGAAAACATTGTGATTTAACAACTGCAGGCCTTGTTGAGCATAAATAAATAAATAACACGGAGAACTGGGACACACTAAGCTCTGTGATTGCATAAATATTCAAGCTGCAAAAGAAATATAAGATTTCAAAGGTGCAAACATAATTATGGAGTTGTTATCTATCCCCCATAGTAATTCAAACATAAAGAACATTTCCGTGTCAGCTGGTAAGGGATCCGAGTGAAAATCTGAGATGCTGAACATGGAAAATGTGGCATCCAGCCATATAGCAGCGTGGGGTGATGCTCGCTCACACCATGTGGAGGAACAGCCCTTGGTGGGCTGGGACTGGGGCAGGAGCCTGGGCAGTTGGTGTGAGCTAGGGGTGCTGAGATCTCCCCTGAGCAAAACCAAGAATCCCCATGGTATGGACACCTCTGCACCCTGACCAAGTCCCTGCAGCCAGTTCAGGGGTGAAGACCTGAGCATCTCTGAGCATCTTCACCATGCTGCCATGGAGGGTTGTGGCTTCAGCAAACTGGAGGGCTCAGCGTGCTGCATGGCCATTGTTTGCATCCAGATTTCTTCAACCCCAATATTTTCCACTGTGGATCTACAGGAAAGCTGATCCTTATTAATCAGAGGCTGGGGCTATGGGTTGGAGCTACAGCTGGGATGCCAGTTGGGATGACAGGATGCTGGCAGCAGGGAAAGCAGCAAGGAAGTAGACTCAGGCTCATGTTGCTCTTTTGTAGGAGATCTCAGTGGCAAACAACACTGAATGAAGCATCCATTTTCCAGCTCTTCTTGTCCCCATGCGTGGCACTTGTCCCTTTCTGGGACTCTCAGCATCGACATCTGGTTAGAAAAGGCTGAAGCTGCTGACAGCTCATCACGGGCTTCCTCAGCCCTTCTGCTGGTGCCATTGGTGAGGAGCTGAAACATTTCCCAGAGGACCACAGTGCTGGCTCTCCTGGTCCCTGTGAGGCAAATGCAATGTTGCTTATGGAAAAAAAATGCCCCTTTATTATCACAAAGCCAATTTTTTAACTGACTCTGTGGCAAAGAAAGCAATGCCCCCCCTCACTCAGCACACACTTCACAGCTGCTGTTTGTGCCACTGCTAGAGGTTGGGTTTCAGCTGCATCCCAGAGGAAGGAGGCGATGTGCCACTGGATGTTGGCATGCTCAGGGCTAACTGGTCACCCCTGTTGGACCATGCAAGCTCCATTTGTCACGAGGCAAATACCAGGGACAGGGATGCTGTGTCCTGGGACACATGGGATGCTTGCACAGTATGAATCTCAGCTTGCAAAGCAGAGCCCTGTAGAGGTGATGCCTGTCTGCAGCATCACAGGTTGTGACAGCTATACTACTGGGGAGTGGGGAAGGAGGTCTGAAAAAAGCTCTCAGAGAGGGCAGATTCTCTTGCCAGAGTCCTGAGTCCTGTACTGAACACAGCACTCCTGAGATGCCAGTTTGGAATTCAGTCACTTCTGCACAAGGATGCAATCACAGCATCCTGGAAGGGTAACAGCACCATCTACTGCTGCAGGGTCCAGAAAAGCTTCCTCCTGGTCCCTAGACGTGTGATGTTTTCTTGGCCTGGCCATACCCTGTAGCTGCTCTTCATCCATGAGCTGCACATGGAAAAGTGACATCACATCAAGGACAGAGGCATGGGTAGAGAGGTTTCACCCCGGGTGGAACTGTGGACATTCAGGTAGCAGAACAGCTTCCCTTCCCCTTCCCCTTCCCCTTCCCCTTCCCCTTCCCCTTCCCCTTCCCTGTCCAGGCACCCCCTGTGCAGGTCTCTGCTCTCTCCCATGGAGAAAGAGCCTTGGCTTTATTTATTTAAACCAAATAAAGAGATTTCTCACATTATTTGTGGTAAATTTGGGAAATTGAGCTGCAACATGCATAGCCCAGATCACAAATCCCTTCTACCTGTCTCTATGAGACTTGCAGACCACTGGGTGGGCTTGCTGGAGCCCAGGAACATTGCTTAGGGGTAGGCACTGATTTTGGGGAAGGGTGTGTTGTGGACAGAAATTCCTAAGCCACTCATGTTCTGAGGATGCATGGAGATTGCTTGAGGTGAGATGGAAAAAGACAGAGGCTATCCAGCATGGACCTGGCTGGAGGGAGGGGCAGACATGAGACCTATCTCATTCACTGCTGAGATGAATGTCCTTGCTCACTTTCTAGGCAATGAGTTAGTGCCATGGAGGCCTCAAGAACCCAGGACATACCTGCCTTTCAGAGAGTTCATACTGGCATAGGAAAGGTCAGAGAAGGGCTGTGGGAGACCCTCCATCCTCAGGGCACACTGTGGCTATGATGGATGTAGACTATCAGGGCACAAGGAGCTGACGCAGAGCTCTCCATCAAGCAGCAACACCAGCAGTAGAGCAAGAGGGACAACCTGGCCACCAGCACACACCAGCTAGAAGATGAAAATTGAACCACGAGATGGAAAGGGCTGGAACAGACTCAAGTGCAGCAAAGTAGAGCTGCCCAGTCAGGTTATAGAAGGGGCTTCATAGAAGTGCCATCATGACTACAGCCACCTCCAAGACACAGGAGATTCTGCTGTGTGTTCTTAACTGCTGCAGTGCTAGATATCTCCTGCCTAATCAGTCTTGCATCCCATCCCATCCCATCCCATCCCATCCCATCCCATCCCATCCCAACCCATCCCATCCCATCCCATCCCATCCCACCCTATCCTACCCAATCCAATCCAATCCAATCCAGTCCTACCATCCACCACCGTGCTGCTGAGCACGCCAACCCAGAGCGATGCAGGTGACCACAAGCACCTCTGAAGTTGCCTAAGCTTCTTGGGTCTATCAGAAGATACCACCTGTGGCTGCACAATGCCTCTGTCCCAGCCAGGAACAGATCAATAGGCTCAGTATGTCAGCCCTGACCCATGCATGTGTTCATTTGGGATATAATGGCTGGGGTGCAATGGGACCTGACCTGGCCAAGAGTTGAGTCAGGCCCCGTGCTTTTATTTGTAGTGACTGTGTGGTTTGGTGACCACATCTCATTACCCAGAGGGACTGACAGTTGAATGAAATCCTCACTCCCCTTTCACCAAGGAGAAGTCAGAGAACGCAACGCACCCAAGGTGACACCACTCCACAGGGCTACACACAGCGAGTCACATCACCCCATGTCCTGCTTTTGGCTGAGACAGAGTTAATTTTAGCTGCTATGATGCTGTGTTTTAAATTTAGGAGGAAAACAAATTTGATAACACACCACTGCTTGAACTGTTGCTGAGCAGCGCTCTTACACTAAGCCAGGGACTTTCCAGCTCCTTGTGCTGCCCTGCCAGCCAGGAGCTGGGGATGCACAAGGAGCTGCGAGGGGGCAAAACCAGAACAGCTGACCCGAACCGGCCAAAAGGATATTGAATAGCATGTCATGCCATGCTGAACAACGTCAGGGTGGGGAGGAGGGAGCTGCTGCTGCTGCTCAGGGGCTGGCTGGCATCGGTCATCGTGCGGTGCACTGGGCATTGATTGTTTTGGATAGATACATGTATAAATCTACACACATCTATCTATTTATTTATTATTATCATTTTCCCTTCCAGCCGGACGGCCGCACGGAGTCCCGCCATCCCTCAGCCCCACGAGGTGGCAGCAGGCGCCCACGGACGGGGAATTGAGCAGCGGCCAGGTCAACCCGTTCGAGTGAGGGGCTGCGAGATAAGACCCGGATTGGATGGGCTCCCATGGGTGGGATCCTTCCTGAGATTCCACCCCGGGCTGGTTTTCTCCCCCGGCATCTTCATGAGGGACAAAGCAGCGAGGGTTCTCCATTCACAGATGACTCACTGAGATGTTCCCCGTCACACAAACCACCTGGGGGCACAACCTCTCTCAGCCTCAGCGTCCTGGCTAAATGACTTTGACAAAAAGGAGCCCCGTGTTCCAAAAGTACTTCTGACTGTGTCCCTGCCCGGAGCCTGGCACTGTGCCCCTGCCTCCCCATCACCACGGGTCGGTCCCTGGGCAGGATGCAGGAACCAGAGGTGCTGCAGAGCATGGGGTGAATGTGGGGGCAGAAATCAAATGGGGCACACGATGGAGAGGGCTGAAGCACAAGGCTGGGCGCTCCGAGGGGAAGAACCAGTTCTGGTCAGCCTGGAGCTGGTGCAGGAGCAGAGTGGGGAATTAATCTCAGCAGAGGGACTAACATGAAGATTTCCATCTCTTTTTTCTTTTTCTTTTTTTTTTTTCATCTTTTTTTTTTCCCCCAACTGCTTCTTTAAGACAAATCACCTACTCCCTTGAATCTGGACTAGGAAATCCAAATCCTTCCCAGTTCTAAAGAGCGTTTTCAACACCTAATGCTCCCAAAATACCAGGCTCTTCTGGCTGCTGGCTCTCAGCTTAAAGGGCAGTGGAGTCATCTCACCCCCAGGGCTTAGCCCTCGTGCCCAGCTAACACGCACACACCTCCCATCGGGAGATGCGGACAGTCCTGACAGACAAGGATGTTGAGCTCATCTCGCCTCTGCCCTGGTCTGTGAGCCCACTGCCCCTTGCTGATGAGGTCCAAACCCACCACATGTCTGGCCAAAGCTCTGCACAGAGTCAAGCTGAAGGACCTCACTTTTCCAGACACTCCCTGATTTCCTTCCTGAGTTTCCTATGCCCCGCTCAGCTGCATCCACCCACAGCCCTTCTGAGCCCTTCTCCTCTCCTCCCAGCCCCATGCACTGCCCTGGAATGCTCTGCTCCCATCCCACAGCCCACACAAGATCTGTCAATCCCTGTGACATTTTCTTGACCCGTTCCATCCCACCCTGCTCCCTGCCTGTGTCCCTGGTGCAGCACTGGGTCCCACTACAGCAACAAACAGACAAAGAGCCCAGAGGGATGCCACAGCCCCATCAGTGCTCCTGGCCACCAGCAATGCCTGTGTGAGGCTAGATCCTTTCCCCGCAGCAGGTGGATTCACAATGATATAAAAAGGTTTTAAAGTATATCTGTGGATTCATCTTCCCTCCCTCTCCTAGTAATGGGTTCAGGATGTTAATTAATAGCTAACTGCTTATGTCTTGCATCTATCAAATGTCTCAGCAAGGAGCCTCCAAGTATTTTGCAGACACTGGCTACCATCCCCTGATTGGAAGCACGGCAACCACAACCCAGAGTTGCTACAGGGATTTGCTGGTGCTCAAAGCCTGGGACAGCATCCCCAGCCCTGCTCCAGCAACTGAACCCACCCTGCTCCTCCTGCCACTGGACTGCCTCCAAGCTGCGGCCTCTTAGCAAACCCTCCAGGCAAGCTGCCTATAAGTCAGAGCCCAAGGCGGGGAAACAAAGAGTTAACCAATATCCTGATGGGCTGGTGAGCTCATCAGAGCTGGGATATGCTCCACCGTTCATTAGGCTCAACAGAGCCCAGTAGACAACATCCAGAGGGATGCAGGGCTGAAAGTGAGCCTGGCTGAGGAGGGCAGGGTGCCCTGCTGCAGCCGTTCCATCTGTGCCACCGCCGGTGGTGGGCAGCCATCGTCCGCCCTCCCCATGTAAGTAGGATGGATTTCCATGGGTTTGGTTCTGGGGTGGTGGATGCAGCATAGTAAGGGTGGGGGGCATGCTTTTGCTGAGCCCCAAAAAGGGGTTCAGGAGTGCTCTTTGCTCGTCAAGGCTCTGAGCACATCGGTGGGGCCAGCCAAACTCCAGGCGATGCTGAGAAGCTGCTCTCAAGGGATGTAGGAGGTTGGGCCCAACCCGGCTCCACCACACCAGTAAATGGACACTGGCTCCAGCCTGGCTTACATCCCGGATGTGGCGGGGCTTGGAGGAGGTGTGTGATCCCCTGCCACCGAGCCTCATTTCCCCAGCCCTGTTCTCAGAGCAGAGCCAGCCTGCCCACAGGGCCAGCACCAGCCATGGCAAGGTAGGGGAAGGGCAGGAGGGAGGATGGGGCGGCAGGGTGCTTTGTGCTGACACGCCTCCATCTTCTCCACGAGCAGAGCCTGCTGAGCCCAGCGGGATCTGTCCCTCCCTGCGCTGACCCGAGGCGATGGGAGGTGGAGCACCCTGAGCTCCCTGCTGCTTCTTCTGTGCGTCGGGGGATGCTCAGTGCAGCCAGACAGGAGCAGAGCTCAGCACGGTGAGTCGGCGCTCGGTCCCCCCAGGTCCCCTCTGTGACCCCCACCTGTCCCTCCTGGCCGTGGGGGTCTCACACTGCTCACCCTCCTCATTTTGGGAGGGCCCTGGGGATCCTGGCTCACTGATATGCACCTCACTCTGAATACTTTTGAACCTGATTGATAGATGCTGAATTAAATTTGGCTGAGGCATGGCATCTCGACAAGTTTCTGCTAAGAGCTTGCATGTGCCTGTCCACAGAGCCTCCTACCCCAACCACCCCACCATCCCACGTGGGCTCTCTGGATCATCTGGTTCCTTGTCCCAGCAAACATGGTCCCACAGTTGTCCCCTGGAGGGTCCTGTATAGAGGGCAAAGCCAAGAGTCAGACTGAGGCACTCCAAGATGTTAGGAAAAGCCATGTCCCAAAAATGTCCTTGTCTGGGCTGGGGATGCTCTGCTGCTCCTGGAGGGAACAGGGGAGGCAGTTAGGTGTTGAGATAAGAGGAATGTGTAAGAAGATCCTGAAGAATCAGAGCTGCTTCCCCACGGGAAAAGGAGATGGGCAGGCTGGGGACCTGTGGGACTAGATCCAGCCTTAGCACATCCTTGGGTCTTCCGAGGGGCTCCGGAAGGTTCTGCAGGTTGGCTGTGGCACCCCAGGTCCTGGCTGCTCATGTGCTGCTCTCAGGCTCAGAGGTGTCAGAAGGATTTTTGGCCTCTGTGGCTGCAGACAGGGCAGAGAGCTGCCCCTGTGTGAACACAGAGATGAGCAGGAAAATTAAATCACTTGTAACCGGATTTATTGGGACCCTCAGCAGATGGGATCCTCAAACATCAGCGTGCAAAGCACTGGGAGAGCAAAAGGGGAGAAAGCATCACTCCTCCTTCTGTCAGGGATGGAGAAAGACCCCGGTATGAGCAGTGCTTGCAGGAGCTGGGGCAGCAGCAGCCAGCCATGATATCTGAGATGTACTCTGGAGGCATTTGCAAGGCAGAAAATGGTCATCTGCGGATGCTCTCCTTACAACAATAATTATTCAAAATGTGGGAGAAACCTGATAGCATTATCCTGCTGGGCTGCTCAGTACAAGCATCACGCATCTTCCAATGTGAGCACATCTGGGATGAATTAGGGATGGAGTATGGGCAGAGCAGGAACTGAAATCACATTAGCTCTCCCAAGAGCTGCAGATGCATGCAGAGCTTGCAACCAAACTCCTGGCCACGTGTAGAGAGCGAAACCTTTCTTGAGTAAACAGAAAGGAACTACGTAGCACCTCATGCAAAGTGCTATAAAAGTGATCAGCATCTGAAAATTGTTGTGAGAGGAATGGTTATGCCAGAAAATAGAAGGGAAAAACAAATCCAGACTAGTGCAAATGCAAGCCTGGAGGGAAGAGCAAGGTTTCTGCAGGAGCCCAACATTATATCTCTGCAAAGTGGAGAGGAAGGCGCTCTGCAGGGCTCAGTGTATCCCAGTGGTAAGCAGGGCATCGATGAGTAGGGAGCTGGGAGCTGGGCTGCAGTGCTGGGGCTGCAGGCAAAGACCTGGGCAGCACAACAGGGCTGAGTGAATTAAAATTATACACTGGCTTGAACATAAAAACTCTCCACAATGGATGCTAGAATAAGAGAAGGACAAGAAATGCCATGACTGTGGAGGAGGAAACCTTGGGAAGAGAGTCACCAGAGGCCATAGCAGATCAGGACGGCAGGATGAGTCCCCTGCTCTGCCCCATCTCTCCTGGTTTGACAGAGTAGGGGAGAGCTGCAGATGGGAGGGATACAAGCACTGAGCTCTGCTTTTATTTTTTGTTTGTTGGTCCAATTCTGGCAAATCTGAAATGGCACAAAAGAGGTCAGTGCCACTAGGTCTGCATTTCTGCAGCAGTGCTTGAGTGTTTCAGTGGGGGTAAACAGAAAAATTACATCAGAATAAACCACAAACCTGGGAAAGGAACACGGGTGAAAGGAATAAGGGAGGTGTCAGCACCCTGGGGTGGGCAGAGGGCCCAGCCCAGCCCAGTTAGGGATTGCCTGCTGGTAATGGCCCAGGCAGGGATTGTTAGGACCTCAGCTCTGGAGCAGCTTTGTAGCTGTGTGTGCCTGCACCAATGTGGTGCAAGCCCCAGCATAAAGCAGCAGCAGCAGAAAATGGGCTGGAGGCACCAGGCTCTGGGCCCATCTCCTCTGCACCTCACCACAGCCAAAGCAGGATGCAGACCTGCAAACCCAGTGTGATAGCAGCAGTGGTGCACGTCTTCCTGGGAGCAAGCTCTCAGCCTGCTGTGCCTGAGGGCCAGGGCAGGGTTTTGGATGAACTGCTCTGGATCAGCACCAGGCTCACAGGCTGCACGGTGCTCGGAGCTGAGCTCAGCATGCCCAGCCCTGCGGCACACTGGACCCTGTGGGCGCTCCCTGCCAGCTCCACGTCCTGCTTTCCCCTGCTCCGATGAAACAGTGGTTAACATAATGCACTGCATTTCCCATTTATCATAATGATTTCCCCATGCTAAAGTCATGCTGTTTCTGGGAAAATGCATTTCCTCCTCAAGTAGGTGAAAATCTAATGCAGGGGCAGGGCCTCTGAGAGAGCCGCAGGGCTGACCCCAGCACTGCAAAGCACAGCACAGCATTTGGCATGAGCTGAGATTCCTCCTGCAGCCCCCCCAGACCCACCCCTGCCATGGGCTGTCTCCCCCCTCCCCTCTCCTCCCCCAGCCAGTACAGGCTGCCCAGGGGCCACCCATGGCCTTGGGCATCTCCAGAGATGGGGCGTCCACAGCTCTGGGCAGCAGTGCCAGGGCCTCATCACCTCCGGGTAAAGAAGCCCTAAGGAAGTGACCTGCCCCAGGGCAGGGGTTAAGGTTAGGGGTGGAGTGGGCAGTGGGACTCCCACAACAGGCAGGATCCAGTCGCCTGTCCTTAAATGTGCTCTTCTCATGTGGGTGTGATGCTCTTCTCCCCTGCAGCAAAGCACCAAGCTTTCCCCAATCTTTAGCTTGGCCAAGGGCATGCATCACTGATGGACAGCACTCAGTCCATCCTCCAGCACCAGTCCTCTGCTCTTTCTCTTTTGTCCACCCTAGGTCTCCTCCTCAGATCCCGCTGTCATGGAAAACCTCCCCCCGAGTCCTAACGGGAGCCTGAAGTCCCCCCCATCCAAGGAGCTGCTGACCAGCAACACAGCCAGCACGCTGTGCATCAGCTCCCGCAGCGAGTCTGTCTGGACCAATACCTCCAGGAGCAAGTGGGACATCTACCACAAGCCCATCATTGTCATGTCCGTCGGAGCAGCCATCTTCCTCTTCGGGACAGTCATTACCACCTTGTCGTGCTTTGAAATCAAGAACAGTGAGGTGTACAAAATGTGCGGCCCCGCTTTCCTGTCCATGGGACTGATGCTCCTTGTCTGTGGCCTCGTCTGGATCCCCATCATCCGCAAGAAGCAGAAGCAGAGGCAGAAGTCAAAGTTCCTGCAGAGCCTCAGATCCTTCTTCTTCAACCGCTGAGCACCTCCCAGGAAGGCTCCCACCCCACTCCTCATGTTAGCCATAAAAAGAAGTGTTCTTGTGTACTCTCCTAGAGGAATTTATCCCAGTCCCTTCCCTATAAGGCAGAACATGCTGTACCGTCCCCAGCATGAAAGTGAACTTTGTATTTTGCCCAGGGAGCTCCAGAAAAAAAGAGATCAGGACTTGATGGTGAGCCCAGTGCCCCGCATCACTCCACCATGCAATGGCCAACCCAACATGTGCCATGCAATGGCCAAACCAGGACATGAAGGGGAAAGCAGAGCTTCTGGCAGCCTCTGTCAGCAGCTTTTGTAGGGCACAACAGTGGAGAGGAGCCAACCCACCACAGTGTGGATAAAGCTGCTGTGAGCACTGGACTTCACGTCTGGAAAACGGGAGGTCCAAGGAGGTATCTCCAGAGTTACAGAGAGGGGCAGCAGAACAGCATGGTCCCGATCCCTTCACAGCAGAGGCCACCAGGATGGGCAACAGATGTCACCAAAGCTTGGGAAGATCAGACATGGGGTCCATGGCCAGGAATTCCCCAGTGCAGATCTGCTATGGCAGCTGAGCAGTATGGCTGGAACAGTATGGCTCAGCTCACTCTGTGCTCAGGGTGCAGCACTCACACAGTTCCACCTGAAATGAAAATTCCCAGTCTGAAAAACCACTCTCTCTCTGGACAACAAAACGTGGGTTAATGTAATTGGGCGCATGATATTCTGCCCCTGACTCCGAGTGGGGCTCTCATTTTTCAGATCCAGCTCACCTCACACAGCATCCCACCTGGGAAGACCTCAGCCCAGCAAGCTGTGGCTCAGTGCCTGGAGTCCCATGCAGGTGAGAATCCAGCACCAGGGGTGGGTAGGACATAGCTTGATGCTGATCAGAGGCAGAAGAGGGGCACAGAAGAGGAGACCCCACCTGCACCTCCATGCAGCATTCCCACCCCCTCCCATGGATCACCCCCTTAAAGCAGTGAGACGTTCCTGGGAATGAAGACAGGCTGGTAAAGGACATGGCATTAGGACAGTGGACATCAGCACAGAACAGCTTCCTTTTGGTTTGGATGCCGCATCCCTCAGGAGCTGCCATCACAGACATGCTGGGAGCTCTGAATAACACAGGAGACCCACTGAAAGCAGACACTGGTCTGCAGATATGGCCCAAAGAGCCCACAGCTCAAAGCTTCATGACTGCTGGGACGTTCCCCCCAGGATGGGGGTAAGGTTAGCAGTGCTGTATGAAGGAGAGCAGCAGAGGCAGCTTCTGGCCCGCAGCTGGCACAAGATGCACATGCTCGAGGAACACATCCTGCTGGCCCAGCTTGGCTGTGCCCCAAGTTGTTTTTCCATGCAGTGCACACGTGTCCCCCGCTGGTGCCAGCTGGTGAGTGGGGTGTTGGAGGTGCGTGGTCTGGCAGCAGACCCAGTAAACCTCCTCCTGCTCTTCAGTCATTCATCCCTCTGAGCAGTGCCCTGCTGTTATTTTCGGTGCTGGCTTGGCACCAGGCTGGTTCTCTATTGATTCAGCTGCATTGGGCACAGGCTCACCCCAAGCTCCTGCCCAAGGATGAGCTGCAGCCAGAAAAGCAGGTGAGCAGCAGGGTTGGCATGAAAGAAATCACAGAGCAGTATGAGGGATGGGGACACAGAGTGGGGTCCTGTACTGCACATCTGCAACCAAGCAGACAGCTGGTGAAGTATCAATGGGATAAGGAGTCACTGAAATCAGAAATGTAACTGGATTCCATGCTGGTTATTTGTAACAAGAATATTTGATTTAATTAAAACAGAAATATCTCAAGGGTTTCTTTCACCTTGCTGCTGTGGTGCTTCGTGCCTGCTGTGGGAGGGGAGCTGGCTGTCCTGGGGTGTGATAGGAGGCAGACCAGGAAGGTTGAAGATATGGGTTGGTCTGTGGCTCTGTGCTGGGGTCTGCCCAGGGACCCCTCAGGTGTGAAGGAGTGCACAGGTGGCACAGGAAGGGGTCAGCAGGGGATGAAGACAGCACAGATGAAGATTAGGGCAATAGCCCAGGCAGGGGTCAGCAGAGCTTGGGTCTGGTTGTCTGAGCTGTAGGGGTCAGAGAGGTAAATAGTAACTGAAGGCAGAGCTGGATTAGCAGGCTGAAGCTGAAGGTGCAGACAGAAGCCCAGCAGCAGAGTGGGAACACTCCACTGTATGAGTGGTCTAAGTGCTACCCAGAGGCTGAGTGGGATCTGCATTTGTGTGTGCAATGCAAATTGGTCCCGGCACTGGGAAACGCTGTTCACAAAGGCTTCCCTGGAAGCTGACACCAAGTGCACGCCCTGACACAGCCCCGCCGACATCACAGGGCCTCTGAGGAGGGAAATCTTGTATCTGTGCTGTGCCATGGGACCAGGGAAGCTCTGTGTCTCGCTGCCTTGGGAGGCTGCAGAGCTGGGAGTTGCCTCTGGGTTCAAAGCAGGGTTAGGACAGCAGATCCCTAAAGGGATGATAAAAACAAGGGGACATCAGGCACGGTGTTAGGTGGCCATCCCCAGGGCACCTCCTCCTGTCACTGCTGGGGCAGCACACAGCAAAGGCACCCTAGGTCTGCACACCCTAGGTCTGCTGGTGCCTTTGGGCTGCTCCCATGTATGCACAAAGCACAGCTTTGCTGCTCTCTGTGCTCATCTCTGCTCTCCCTGCAGCCTGTTTGAATCTTGCTGGGATGCTTCAGATCAGAATAAAGAAACCAGACACATGTGAATACCAGATCAGGCAACAACATCAGTCCTGCCCAACTCTTATTAAAGCTTTGTGATATGCTTCCATGCTCCATAACAAGAACAGGAAACCCATTATGAAATTCACTATGCAGAACAGTGTGCAGGGGAAATGTACCCCAGTGTGTCTGGATGACCCCAGTGCTGTGAGCCTGCAGCAGGTGGGATGCTCCCCATGGTGCTCCTCTCTTGGCAACCCCCAGGGCAGGCAGCATCCTACTGGGTTGAGCTGTCACTTCACAGAAAATCCCCCCATAAAAACCCAAATCTTTCCCATTTCAGTCTTCAGCAGCGTGACCACAAACCAAATTTCACCCACACATGGCAGAACCCATCAGTCCAGGCACTGGCTCAGTGCAGCAGAGGTTTCCGTGCCATGCAGCCCCACCATATCTGTGCCCCCCCAGCAGCAGCAGCAGCAGTTGGGATTTTTCCTCTTTTTACCTGATTTTCCATAACTCAGCCTAACCCTAACATAACAACAGCAAACACCACGTGGGCACAGCTCACCATTAGCTGTGGGCAGATATGTGGGGATGGAGTCAGGAGGGACTGGGCCTTTGAAGGGGGCGTGGCTTGGAAAAGGGGGCGGGGTCTATGAGATGGGCGTGGCATTGAGAAGTGGGAGTGGCTTGTGGTTGTGGGCGTGGTCTGCTGTGTGAGTGGGTGGGGCTTCGTGCTCCCCCAGTGCGGGCAGTGCTGTGGCTGTGCTGGACTGCAGGGCTCCGGAGTGGCAGATGCAGAAATTCAGCTCCTCCATCCTCGCCCCATCCCATAGGCAGTAGTGCCCCACAGATGAGCCCAGAGGGTCTGTGGGGGACGCCGTGCAGCTCTGCCCTGCAAGAAGGTGGGAAGTGCCTGCCAACAGAAAACTGTTTCCTGAAGAAACTGTGATGGAGAGGCCCAGTCAGTGTGAGCCAGGACTGAGGGTGCAAGCTTCTGTGGTCCATGGAGCAGTCCGTGCTCTCCGTGCCCATGAAAAGGAACTTGGCTTGTGTCAGAAGGTTTTCCCCTCTTCTGCTCCTCTCCTCTCACCTCCTGTGCAGAATTAGCCAGTGTCACTGATGCTGGGCAAAGTCCTTGGAGGTTGCGCCCGGGTTTGGCTGCAGCCCAGCCAGTGCCTGCCTTCTGGGTGCAAGGAATTACTTTATTAGAAAGTGCTTTCATTTCCTTTGCTATAAAGCTGAGCACAGGTATGGGAAGGACGAATGTTTGCAGAGGTGAAGAGAGCTCAGAAAATCCCTGCTGGGTGCAGACAGAAAAACCACAGTCAGCCCCCAAGGCTGTAACAGCGGGAAGCAAGGTGAGACATGAGAACTTGAGTCTGGAAACCATCCCTGCAGCTGCTCTCAGTGCAGGTTCAGGTCTGAGCCAGCTCTCTCCTGCTGAACCCACTACAGGGCTTTGCCCTGGGGAAAGCAGCCTCTCCATGCCCCGTTTTAAGGATTTGCCTCCTGACTTTGCAGTTAAATAAATATTGACTGACACCTGCCAGCCCAAGATTTTGTCAGAGTGCTTCCATTCATCTGCTCACGTTCCAGCTGCGCCCAGCTCATGTGTAACTGAGGGACGTGCACTCATTGTTCCCTCTGGAGAACTGGTTCACTCTTGCTGCATACTTCTGCAAACCCGTCCAGGGCCAGCTCCGGGAGCGTGCTCCGCTAACATCGTCCTTTCAACTGCAGCAGAACTGGGCTAGAAAAAGGCAGAAGAGGTAGGCAGTGCTCTCTGCTTGATTTTATTTATTTGTTTTTCAGTATCTTGGGGAATGAAATGCAGCTGTCTGCAGTTTTCTGAGCTGATAATTGGAGGTGAATGAACTTCTGGGAACCTCTGGGTCCCTTCCCAGCATGGGGGAGTGATTTTATTTCGCGTGTGGCGTTTCCGTGAGCGCTATCGCAGGCAGATCGCTGCTCACACGCACTGCTTGGTGGAGCTCAGCACCACGGAGCTGCACCCGGATGAAAACATTTCCCACAGGGCAAATCCCAGGTGGACTTCTGGCATCCAGCAAAGCGCCATGCAACATCATACCTGGGGTAAACGGGGAGCTGCCGTTGCCAGCTTGATTTCTTGCTCTAACTTCGGTGCCCTAAGCAAGAAACACAGCCCCAAAGAATTCTGTCTGGTCTGATGGGATCGAGGTGGCACAGCCTTTCAATGTGTGGGGCTGGGCAGGTCAGGGCTGACCCCAGCTCCTTGCATCAGCCCCACCTTCACCTGAGCTGTTTGCTTTGGAGGATTCAGTGCACAGTGTCTGCATGGCTCGTGTCTGTGGGCATCAGAGAAAGTCAGGCTAGAAGGGGCAGAGAAGTCTTGGTGCATTAAGAGGGGTGATCATTTCCTGAAGATGATGAAAACTATTTAATGGAATATGGAAGGGCTCTCTGAAATCCAGGGAACAGAAGAAAATGACCTTGGAAGAAAAATAAATTAATAGATAGATAAATAGGCAAACAAAATGGGAGCTGGACGTGTCTGTGGGAAGACAAAGCAAAAATCCCAGTCTTCAGAAAGTAACAGGGCTCAGTCTCATCAGTAAAACTGTGACCAGGGTACCTCCAGCATCATCAGCACTAGCCCTCCAGTGAGTTCTTCCAAATGCAGCGGGACAAAGGAGTTAAGAGCCACAAACCTCCTCCATCAATCTTCACTGTCACTGTAGTCCATCGAAAGAAGACCACAGAACAAGGATTCCTTCTAGGGGGTGGTCAGGTCCTGCAAGCTGCTGTGCTCCAGCCCACTGCTGACAGATCCTGGGGTGACAAACAGAGGCTCCTTCCAAAGGCCTTGGAAGAGCAGAATGCACAAAGAAGAGATCAGTTATTTATTTGCATATTCAAAAGCCTTCACTGTTCTGAGATGAGGGGAGGAAAAAATTCTCTGCCTGCAGAGCTGTGTTTTTGGGATGGAGCAGCTCACACTGCCATTAGCACAGCACTGCCTACAGTACCTACATGCAGCAGCCTGGGTAAGGGAGGAGAGGCTGGTGGGGACATGCTGTGATGAACGTAGGTGTGGCAGGCAGGAGCCCAGTGGCTTTCAGCACCTGTGCAGCAAACATGGTGCCCAACTCCAGCCATCACCCTGTCCCCAGTGCCAGCCTTGCACTTGCCCGAGGTGGTGCAGCTCAGCGTGCAGATGCCTCAGCAGGTGGCTGTCAGCCCACAGAAGCCATCCCTGTCCAATGGCTCCCAGAGGCTTCCATCACCCCCAGATTGCTCTTTTTGCCATCATGTGCTGACTGGAAAGAAAGGATGTCCCCAGCATCACACGGCAACTGGGGAGCAGAGAGCATCAGCCCGGCATCCCACCAAGCTGCTCATGGACAAGCTCTGAGAAGTCTCACCTTCTGTAGTGATTCACCACTGACCTGACAATTTCCATTCTGGGGATGGGCGATGGCACGGGCTGTGTGATTTCTGGCTTTCCAGCAAGACCTGCTTTTGGGAGGGGTTGCAGGGGAGGTGCATTTCGACACTCCAGAAAAAGCCCCGTGTCTCAGTTTCCTAATAAAGAGAGGGAAGCCCCGTGTCCTGCTGTGGAAGAAGCAGAGGCAGCGACGGCGGGGCCATGAAATGGTTAAAGCAGTGTCGTGCTGCCTCCCGATTGTTCTGCAAGGTGTGTTGTGACATTTGTACTTCCTCCTGCCACGGGCGGGGAGGGATGCTGGTGCTGGGGCTGCAGCATGGCCCTGCATGGGTTGGCTGGGCGCTGTGGTGGGGTGCTGCTGCTGGCCCTGCTGTGCGACGTGCTGGGGCTGGTTCTGCTCCTCCTGGGGCTGCTCGCTCCTCTCAGCTACTGGGACTTCTTCGTTTACTTGGGAGCGCTGCTGCTCGCCTTCAGCCTTCTCTTCTGGATCTTCTGGTACACGTTCAACATCGAGATCCCCTATAGGGAGCTGGGTTTTAATTGACTCTCAGCGCTGAAATGGGAACTTACATTTGGAGGAGCTACCTCGCCAGCTGGAAAACTGCAGGGCATCGTTCCATTGGTGAAGAGCATCCACAAAGACTGTGGTTCCCCGAGCATCGCCTGCCCACATGGACACCAGGGAAAGGTACCTCGGGTGTCACACACAGGGATGCTTCTCTGGTTATGGGGAACTGGACCTGCTGGAGATAGCCGTGCTGCAGGAGGAACACCAGGTTTACAAATGCCGTGGGGTGGATTAATGATGGACAAAGATGTGGGTTGGATGAGATGAGCCTGGGAGAGTGAGGCCAGAGAGGGGGGTTAGGTGGAAATTGGAATTGGGGTTTGCACCTACTCTGGTCTTCCTATCAGATGATGCTGAGAACAGGGGACAGCCCCTGCTGCCACGCAACAGCTCCTGGTGGTGGAGAGTCAGGTAATGATAACTGCAGCCTGGGTAAACAGTGCCAGTAGGAACAACTCAGAGCTGGGCTGTCGCTTAGCACCAAGACTTCTGGTGTGAACAGTGTGGCTGCAGCAAATAGGGATGCGAGGAGGAAAACCTGATGTCCTCCAGGCTGAGCTCAGCTCTTTGCATGTGTCACAGTTCCAGGACTGCCCAGGCTGGGAAGGCTTTTCCAGTGGGGGGGGCGTATTTCCAGTAAATTAACAGGGAACTATAAAAAGCCAAATAAAGGCTGTGTCACCAGGAACAACGCGCAGCCCAGTGACAAATGCTGAGCACACAGAAACTGTGTCCAAAGTGCCACGTTGGAACACCAGCTTTGAGATTACATTCCCTTAATCTCAGGCTGGTCCAGGCTGTGCCTGGTCGCTCGGCACAGCCCAGCAGGCACAGAGATTGGGTGGTGCCTTGGAGGTGCCCAAGGCCATGGGTGAGCCCTGGGCCAGCTGATTTGGTGAGAGGCAACCAGCCCACGGCAGAGGATGGGGCTAAGTGGGCTGTAAGGTCCCTTCCAACCAAACCGTGCTGTGGTTCTGGGATTACCTGTGTCCCAAGGGACTGTTCCTCCTCATCAGCTTGCTGGCATGGCAGCTGGAACCCATTTGCTCCAGTTAATTAGTGGCAGCTAAAAGCTGTGTGCCATGCAACCAAAGAGTGATGATGACAGCAGGATGCCCCGGAGACAACCTTCGTCCCAAGGACCTAATGGTTTTATAACAACACAGGAGATAAGGAGAGGCAGGGATGAGATTGATGTCCCTATGGGCACGTGCCAGAGTGCCAGGGCTGGGACTGGGCTCACCTCTCCTCAGCTCTGCCATCTCACCAGCCCTAGGCACGTAGCACAGGAGGAGGTTTGCCAGTGATGGGATCTCCAGCCATCAGCCATTCAGGACATACTTCCTTGTGTGACTTTTTGATAAAGCCTTTCACAATCAGCAAGGAAAATATTCCCTTTATTTACTAACTTCTTTGCATTTCTCATCCTGAGGGCAGTGACAGCCGAAACACAGCCTTTGTCACAGTGCACCTGATGGGGTGCCTCACTTTCAGCCCTTCGGCTTTCCCCAAACCATCGGGTTTCTGGGTGCTTTTCCACCCCTCTGCCCTTCAGACTACCTCCTTCAAGAATTTCCTTGATGCGCCTCCAGATAAGAGCCTGTAAAAAGCACTAGTTGGATACTGCAGCAATACACAAGGAAGGGCAGCAGTTAACAACACCCTCCTTTATTTGCTCTGGGATTTTTAATTGCTAGTGCTCAGCCTGTTCAATCCAGCTCACAAAGCCTGGCCGAGGGATTTGTCACCACTCAATGTCTGCCCCTTGCCTCGGCACGTCTCGAGGACAACACCCAGAGGGGAATGGGTGCAAGGTCCCTGCCACCTCCTGTCCTTCCTCCTGATGTGGGCTGCTCCTTGCCGCAAAGGATTCACTGGAGCTCTCTCTGCCTGATGCTTTAACTCCAAAATGCTGCAGAAGTGCATCCCAGGTGTCATCCTCTGTGGCTCGTACATGCTCCCAGCAGCCTTGGCTCCTCTTATAATAGCCTTCAATTCCCTGCTCTGCACCTTGCTGGCACTGGGGGGATACATCAGCCCCCAGTTTTGGTGGCATGGCTAGATCTTCAAGAAGTCCTCCTGTGCCCAAATATTAGCAGCTCTACTTGTTCCTCTGCCCGGGCTGATCCTGAGCCTCACAGTGCCCAGCTCAAGGTGGAGTGGCTGTGCTTGTGAGCCTGGGCACATCCTCTTTGTCACCTCTGCTGGTGCTTCTGTGTCTCATCCAGGGATCAGTGGTCCCTTGAGTCCCAGAGTTTTGATTTTCTATGTCCTTACTGAGGAGATCTTGAGTCTCTTAGACATCAGCAGGATTTGTTAAGGTATTCACACCTCTTTCCATTGTCTGTTTATAAGGGACTGAAGAGGATCAGACTGTGAATGTAGGGAGCAAGCAGATGGAGAGGAACAGCACCAAACAAGAACTCCATCATGCCACTCTTCAACAAAAGGTCTTCCATTGCAAACCTGCCACCAAGCACACAGAGCAAGATGCACTGTATTGACCTGCTGAGCACATCACTGCTGCCCTGGGCACGAGTACTGCAGGCACCCTTTGAACAATGCCTTCATGTCCCCTCTGAGCACCTCCTACCACTGCCATGATCTCAGAGAGCCCAGCAGGAGCTGCCTGGCAGCAGCAGAACCACTGCGAACTGTCCTGGTGAGTACTTGCAGGATCCAGGCAGCAGCACGGACCAATTCTCCCAGCCCCACTGAGGGCGTGAAGAGGCTGAGCAGGGCTCACAGCATGTGGCACCAGCAGGACATGCAGCCTGGGACCTCACATGTACTTTACTGCACTCAGTGGGAGAGGGAGACAACAAAACGGGGCAGGACAGGGGATTTCCTATCAAAAGGTGGCTGGGTGGAGGTCTTAGGTACATTTTACCTGATCTCACCAAGATCTCAGGCACTTTCTAATGGCACTTACTGATGGACTCAGAAGGTCTAAGTTCAAGGAACTACTGAAGCTGAGGACAGATAGGAAAAGATGCAGTGTTTCAGCTGTCAAACTGGAGGCTGAGTGCACAAACAAGCCTCCCTGCTAACTCCAAGTACAAATCTCAGGTGAGAAGGGATGAAGACATCCATGCCTTCCTCCTCCAGCATTCCCAACACAGTGTTCAGATTACCGTAAAGACATCTGTGGTGTGGAACCACATCTAACGCCTACCGGATAGGTTGTTCCACACTTTCCATTGCAGGTGTCAGTTTCGAGTCATTTAAAACTTTATTCAGCTTCACTCCGTTTGATTTCCCATCCCAGAGCTCCTGTCTCAGAGATGAAGGTGGGTGCTGCCATTGCTCCTTCTCCCTGGATGCTGGTGGACAGGATGACTCTGGCATCAGGACTTGGCTGTTGGTTGAGCTATGACCTGCCACACAGGCTGCATGCAGCTGTACTGACCCAATGCAGGATGGATTCCTCACCATTACAAAAAGACCTCCCTAGTCTTGCGATGGAGATGACTTTGGGATGCAGCATGCACTCTGTCCACCTCCATCAGCCGTTCCGTGCCAAGTTAACAGGTCCAAGGGCAGCATGCAGAGAACAAGACCTGCAGAAGGAGGGTAGAGATAGGGATGCCATCTTCAGCACTGCCTGGGAAGCAGCATGGAGGTTGGTGGCACCTGACCATCACAACCTCAAAGCATCAACATAACCCACATTTCAAATGTAGCTGGAATCACCTCCCAGTGTCCCAGAACGTGGAACAAGGAATCCTTGTATTAAGGGATGGCATCAGACCCATCTAGCTGTGCCCTGGGGTTGCAAAACACAGCAGGCTCCATGCAAGGCTGTTCTGCATTGCTCTGTTCTGGAGGAACTGTTTTGGTGTCACCCTTCTGGTTTTATTTTATTGTGTTGGTTCTTTTTCCTTTGTTTAAGTTGCTGCTCTCCCTTTCAAAGTCACTTGTTTACTGACTGTTAGTGGTGGGGGATGAAGAGGGATTTATTGCTGTGGTAACTCTGTCCATATGTGGCTATTACATATGGGAGAAAGGCAGATGGAAAACATGGTATAACATGTAGGATAATTCATAGGGGCAGGGCACCAATGGCAAACAGCAGTAGTATTAACCCTTCTCTGAAACATGGGGGGACCTCCTCCTGTGCAAGTCTTTTATTTTTTTTAATAAAACTAGAAATTAGCCACTGCTGGCCTTTCTGCACTCACATTTAGTGGTGGGAGAGGGCACTCCACAGGTCATTAAACCAAAGGAACTCGGGTTAAGAGGACTTCTGTGATTCCTACAAATCCTCACGAAACCAGTGGCCACGTCATTTTAGAAACAGCAGTTGTCAGTACTGTCCATAACCCCAGGACAGTATCTCTGGGAGCATTGGCACCATCTCTGCCATTGTTTGCCTTCCGCTCTGGGCAGGAGCCGACCTCCTTAGGACACCCCGCCAGCCTGAATACAGACATCTGTCCCTGGCTGATCAAGCAAGAAGTCAGGTCATAGCCAGGAATGTGATTAAATTTGAACTTCACCCATGAGTAGGGCCAGCCTTGCTCAGAGACTAGCAGAGTCCTGCAGCTGCCTCTGCCAGAACCACAATGGTGGATCCAGGTGCTCCCAGCACTGGCATCACTCTGAGCGGGGTTTCAACTGGGATTTAAGCCTCACCAACCCTCGCTGCTACAGCTGCCCCGTGATGGATGGGCAGGGTGGATGAAGGGGGTGGGAAGCAGCAGCTCTGCACACCTGACACCACCCTCACACCATCCCATTGCACACTTACTGCACTGCCACTTGCAGGCTTGTTTTGCTGTCTTCACCCAGTGCTGCTGCCTTGGCTGTTGGTACCTGCTGGTATTCTGCTGTGCCGAGATGAATCAAGGCTTTGCTGTGGAGCTTGGCCATGGGGGCACCACTGCTGTGGTTGGTCTGACATGGGGATACTGAGCTGCGGAGCCACTGGGGCAGCTCAGGTCTTTAATGTCTGACCTGGCTTTCTAAGGGAAGCAGAGGGCAGCCAGAAATAACCTAGTTTTGGGGATGTAACAGGACTTGCTAATGGAGAGAAGCTCTTTCTGGAGGTGTTAAAAAAAAAAAAAAAAA
>JAPSGF010000021.1:9995772-10099450 GCA_035772895.1 Perdix hodgsoniae
AAGGAGAAGGAGAAGGAGAAGGAGAAGGAGAAGGGAAGAGGGACGCTTAATTCCAAGAGTGGATCAGCAGCTGGAGTTCTATGAAGAAGGCAGTTTCTCCAGACCGTGCTGTGTTTTCAAATCTGCAACCCTGTTTTGCATGCCATCAGTGCACCCCAGATGTCCTCACAGCTGTTTCTAGAGGTTTTGCTGCTGGACACATGGGCATGGCAGCCCAAGAGCCATCCCCTGCATTGGGATGGCCGCACCGACACGAGGAGCCATCCCTTACAAGAAGAGGGACCCAACTCCTGTTCTGGTTTAGTGATCTGCTGCTCCCTACAGAGCCACAGAAGCCCCTCACTCCACATTCCAGAGACCCCTACCTTCTGCAGGGCCCCAGGGCAGGGTCCTCTCCATCCAATCCACTGCTGTCCCCAGCGCTGAGCACCGTCCAGGCCAGGAACGGGGTGCCTATATAACAGCAAGGTGGTGGCCGTGCGTCTCATGCGAGCACGTTGCGTAAAGGCAGGAGCTGGGACAGGGCAGCACCCGGGCTGTGAATGTGGAGGAACCCGTTCAAGTTTTAAAGCCTGAACCCTGCCAGGGAGTGGGTGTGGAGCTGGCGTAAGGCGTCAGAGAGCAGGGAGAGGTGGCACAGTGCTGCCTGTTGGCCTCCCTGTAATGGGTTCCCAGGGTCAAACCACAAGCTGCTGGTCCCCAAACACAGCATGGCCCCCTGCCAGGGACAGGCTCAGCTCTGTGCACAACCACACATCTCTGCTCCCCATCCCCACACTGGTCTCATCTGTGTGCTCATTCCCCTCTGTGTCACCCAGCCCCACACTGCTGGATGGTCAGTCCAAAGAGCAGCGTGGCTGTGGGCAACCCAGACAGCTCACAGCAGAGCACAGCTCTGGTCACTGTCACCTCCTGCCTGCCTGCAGGGTTCCAGCACCATCTGCTGCAGCTTGTGGGCAGATGGAACCCCTCCACTTGGCCACTTGTGGGTTGGAATCCTGCACAGAGGAGGTTCCCTGTGGCATTACCCCTTGTCTCAGTGTGCTGCCACTCCTCCCTTGACTTCCAGAGCATTTCAAAAACTCTTTGCAAATGGGTGGTTTCTGTAATCGCCTTGGATCCTTTCAGCATCCTCAGCCCAGCCGATGTCCTCGGGGTGATCAAAAGGGCTCCAAGGAGCTCCTATGCCCTGGGAGGCCTGCAGTCTCCATCATAGTTTAGGAGAAACCTGGAATTAAGTGGGGATCTCACATGGGTGCAGAGATGCTCTGCAGAACCACTCCTGGTCCTGTGCTCCTCCAGCCTCAAGAAGGTGCCCGGGGATCTCCAGGATCTATGGGGCAAGAAGAGATAGCAAGAGTGTTAAGGCACCTCTGGCACTCAGCGTTCAACAGATGGGTCCCCACAGTCACTGCCAGGGCAGCAGTGGTGGTTTCGAGCCCTGGCAGGCGTGGGCAGTGGTATCACCACCTGTGGGTGCAGCAGTTACATCACAGGGTTGGTTTCTGAATGAAAAAGGGTGGGTGCAAACTTACCAGGCCATCCCATGCTGTGGGGCAGCTGCCAAAATGCAGAAAGTACCTCGTGTGGGGTTGGTACCCTTCATACCTCTTATGCCATGAAATCCCACTGTATGGAGATCCAGAGATGCTCCTCTGCTCCACATCCACTCCTCTCACTATCCTGTTTTTTATGCTGCGAGCATAAAGTGAAGTTGAGAACTCCCTGGACCGACCCAGGGCTGAGGTCCCACCATCACCTTTGGGTGCACATTCCCATTTGTGATCTCTCCTTGAAGCTGCCAGGGCTGATCGCTTCCCCAGGTCCTCAGCGCTGGAGAAGTGACCTGGGCCAGCATGGGCAGGTCTGGGGCACTGAGCATCTCCCCACCTTCAGCTCTCAGCTGGCACCGGGCGGGGTGGAAATTCCTGTTTCCCATAGTTTGGATGCTCTCCATTGTCGGAAACTATGAGCTCACTGTTCTATACATAGGTATTGAGAAAACAAGTCTGCCTCCCTCTGCGGCTCTGCCCATGCTAAAATCAAAGGGATTCTGGTGTCATCAGTTTCGCCCTTTCCCATGCATGGCTTTTCCTGGTGCCTTTGCCCCAATTCCACGTGTGGCTGCATCTCTCCTGGGTGGCAGAGTTGAGTCTGACAGTGTCTGAAAGGTGAGACCGGGTTCAGGGGCAGAGCCAGGTTCTTTTCCAAGTGAGGAGATGGAAATGGGAGCTCCTCTCCCATGCCCACAGCTGAGACCTGCCTGCTCAGGGTCAGTGGCTCCAGCAATGAGGGGCATCACAGCCCTGGGGGGAGCACAGCCCTGGATCCCCTCCCTACACAGGCAGTTCAGCCATCAGCCAGGAGAACCCTTCAGTTGGAGAAGCTCTCAAAGGCAGAAGGGATGATGGTGCCCTTGTCTATGCTTGGCAGCCAGTGTTGGAGGTTTTACTCAACTTTTTACTATGAGAGGGTTTGTGGCTCATATTCAGCTCCTCACCTGCAGATCTGAGGGTTTACAGGCACTTCTGCTCATTCTGTTCCCCTTCCACCTCTTCCCAGTTTGGAAACCTTGAGTAGCTGGCATTGGTGAGAAGGAGGTGAAGGTAAGAGAGGAAAAGTGAACCTGTTTGACCTCATCCTGGGGTGAGGTTCCCAGTTTGAGAAGACGTTCAGTGCAGCTCAGTGACTTTCCCAGGAAAGCTCCATGCTTGTTTATTGTTTAAATAAAATCCCGTGTCTGGAAAAGATGCACAAGCTGGAGGGCATGCAATCCCCGAGGGAGCCTGGGCGGCCCCGGGTTTGCCCATCTCCTCCCATGTTTGTTTTGTATGACTTCAGCGGTGTGTTTTCTTTCTGGGTAACTCCATACCGTCTGCCTGCTCCGTGCTTTTTTCCTTGCCCAGGAGGTGGTGCTCTCGGATGGGCTTTGGCTGCCCAAAAGAAACAAAGTGCCCAGGGTGCACTGAATGACCTCAGAGCCTTCCTTCCAAGAGCTGCCATGGTCTGGAAGGTGCTGTCCCCACAGGGAGGCTGCCCACTCCCCACAGGAGGGGATAGAGGGGATGTGAGCCATCCTCCTGCAGATGACGAGGTCTGGTATTTCAATGTGAGAGCTCCAAGGAATGGAGGCTGGAATATCTCCCAGACCCTCACTGGTTGCTGTGTTCCCACCAGGGTGAGGATGTGCTGAGCAGATGCTGCCTGCTTTGCTAAGGGACCTGCAGTACTTGGGCACACAGCTCCAGGCTGCCTCTGCCTGCTGCTCAGGAATGCCTCTGTGTCTGGTGCTGTCTCGCAGGACCTTATTCTGATACCAAGTATTGGGCTTTTGTCCCACCCAGAATCACAGAATCACAGAATGGCCAGGGTTGGAAGGGACCTCAAGGATCATGAATCTCCAACCCCCTGCCACATGCAGGGCAACCAATCTCCCCATTTAATACCAGCCCAGGCTGCCCAGGGCCCCATCCAGCCTGGCCTTGAACACCTCCAGGGATGGGGCATCCGCAGCCTCTCTGGGCAGCTGTTCCAGCACCTCACCACTCTCTTAATAAAGAAAGAACTTATTACCCAACTCCTATGGAGACGCACAGCCCTATGGTTTTTATTTGGGTGGTATTCAAGGGCTCTTTCAAGGCTTATTTGCCCAGAAATTCCCTCCACAGGAATGTTGGAGTGAGTAGTGCCTCAAGAAGGGCTGGGGCAACCCAAAGCAATCAGGGAATCATAGAACCATAGGGGCTGGAAGGGACCCCTGGAGATCCACCAGTCCAACCACCCCTAAAGGAGGTTCTCTAGAGCACATTGGACAGAACAGCATTCAGGCAGCTCCTTCCAGCTTTGTGCCATCAGCAAACTTGTTGAGGGCGCATTCTATCCCTTCACTGATGAAGATATTAAGATCATACCCACTGCTGAAGACAATGAGCAATGCCAGGGCAGCACAGAGCCTGCCTTCAGTCCTCATCTGAAAAACAGCCCTCAGTCCTGTGGCTGTTGGGCAACGTCGGGGCTGTGCCACCTCCCACCTCATTCAGCCCTCGGTTCTCATAGACACAAGCTATGCCCCAAATCCAGCAGCAAATAGGATGAGTTTCATCATTGGTACCGTACACAGACACACATCCCATCCTGGGATGGTTCGGGGGGGGGGTGCTGCCATGGTGCTAATCTACACCATGTGAGCAATGGAGGAACAATGCGGCTTTGGAGCGAGCAGGCAGATGCTGGAGGAGAAGAAGGCCTCTATTGAAGCAGGGCTGGCAGCTGCCACCAGGGCACAAGGGTTTGGGCTTCTGCAAGTGCAAGGATGAGCAGATCCTTCCTGAGAATGGGGCTGGGATGGGGAGCAACATGTTGAGCTTATCAAATCATAGCGGCCAGCAAAGGTGGATTTTCCCCTTGCTGCTGCGGACTGGGATTTAATGGGACCACTGGAGGAGTTCGGGATGCAGACAGGGTTGGTACCCTCATCCCGTGCATGCTGACTGCCAGCAGAGGGAGTAGCGGGTGTCCTTGGAGGGCTCAGGGGGGGGAAGGTGCGGGGGACACCGCAACGTGAGCAGGAAAAGCTGCCGGGGCTTGTGGTTCTGTACCAAAAGGAGGCACTCCTTGAGGTTTTGGCTGCCTGGCTGTGTGGCAGGCTGAGATTTTCCTCCAAGCCCCAACTGAGGGGCAGCTGAACAGGAATCAGAACAGCCTCCAGGCCAATCTGCAGTGCACATCTTGGAGCAGGACAGGAAGAAAAGACTCAATAAAAGGAAAACTGAATTCTAACATAGGATGGTGTTCATTATCTGGGTTGATTTAATGGTTTTTCCAGGGTTTTTATGAGAGGCTGTGCTTTCAGAAGGCAAACAGAGCTGCAGCTTCTTTCAGGAATTGCTGGCAGTCTGTCAAACACAACAATTGGGTAAATATTGCCCAGGCACTGAAGGCAGCACTGAAATTAGTAAAAATAGCAACTTTTATTGAAAAGAAGTCTGTGTGGATGTGTACAACCAGCATGAGGCAGGGAGGTGTTGGATAAAAGGAGGATTTATTACATGGCTCAGTCACTAAGTGCAACAGAGGCTTTGTTGCCTTTGTGCTGCAAGAAATTCCCTGTCAGCTTCAGTCCTTTACCATTGCTACCACCTGGGGACCCCATCTTCTAAAGCCCTCCTAGACCTCAGCATCTCCACACACCTCCAATACCGTTTTCATGACGTCCTTCACACACCCACAGTCCTGCAGTCCCCCAGCTCCACTCCTTCATGCACCCTTCCCAGTCCCACCCTATCCAGCTCCATCCCACCCCACATCCCTCCCAACCCTATCTCTCCCTGTACCTCTCCCAGCCCCATCCTTCCCCGTATTCCCTCATTCCCTTCCCAAACCCACACCCATTCCCTTCCTAAAACCATCCATCTCAGTTCATACATCTCCACCAGTGCCATCCCACAGCCCCAGCTCTGGTGATCCACCGCATCCCCATGAGGGCCACCCCTTGCCAGCCTGGCAACCAAATCCATTTGGTGATGGCTTCAAATAACCACAGTTTACCTCACTGAGTTACAAGAATGAAACATTGCTGCAGCATTTGGATGGGGGAAGCACAGTCTGGGTGCAATGAGCTGATGGTTCTCAGGTCATGGGTAAATATTCTCAGCTCCGCAGCCACAAGCGGGTCTCACTAGTGCCACCCAGCACAGAGCAGGGCAGGCACCTCATCCTGGCTTTCTCTTTTTCCAAAGCCTCCATTATCTTAAGGACTTGCAGAACCCAACCACCCCAGACTGCTTTGGCTGCTTAAGGAAAAGGAGAACAGGATCAGTGTTGGTGGTACCAAGAAGATGCAGGGGAGATGTGACAGCCCCACATGTCTCACTGGGGACGTGTCCCTGCTATGGATGAGCCGCACTCAGATCTGCCCCCTCAGCTCCTCTGCCTCCTGCCTGGGTGCAGCTGTCTGGAAAAAGCAGGGAAGGGGAGAGCAGCTTGGTCCCAGGCACTCCTCCAGGGCAAAGACAAAGGGGAGAATCCCTGCTCTGTCCCAGGGGCTACTTCTCCTCTCTCAAGGAAGGAAGGAAGGAAATGTGTGGCAGCTGCCAAAAGATGTGCTGTGCCCAGCTACCCCTGGAGAACAGGTGGCACCCAGCCAACCCCAGAGCACAAGGATGGGCACCCAGCCTACTCTTAGGATAAATGATGGACACCCAGACTGCATCAAACCCTTCTCAGCTCACAGACAACCCCCAGGGGGTCCTCCCCCCTCCCTTGCTCTGCACCACTGGGGGCTGCACCCACCTATGGGACCCCATGAGCTCCCACCTCACCCCACTCATCCCATGCCACAATGACCTCCCACAGGACATCCCCAGACCGTGGGACAGCCCCGGCTGCCTCCTCCCCCCCCGTGAGAGCCCCCCTTTGCTGCAGCACATCACGTCTCTCTTTTCTCTCCGCAGCCTTTCAGCCGAGGGGCTTTTTGCTGGCGAAACACAAATCTGGCGGCGGCCACGGCTGCTTTGTGCGGCCGCTAATGCTAAATGACTGCTCCTTTGTGCGGCCGCAATGCCCGGCCCCTGGGCGAGCGCCTGGGAACGGCTCCAGCGTACAATGGGGTGCAGCCGGGAGCCACCTCAAAGCAAACATTGACTTAAAAATTGGTGTTAACCAGGCGGGCACGTCAGACGTCTTGGGAAACACAGCCCTGCCGCTGCTGCTTTGTTGGTGGAAGCACAGCCCCGCCGGGACGAGTGTTGTAAAGGGGGTTTGATGCATCGAGAGAGCTGCACCGAGAGGGTGAAGGACCGCGATCAGACAGAGCGTGGTATTTCTACACGGCTTTATCAGCACAGGGAGAAAAGATGGGCACTGGTACGCTCCAGGGCACCACGATGGGCACCCAACCTCCTCTACAAGGAGGGCTCCCAACCCGCTCAGTGTGCTGGCAGGCACCCAATCCTCTCCAGAGGGCAATGATGGGCACCCAACTCTGCTCCAGAGCAGAATAATGGGCAAGCAACCTCCGTGAGAACATAAGGTTAGGTACCCAACCTGCTCCAAAGCTGAGGAGTGAGCACCATTCTGCTCCAAAGCATCACAGCCGTGCAGCCTGTCTGAAAGAACAAGGATGGGCATGCAACCTGCACCAGAGCTCAATGGTGGACACCCAATCTGCTGCAGAGAGCAATAGGTATGCAAGCAGATCCAGACCTGAATGGTGGGCACCCAACTTGCCCCAGGACACAATGGTGGGCACACATCTGGCTCAAGGGCTCTGTGGTGGGCACTCGACCTCCCCAAAGCCACCTCTGGCTGCTCCCCACTTGTGGCAGAACAGGGCTGGATACAAAGAGAGGGATCATTCTTCATGGCAGCTATATGCTTCCATCTCTCTTTGCCTTCCAAGGGGGTTTCAGAGAGTCAAGAGGATCCAGCATCTGAGCAAAGGCAGGAGTTGGATGGGAGGCACCATGGGCAGCATGTGCATCACCTATGTGCAGGCTGGCACAGGAAAATTACACAAGCACAAATGGGGACTGGGTTCAGCCTCCAGGAGGGCTGGAGCTCCTCCTACTCAGACTGTCTGAAGGAGCTGGGGTTGTTCAGTATGGAAGAGCGAAGGCTCCAGGGATACCTCACTGTGGCCTTCCAGTACTTAAAACTGCTGATAAACAAGAGAGAGTGACTTTTTACATTGGCAGATAGTGACAAGGGAATGGCTTTAAAGGGGAAGATTTAAGTCAGATGTGAGGAGGAAGCTCCTTACTCAGTGGCAGTGAGACCCTGGCACTGCTGCCCGGAGCTGTGGGTGCTTCATCCCTGATGTGCTCTGGGCAACCTGAGCTGAGGGGGCCAGGGGCTGTGAGGTCCCTTCCAACACAAGCATGCAGTGGGTGTACGAACCTCTGCTTGCCCAGCACCCAATGGGACATGGCAGCAGAGGGACCATGGGGATGGACGTGCCACACTGAGGTGGACTCGGTGACCCCATGCCCGTGCAGGACGTGTGCAGTCCCACAAAGGGACCCAGGCGTGTCCAGGCGCTGCCACACTGCCAGCAGCAACGGCCTCCAGCAAGGGAGGCACGAGGGCCTCCAATACCGCCATCACCAATGACAGACTGCCAGGCTAATTGCAGAGGGCAGAGAATTAAGAATGCAGATGGAGCTGAAGCACAGGGTTGGCGTGAGGCAGTGGAGATTGGTAGTGGAGCAGGTCAGTCTGACCTTATGGAGCCCTGGGGGTACCTGATGAGGGCTGTGCCTGGGTCTCAGCAGAGAGCTGACAGAGCCTGGGGCACTGGGATGGGAAGCAGGACAGAATCACAGAATGGCTTGGGTTGGAAGGGGCCTCAAGGATCATCAAGCTCCAACCCCCTGCCACATGCAGGGTCACCAACCTCCACATTTAACACTAGACCAGGCTGCCCAGCTCCCCATCCAGCCTGGCCTGGGATGGACAGGGCATCCACAGCCTCTCTGAGCAGCTGTTCCAGCACCTCACCACTCTGTCTGTGAAGAACTTCCCCCTGACATCCAACCTAAATCTTCCCTCCCTCAACTTAAAACCATTTCCCCCGTCTTGCAGTTATCAACCCTTTCCAAGAGCTGACTCCCCTCCTGTCTGCAGGCTCCCTTTATGTCCTGGAAGGCTGCAATGAGCTCAGCCCGCAGCCTTCTCTTCTCCGGGCTGAACAAGCCCAGCTCCCTCAGCCTGTCCTCGTAGGAGAGCTGCTCCAGCCCCTGATCATCTCTGTGGCCCTCCTCTGGATCCTCTCCAACAGCTCCCTGTCTTTCCTGTACCGGGGACTCCAGGCCTGGACACAGTACTGCAGCTGGGGCGTCACAAGGCAGAGCAGAGAGGGACAACCACCTCCCTGTCCCTGCTGCCACCCCTTGTCTGGAGGGGACGATGGCAGGAAGGGAGGCGGGCGGCCCGCTGGGACACGTGGACCACAGTCGGCGTCCGTGAAGGATGTGGACACCGCGACAGAGCCCGGGGCCGGACCCCACGGGATGCGTGTGCATCTCGGGACGTGCCGCTGCTCCGAGCCCTGCACGGGTGGCGGCCCCGGCTCCTCGGCCTCGGAGACTGGAAGCGGGCGGCACGTCCCTGCCCTACCCGCGGCCATTTCTGAGCCTAGAAATAGGAAAGGCAGGAAACGCAGCAGCTCCGTCCCGCCGGGAGCAGCGCCCATCCCACCGCGCGGCCGCATCACCGCACGGCCCCGTCACCACGCACACAGGCGGCAATGGGGCGGGCGGTGGGCGTGGCCCCGCCTGCCCCCGCCCTCAGACCCGCCCAACGTGACGTCACGACATCGCCCCGCCCGCCGCAGTACCCGGATGAAGCAGTTCCGCCGGCGGCGGGCGATGCTGCGGCTGTGACAGGGGATGCGCTCCGGTGAGGAGGGGCCGCGGCGGGGACCGGGGACAAGGGGGGGCCGCGGCGGTCAGGGGCCGGTCCGCTGGGGCAGTGAGCATCGAGCAACGGGCGATAAGCGATAGGCGATATGCGATAGGCGATAAGCGATGGGCACTGAGGGGCTGCGGCCCCGCGTTCTTCCACCCATTGGCTGCAAAGTGACAACGGGGCAGATCCCGCCTTACGGCGCGTTCTATTGGTCGGCTGCACGGCCCCTCCGCCTCTCATTGGCAGCCGCGCCTGCCTGTCTGTCGGCGGCCCTGCCCGACCCTCCTCGCGCGGCCACCGCCCTGCGTGAGCCGCTGCCCCCCCCCCCCCCCCCCCGGGCTCCTGAGCTACCGGCGCGCCGCCGGCTGTCCGTCTGCAGGTGGCCGCGGGGCGGCACCAGGCCGGTGGGTGCGGGAGGGTCGGGCGAGGGGAGCGGGGCCGAGGGGGTGGGGGTGCGGGCGGCGTTGGGCCCCGAGGCGGATCCGCCGCCCCGCGGTGTCGCGGCGGTCCCGTCCGTCCCGGTGCCGCCGGCCGCGGGCGCAGCTCGCGTTCCTCCGTTCCGTTCTTCTCGGCCCCTGAACGCCGGCCCGTAACGGCGCTGGGCGCGAGCAGCGTGCTGCCACCTCGCTCCCTTCTCGCAGCCGCGGCTTGGTTTGCTGCTCTGGCAGAGCTGCTGTTCACCGCTGCCAGTGCCAGCCGTGTCTGCGCCTGGTATTCCCCAGTAGTTCGCTGCAGGTTCCGCCCGTCTCCCCCCGTGCTCGGCAGGCCCTGCCCGACTCTGTGCTGCTGTGACCCATCCCTGCAAGCCCTGCCAGTTTGATGAGTTTGACCCCAATTGCGGCAGACGTGCCGTGAAGGATGAGCGCGCTGACACGAGGCACAGCTCCTGGAGCTGGACTTGCAGCCGGGTGACTTCCCATTAAGATCTCCTGCTGACGCAGATGGCTCTCCTCACCCACACGGCCCATTGTTCTCCACCCCTGCTGAGTGACTCAGGGCTGCTCTGCTCCTTCCGAAACTTGCTTGACTCAGTGAGGAGCGCACAGAGGGATTTTCTTTGTTTTGTGCCCAAGGAAGTGGGCCGGCAGGGACAGGGGGGTGATTGTCCCTCTCTGCTCTGCCTTGTGACGCCCCAGCTGCAGTACTGTGTCCAGGCCTGGAGTCCCCGGTACAAGAAAGACAGGGAGCTGTTGGAGAGGGTCCAGAGGAGGGCCACAGAGATGATCAGGGGCTGGAGCACCTTCCCTACGAGGACAGGCTGAGGGAGCTGGGCTTGTTCAGCTCGGAGAAGGTTGCAGGGTGAGCTCATTGCAGCCTTCCAGGACATAAAGGGAGCCTGCAGACAGGAGGGGAGTCAGCTCTTGGAAAGGGCTGATAACTGCAAGACAGGGGAAATGGTTTTAAGTTGAGGGAGGGAAGATTTAGGTTGGATGTCAGGGGGAAGTTCTTCACAGACAGAGTGGTGAGGTGCTGGAACAGCTGCCCAGAGAGGCTGTGGATGCCCTGTCCTTGGAAGCGTTCAAGGCCAGGCTGGATGGGGAGCTGGGCAGCCTGGTCTAGTGTTAAATGTGGAGGTTGGTGACCCTGCCTGTGGCAGGGGGTTGGAGCTTGATGATTCTCGAGGTCCCTTCCAACCCTGGCCATTCTGTGAAGTGGTTAACTGAGTGAAGCAGCAGTGGAAATGCTCCTTGGACTTTTAATTTCATTTTGCATAAAAAATTCCAGGACTTTGTGGATGGTAGGTGGCCTTGCCAAGGTCAATTTTTGCTTAGAAATGTATTAGCATCTGTAGTAGTAAGAAATACAGAAAGTTGTTATATTTATTTGTTTATATTTGAACTTGATGCATCAGCAGTGCATCAGACGGTGCACAGACATGCTGTGAGACTGACTGTGAGAGGTGTGGGTTAAGTGGTGTGGTTGTCTGCTTTGGTTTGTTCTTTAAATCATTAATCTTGGGTCTGCCTTGGAAGAGCTCCTCTGTCCTGCTCACACCTCAGCCTGGCTGGGCTGTGGTCAAGCAGCAGAACAGAGCCCTGATGCTCACCTCTCTGTGCAGAGTTGTTCTGTGTGTTGTTGAGAGGTGAAGGTATGTATTGAGAGGAATATGTCATTTCATGCCCTCCTCTCCTTTTGGGGTAAAACCCCACTTCCTGTGAGCGCATGGAGGCTGTGGGTGTGTGAGATAATCCTTCAGCTGTAGGAAAAAGGGGGTAAAGAAAAAAAAAAAAGTGGAAGAGAATCAAGGCTGCTGGTGGCTGTGACCTTGGTGCCACCAAAGGAACTTTGTCCCCAGGGGGTGTCTGGGATGGGACTGTCAGAAGCATGGAAGCAAAGTACTTCATACTCCTTTGTGTTAGTGTGAACTTTCATCTTGTGACTTGTGTGCTGCAGGGACCTAAGGCCCTCTGCCTGGCTGCCCTGTGACTCGTGGGTGGTGGGTGTTCTTACAGAAGGTTTTCCTCTCCCTGGCGCTACTCAATTTGAGGTGATTTAAAGGCAGGTCACGGATCTGAGGAGAAATCTGCATTAAGTGCTTTTCTTTCTAAGTCACTTGTCGTTGTGCAGTGTCCAGAAGCATCTAGCCCTCTGGCCACTGCCTTCCCAAGGAATTTTTGCATTGGGATGGTATTAATTGCTGAGAAAATGTGGAGGCTCCGGGGACCTGCGTGCTGTCTTTTGTCACAGGCTCTTTGCTATGCTTGTCATAAGCTCTCAGATGAAGTCATTGCTCCCGGGAAGGTCGTGCTGCGGTGTTTCAGGGCTTTAAGAGGAAGGCAGCGAGGATCTGAGGTGGGTATCTGGGCTGGGCACAGCACGCGGGGCTTTGCAGGTGGCCCTGGATCCTGGCACGTAGCCATGGGTGGGGGTCTCCCCTCCATCTCTGCAGGTGCTGCTGGTCCTTGTGCCAACCTCTTCAGGTCTTCCTTTCGAGGATGCTTTGGTGGCGTTGCCTAGGAACAAACAGAGATCTGATCGTGTTGTTTGTGAAAGAAAGAAATGATTTAGTGCTGAATTCTGATGCCTTTGCTCGTTGGGGTGTGCGTGTGGTTGGTTGGGTTTTGCCCCCCATCAGTTACCTTATTTGCTAGGTATGCAAGTCTAGGCCACACGGTATGAAGCATACCTGTTACATGAGGTTAGTAAGGCAGGTTCCACAGGAGACTGTTGAGATAAGGCTGAGCTGTTTGCTCTTGGATTGTTTTAAAGGCTGAACCTGGCACAGAGTTCCTGCAGGCAGGGTTTGCTTACCTTCTGCCTGCTGTGCTTTCCACATGGGAAGAGCAGGATTTATTATTATGGATAGCGCTGATGCTCCGTGTCCTGAGACTGTTTTTTTTTCCTGAAAGCTCACATGCTGCTGTTGTAAGAGGCAAGGAGTCATTTGTTGTGGTTCACCAGAGAACATTCAGTTCAAAAATAGTATTGCAGGAAAAGACAGAGGTTCACTTTCCGAAGCAGTGATGGGAGCAGGCAGCCTTCCAAAACGCGCATGAAAATGCCTCTGGCTCCTATTTCAGGATGAGAAAAACAAGAGCAAGTTGATTGCAGAAATCTAATCCGTGGCTTCTGATTGTTTGTTTGCTTCTGATTGTTTGCTTTCCCTTTGCTAATGAGTGAAAGGCAATGCAGATGTGCTCAGATTCACAGCCATGCTTTGAATCTTTGATTTAAAAAAGAAATATTTTAATGGGCTTGGGGGCTACCTGTCAGATCTTGTGGGTTGGGGAGGTGAGGAATGGTAAACACAGGTTTTCTTCAGGCTTTTGTGTCTGTGAAAGGGTGTAAAACGGGCAGAAGCAAATAATGTGGGTTTGGATAGCCTCATGCTGGCTCTGCATCACAGCTGGAGGTGATGGCAGCGTCCTGGGGCAGCGTCATTCCCCGTGGCACAGGGAGGACTGCAGCTGTGATGTGGCGCTTCCCTGTTTTGGGGAGTTGTTATATTGAGAACTGAAGGCCAGATGTGACTTTGGCGGAGTCTCTTTCTCCAGTCCTATTGCCGGCAGTTATTTAGTTAATTCCAAAGGTCAGCTGACATTTGTATTACCTCCGGTGGTCAGCAGAACACTGTGGCCGTGGGAGTGCCAGCACTGCGACTTGTCACATTCGAGTAGCAACACTTTGCCTCTTCTCTTAGTTCTTCACCTTTGCTTCCTGAAGACATTGTTCTGTCGCAGCTGCGCGTGAGCAGTGCTCGGGATCACTTGGGATGCGATGGTTTTGGAGGTGCTTCTGATTCTGGAGTAACTCCTGATGTTGGAGCTGGGTTGGGTTCTGAGCTGCGAGAGGGCTGGCTGGGAGTCTGAGCTTCCAAGCATCGTGTTGTGTTTCAGGCTTACTGTTTTGGTGGGACATTTGATCCAAGCCATCACCCAGCCTCCAGTCACATGAGGAGCCAGGGGAGCTTGTTTTAAGGATCTCTGTTACGCTTCCTGCTTGTGTTTTAATGGCTCAACTGAGAGGTGGCTCCGTGAAAATAACAGTTTGGCCTTGGATGCGAGGTTTGTTGATGCACTCGAGGGGAATGCTGCTTACCTGTTAGTTTAGTTGCTTCTGCTGTGTGTTGGATTCAGACTTTAAGTCTTATAGTATCTGGGAAATACCGAGTGACCCACGTGCAAGGATGCTTTGAGGAGTGGGAAGCCAGTCTATGGTGTCGTGCACAACCAGATAAGTAAGCAAATAAGAAAACCAAACCACGGTTTAGTGACGTTTGTAACCTACGAGCTCCAGCTTTTTAGAGCAATCACGGTGTGGAAAAGCTGTTCCATTTTTAAGTGCGGAGTTGCTCTGCCCAACTGTGTGATGGGGGGCTTGAAAGGAGCCATCGCATTCTGAACATAGCTCTTGTTGTAGAGCTGCTTGAATCTGGAGTTCTGCCCGTGTCGCTGAGTTTTCCCAGGCTGCTGCGTGAATGCTAAGCTGTGTTGTAATGAATTCCAAGTGGGCATCGGCATGAGCCTGCTCTCATTTTCCCTGGAAGACGCTGCTGCATTGTCTTGTCTGTTCCTGAAAGCCCCAGTGTTGTCTGTCAAAGGCCCGATTCTGCGAGTGCCACGTATGCAGAGGAGCTCCTGAATGGGAAGGGTTTGTGCTGGGCTCAGCTCTCGCACAATGCCCGCAGCCAGCAGTGTGCTGCAGCACAGTGCTTTGTGTCCAACTCCTGGCATCCCGTGGGCATGCGCTGTCCCACGCGTCAGATGTCCGGAGTTACATTCTGGTAATGCTGTGGAGCTGCTTTTGGCTGAGCCTGTACCCACGTTTGGATAGGTCTGGTTTTCTGCGCCCTAAGTGGGGCGAATGGGCAAAGGCTGGAAGAAGGGAGAGGTGCAGGTTGGGAGCTGTGTGTGTCCCCTAACTCTCAAAGCAGTATTATGGCTCGGAGCCACTGTACAGCATGAGTGTGCTCTCATCTTTCTCTTGTCCCCCAGGCATGTGGGAGAAACGATAAAAGTTCAATTGCACAAATGCCTAGCTAGCATGTTGGCACGAGCATCTGATGGGCGTGTTTCTGTAGTGCAGTTGGTGGATCAAAACCCAGTGCTGGCAGCGTTAGGTGTAATGGAAAACATGGAGTGTGGGGAGCTGTGAGCTGTTGCTGCATAACGAGGTGGACAAGGCTGGGGCTGCCTGTGGCAGCTCAGCTCCGGCCCACTGGGAGAGCTGGGGGGCTGCTTTGGTGGAAGGGTGATGGCTGCTGCTTGCTGGGCTCCTTGGGTGTTGGTTCCAAGGGTGTGCCTTGTGCAAGCAGACAGGAAGGAGGCTTGGACCCAGACGCACGTTATCGTGGCTGCTTCTAGGAAATGATGTAAGGTACTTCCTCGTACGGCCTTTTCTCTGAACTCAGCTGGTGGGTGGTTCCCTGGTTGGTTACCTTTAGACACTGCTGTGGGAGCTGACCCTGTTCAACGATATGCTTCATTTAATGAGGGGAAAACGTGCTTCTGGCTGACCTGAGAGCGCCAGCTGAGAGCCAAGAGACTGATGACTTCTGCTGAAGTGGTTTCAGTGTGATTGGCGTGGGACTGATGTTACTGCTGCGTGTGTCCGTAACCAACTGCTCACCTCTTCCTAAACCCACAGATCTGCATAGCAGTTCAGGAGCTGGCTGAGCCACAGCAGATGTCTGCCTGCCTTAATGCATCAGCCTGTGAGACAGTGGCAGCTCAGGAGGTGATTCACGGGCTCTGCATCCACTATAAACACAGGACTTGATTCGTTCCTGGCTGTCATTAAACTGCCTTAGTAACAGGTGCAATAACTGAAGCACATACACCCAAAGTAGCTTGCATCTAATGAGGTACAGCAGGACTGAAAACACACGTGCTGGGGGGAATGGTAGTGCCTCCTATGTTTATTTCTCTCAGTTCAGGGCCATGTAGGAAAGGAGACGTGGTCAGTTGGCTCAGGCAGCGTGAAGGCCTGGCTCATGGCAGACTGCTGCTGCAGTACAGCTGTGAGTTAAGTAAACACAGGGAGAGGGTTGAGGTTTTTTGGATGTGCTGAGCACCCTGTGGATAGGGTTGGTTTCAAGCCCTGCCTTATGGCAGCTGCAGAACAGTGTGCCAGTTCAGCCTTGCCTTTGGGGTGAGCCAAACACCGGCCTCTAGGATGGGTTGCTGTGCCCTTTGATGGGAGCTCTGCCATTGTTTTGTCCCACTTCTGGGCATCTCACATGTGGGTCATTGGGATGCAGGACATGTCGTGTGACACTTTCAGGCCTGGAGGGACAGCATCGGCTATTGATGTCTGTCAGTGTGTGAAAGTCAGGACTTGTAGGTCAGCTGCAGTGATTACTCCGCTGCCATGAGCTTGCTACAAGCATTGTTTAAAGCTTCTGCAACAGAGGTTAGTTTCAGCTTATTCTTTTCTGGAGATTTGATCTATTTTAAGTTCTGTTTTTTGGAGAGGAAAAAAAAAAAAATGGTTGCCTGTGAGCAAGAAGGTTGGTGGGAGCTTAAAAATGGCACAGTGCTGCCTGGGGCTCGGAGCTGGGCCTGGCTGAGTACATCCCTGGGTGCTGCAGTGTGTGCAGGTCCGGCACCTCTGCTTTGTTCTCATCGTCATCTTCAGCAGCGCCTGAGGTGTGGGGTGTGGGGAGCTCTCGTATGCAGTCATAGCAAACAGTGTTGCAGCGTGCACTGTAGGAAAAACCTTTTACAAATCAAAATGGAAACTCTGATAGCTGTCAATTCTTACCACTGGCGGTCCTAAATGAGCCAGTGGCATTAAGTGCTGCTTCAGTGGTCAGTAAAGGATACAGCCCAAATTTCGAGTTTTGTTTCACTGCTGCATGAGTGTTTTCAGAAGTTGGAGAGCATGATGTTACTTGTTGCAGCTGGTCTTTGCTTGGAGGTGGCTGTTAGGGGTCATTAACACTCTGCAGGCCAGTCTCAAGTCTGCTTGCCCCTGACGGGCCACAGCACTGAAGTACAGCAGCAGTGGGGGGGGAGTTGCTCTGCCTGCCTCATCATGCTAAAAGCGTTTTCTTACGTCTGCATCCTACAGGTCGTATTGAACATGGACAGTGAGGAAATTCCGACCTTCTCAAGTCCAAAGGAGGAAACTGCCTATTGGAAAGAGCTTTCCTTGAAGTACAAGCAAAGGTACTGTTGTATATTTTCAGAGTGGATTTGGTTCTTGGTGACCTGAGGATGTGGCTTCATCTATTTCTCTGTGAGACTTTACCAAAATATATTAAAATGACTCTGCGTTTCCAGCTTTAGGTGCAGCTTTTAGGTCCAGCCTTGTGGAGGCTGGGTATTTCGGTCCCAGTATTACCATGCCATGAACTCAAGACTGAGCACGTTAGAGCAGGAGAAGAGCCCTTTTATGTTCATGTGCATCTTTGTATAATTAAAATGCTGTCTTAAGTAGTAGCTTGATGTTTTGCAGTAAGAAGACTGCCTGTGGGCTTGCCTGGCATCATTACTGTTCCCTTGGGTTCTTGCACTCAGTCTGAGAAGTTTCTGATTTGGTAGCTGGCTGCAATATGTTGAAGTGTGTTCAACTACTTCATAGTCCTGCCTGTGTTTGCCTCTGCCATCTTTTAAGGGAGTGGAAGGCTTTTTGGTTACAAGAAGTGCCAAGAGAGCTTGTTGTCTGGAGTGCTGCTTGTGCTTTGGGGTGCTGGTTGGTTTTTTTGTTTTCTTGTTTGTTGGGGGGGAGGGGAGTCAGCATTGGAGGTTTCCAGCTCATTGCCTTTGGAAAGCTTTTCTTGCGCTCCATGTTACTAGAGAGCAATAGAAGCAAAGCCAAGCCCAAGAAGCCCAATGCACAAGCTGCTTTTTTTCATTTGGGTCTGTTTTTTGGGTGTAGGGGGCAGGGTGTGGGCGTTTGAGATCCCTGAACTGTGTGAAGAAAGTCTGTCAGAAGGGTCTCTCTCTGATGCCAGTCAATATGTAGTTTCCTAAAGCTTAGCCAGTCTTCTCTGCTGGTTGCAAAGAGCTGAGCTGAGCTATTACATATGGTAAAGATGAAAATGTAATTAGTGAAGTATGTGGTGTTGCTGCTACAAGTAATTTAATACCTTGCAGTGGTATAAGGTGGGTAAGTGCTGGCTTCCTACCAAAGCACTTAGGAGCCCTGAGATTCAAACCTTAATGCTTTCCAGCAGACTTATATTTCCAGGTAGTGCTGAGATGCAGTGACTTGTTCTGTGCTGCCTTTTGCCTAAAGCAGGTTAAAAGCTTTATGTAGTGAATCTCTCAAGTCTGCTAGAGTGAAGGCTAGTGGTGTACAGAGTGTCAGACTAGCAGGAATCCTGGAAATAGCTTTGGTGCAGGCTGCATTTCCATATGCATTTAATAGAGTTATTTGATATAAAGGGGGTGAAATTCCATTTGTAGGTAAACAATGCAGTTTCTCTATTTCCCCATTTTTTATTTTCCCTGTAGAGGTCTATGGTTAAGAACTTTAAAACTCTTGTTACCTTTTCGTCTAATTATTTTTAAAGAGCAGTGAACTTTGTGCTTGAGAGAAGCTGCGTTTTGAATTGATGAAATCTCCTTACAGCTTCCAGGAAGCTCGTGAAGAGCTGGCTGAATTTCAGGAGGGAAGCAGAGAATTAGAAGCTGAGTTGGAAGCACAGCTAGTGCAGGCTGAGCAGAGGAATAGAGATCTACAGGCAGATAACCAAAGGCTGAAATATGAAGTGGAAACATTAAAGGTAGGTCTCATCTGTAACGACGTTGCTTCTTCCTTCAGATATGTCTTGGGTGTCGTTTCAGGCTGTCTGTTCTGTTCCTGGTCATTGGATATCTAAACGAAGTAAAGAAATCATCTGCTTAAGATCTAGTCTTGAGCGTGGCATGTATTCCAAATAAGGCCAGCAGCATACCAGAGAAATTTCTCAAGGACTTTTTCTTGTTCACATCATTAAACACTTGTCGTTGAGTTTGTGCTCGTTTGAATTCTTTAGGCTTCGTGAGTGGTGGTTTTGTTATGTACACAGGCAACATCAGCATAGCAACAGGAGGACAACACAAGCGTGTTTTGTCAGACCATGATATTGTCATCTTTCTGTACATTGTTTTTGGTTTGTTTTTTTTCCCCCAGAATTTCTCCTTGGTCTTTTGAGACCCTACTGAAATGTGAAAATGGGTGATTTGTGCACATCTTTCAGGGGGATTCTCCTAATTTTTTCTTAATAGCCATCTGTGGAGACAGGGATTACATAAGGATCTGTGTGTGTACAGAAGGTGAATTTTAGTTAATACCTGCCCATTAAAAAGTTCTTGCCTCTTTTGGGGTCCTGAAAAGTACTTGTTCTGATGATCTGGGATTATTTTATGAAAGCAAGGGTTGGGATCTTACCCAATAACAGTGATATTTTGAGGATTTCTTGTTCACATATCCAGTCCCAGTTATGTCTGTAAGGCTGTTACCTACTCTTTTAAGGTCAGTAGTTTTCCCATAAGCCCGTATCTGAACCCTTAGAGCAGGTAAGAACATGTTTATGTTTTAATGTATTATGTATTAATCTTCCAGTCTTTCAAAGATAAGTTTGTGGACCTGGAGGTGTTCAGTAACAGATTTCAGTGGCTCTGATTTTCAGTAATGAAGATGTCAGATGAGTTCTTGTGACAGTGTGGCTATTGTAAGGGGAGAGAAGCACTGAAGGGGAGGCTGTGCAGTTTGATTTCTCTCTGGCTTTCTAGATGTTTGAGGCCTTAGAGCAGCTGTGAGTGCAGGGTTGTATCTCTGAACAGCCAGCTGTGTCATTATGAGTAGTCAGTGCACAGGACAGTGTGTGCAATTGTATCCTTTGTCCCTTTCTGATGTTCTGAGCACATTCCCTTTGCCTTTATGGTTTTTGCCATGCAATCCCAAATCAGACTGCAGCTAGCATGTTGCTTTGTCCTGTTTGACCACTGAGTGGATGCTACTGATACTTATCTCTCTACATCTCTTTCTTTCAGGAGAAACTGGAGCACCAGTATGCACAAAGCTACAAGCAGGTGTCATTGTTAGAGGATGACCTGAGCCAGACACGGGCCATTAAAGATCAGCTTCATAAGTATGTCAGGGAGCTGGAGCAGGCCAATGATGACTTGGAACGTGCAAAGAGGTGAAGGCTGCAAAACTCTTATTTCCTTAAATATTCACTAGAGTTTGTCTGTGTTATTCAAATCCATCATTTTATTATTCCTTTAATGGGGGGAGGGGGAGGAGGAGAATAAAAACGCACATGTAATAAAAAATAATTAAAAATAATTTTAAAAAATCCTAAGTCACTTGATTCTTTGTAAAGTGCAACTTACCCTTGGAGTTCACCTCCGTCAGCTGGTAGTGTTGCATTGCAGAAGAAAAGCTTGTGGGGGACCTGAGATGCTTTGTGTTCTTGTGAGAAAGGAGCTGTGCAAGCGAGGCCAGTGCTCTAGTTTTGTTACTGCCAGCCCAGTGACTCTTATATTTCTGATCCTTGTAGCTCAGAGCCCCTTTGAAGTAGGAAGCTAGTGCTTTCCTTGGTCCCTTTTAAATTAAACACGCCAAAGGAGTCTCCTCTTTCCTTGCATAACAGCTTAATGACCGTGGGGAGCAGATGTGGTCTGTTTAAGTGCAGAAAATGAACAGGCTGCTGCAAGAAACGCCCATTTTTGGAGTAGATCGTGCTTCCGTTCTGCTGAATGGGAATTTTGCCATTGATTCAGTGGGACCAGGAATGAGCCTCTGGCTATTTGGCAGTAAGATCTGAGAGCTGAGGCCTTGTTTCCACAGCACTCTTAACCTCATGACTAACTTTTGACACACATAAGTTGCCTCACTGATATCACGGAACAAATATCCCAGTGCCCTTCTTTCTGTGCTCTGTGGGCTGCTGCCTGTTTCTCCAGAGCTGATAGACAGAATACATGACTTTGGAGAATGACTTGGGAAAAATGGAGCTAGGTGTGCCAGACTGGCTCTGTCCCAGCTCTTTGGTACATCTTGGGGAGCTAGATGCTATCACGTTCTTTTCATCTCACTCCCTTCTTTGGAGTTCTAGTCCTTTCTAAGAAGCATTTTCATAGCTTTCAAGTAACTAACTTGAATGTAGATCCTGCTAATGTTTTTCCTCTATTCTGTATTTGAGTACGCTTTTAAGTTAGCTGAGCTGAAGAACCTAATATTCTGGATTTTGTTTCTAGGGCAACAATAGTTTCATTGGAAGACTTTGAACAAAGGCTGAACCAGGCGATTGAGAGAAACGCGTTTTTAGAAAGTGAACTGGATGACAAGGAGTCACTGCTGGTTTCTGTACAGAGATTAAAGGATGAAGCCAGAGGTATGGCTTGCTTGATTAGTTCTGTCTTTGTACATTGTTGGCTTACTAACAGAGACATGAAGCAAGCAAAGCTCATGTTTATAGAAAGCCTCACTTAATGAGATTGAAACTGGATGTGTAATATAAGCCTTGGAATTTACCTGCTAATAAACAGTATGTTCTCTGTTCTTTGTATGTCCACTGAATCTAAGAGGAAAAAATTCCTCATGTTGGGTAAAATTAGCGTCAGATTCTTTCAGGGTTTTTAACCAAGCTGAGTAGAAAAATACTGCTTTCCACAGATTTAGTAGAGCTGAAAACTGTGTTCCAAAAGTTCCCTCTTTGTGGCTTTGTGCCACAAGGCGCAGGGAAAGTACAGGAAATGACAGGGAAACGCATGCTAAATGGTAAATAACTATCTTTAAAAATGCTGCCTGCTGTTACCTTCTAAACCTGTTGGAAGTTGCCTGGCATCATTAAGACATGCCAGTAAAGACTGGTTAGAGCCATGGCATCAGAAATGCTTCAGATAATCCTCAGAGCTGAGGGTTCATGTTGAGGATTCACCCCTGAGAGGTTTCGTGTTGAGGACATGGGGCAAACTTTATTTTTATTTTAGTGGTTGGGGAACATGATTTCTCTGATGGAGCAGTGTGCCTGTTAACATGCCATCACTGCAGGTGAGAAATCAATGTTTTTCAGCATTCTTTCCAAACAATTTCTTTGGAAACAGTACCTCAGTGAAGGCAAGGACCTGAAGAGGACCTTTTTAGGTTGCTCCTGAAAAGCAAACAAAAGCAAACAAAAAAAAAACCAACCATGTAATGTATTATTTATTTGCCTTTGGGTCCTTCTAGAGACTTTACAGATCCATTGCTGAATTGTGCTCGATGCTCTTTAGAGCAAATCTGTGTGGAAATAGGAGGCAGCAAGGTAGTGATACAGAGCAGACCAGAGAGATAGTGGGAATAAAACACTGGTTTCCTAGTTTGCTTTCTCTTTCCCTGTCATTTGGGCTATGGACCTCTTTAGTCTGCTTGTTCTCATCTTGATGAATCAGGAAACAGCAGACAACATCCCTTCACAATACCTGGCTAGCGTGCAGTCCTACAGATTATTAAACTGGCAGGGCAGTGTTGGGGATTAGAAACACGAGATCAGGTCATTAATCTGTTTCCCTGACCTCCCAGCTGAATGCAGTTAGCAGGCATTTGGGACTGGCTGCATTTTTCTGCAACACACTTTCCATGGCACTCAAACTGCAAGTGGGGAGGAATGCTGAGGCCAGATCACTGCCTTGCTCTCTGGGTGCACACAGCTCTCTGGGCCAGCAGAACTGCCTTTCCATGCAGTGATGGTATCGAGCTGTGCCTTATTTGAGATGGAGGTCTTTGCTGGAGGGAGCCAGCAACAGTGAATCACTGACTATTGCAGAGTATTCTCTTCTAAATAAATGAACAGAATGCTGGAGAAATGTGTCACTAATATGATGTGTGTTTTGTCTGGCACACTCAGACCTGCGGCAGGAGCTGGCAGTACGGGAAAGGCAGCAGGAAGTCACCCGCAAGTCTGCACCCAGCTCTCCAACTCTAGACTGTGAAAAGATGGATTCAGCTGTCCAGGCATCTCTCTCCTTGCCAGCTACACCTGTTGGAAAAGGATCTGAAAATAATTTTCCTTCCCCAAAAGGTATAATTCCTGGAAACTGGGCCTGGTTGGTTGGGTGTACTTTCTGCTTCTCAAAAAATAACTTCAGACAAGGCCCTTGATAGCAAACTTAAAGTAAATACAAATACATGTGGATCCCTACATAACGTGTGCCGAAATGCCAGAGCAGTGTCAGGCCTACTTAATGAGTATCATTAGTTAATATTATGGAAAAGAAAGAGCGAAGCTTAGCTGCTGCTCTGTAGAGGTGAGGATCGCACTCTGCAGTAGATGACTGCAGTAGGATATATTTGGGGTTGCAGAAAATGCATGACTAATATTTCAGCTGAAGTTCACTGGTGGGTAAATAGTGGGTAGCAGTGCTGACAGCCTGGGCTGTCTTTGTTACCATGTGTTTTTGTGGGTGCTGCTCTCTCAGGAAACAGTGGGATATTAGCCTAGTCCTCTTCCCATCTGGAAGGCTCAGGTCAATCACAAGGATTAAAACATTTATTTATTTATTTTAAATTAAAGTAGATTCCAGAGAAAGCTCTGGTTGGATTAGATAGATTGCAGGCAGTAGCTATGCAGATGGACAGTGCATGAACTCTGCATGTGTATATCTCATGGAGAGGAGGGGAGTGGGCAGGAATTAAGTTTTTCTTCTCTCTGTGGCTCGTGATTGTGTAACCTGTGTTATGTTTGTGCAGTGAGTCTGCAGTAAGATTTCAGATTTACCTCCTTATAGAAGTTATTTAAAAAAAAAATTAAAAATTAAATACTGGAGGAGTGCACATATATAATAAGGTGTGTTTGTTTGCAGCTATACCAAATGGATTTGGTACAAGCCCTCTTACTCCTTCAGCTAGAATATCTGCACTCAACATCGTGGGAGATCTCTTACGGAAAGTGGGGGTGAGTGCTGTGTGCTGAACTGTCCCCAGTTCTGTGCCTTCACTGAGAGTTCATCCATGTATGGGATGAAAAGGCCTTGGATCTTGCTGAATTAGTGCTGGAGTTTCTAAGGTGTCTCTCTTAAATTGTTCACATTTAGTGTTTGGGATGTGATAACACTTGTTTTTTAATTATCTTGATTTATGGAGCGGGTTGCTAAGGATCTGATGCCAACTTTTAGAGATAAAATCCATTTTTGGAAGACTTTCTTGGTGGGCATTAGCAGATGCTTGTTCATGTTTCGTACGAAAGCAGGACTCAGCTGAGCCTCAGCCTTAGTACCCATTGCACAATTGTGGTATGTCATGGGAGGTGAGCTGATAGCAGACTGTTGGAGTCTCTGAGAAGATCTGCAAAAGTTACTGAGAACTTAAATGGATTGTTTATAAAAAATCAAATAGCCCTTTGGTAAGAAAGTGAAAAAATAAATCAGGAGAAAGCCAAGTGTTCCCATCTGTAGTTGATTGGGAAGTGAAATGTGTGAGCCTCTAAAGGGATTACAACTGTGAGCAGGAAAGAAGTGGTTTTGACATCTGTTGTGGTGTTGCTTGGGATGCCAAGCTTTCCAGCTGAATGAAGACATGACTTCTGAGTGGTGAGAAGCTTGTTTGCTTGCCTTCTTGGGTAGTGTTTCAAGTGGAAGCATGGGCAGCCTTGGTGTCTAGCCTCCAGGGTTGGCTTTCCTCTATCCCTTTTGGTTTGCACTAAGAACAGAAATAGCTGACATGAATATGGTTGTTTTAGACAATTTTGACATTAAAAATCAGATCATTGCTTGTATTTAGAGCTTGTGAGCTCATCAAGCCTGGGTTGAAAGGGCAGCAGGACAGCTCAGGGTTACAGAGTGGCATGTTTAAAATGGGATCATTGTGAGTAAGAGTCTGTAGGGGATTTAGGGAGCTTAATGACATCCCATGTGATTACTCTGCGAGGACAGGAAATGCCAAATAAGCATGCTTCTTTCCCAGCCTATTCTTAAACACACACAGCCAGTGATACAAAATTCCAGCTCGTGCATCTATTTAGTAATAATTACAGGATGTGCAGGATTTCTGTGGGTTGGCTTACCCATTGGATGCCTCATCCTGTACCTTGGGCTCCCTTTCTCTCCAAGATATTCCCCTCAGCTCTCTTGCTGGCATGTGAGACAGTGAGCTGCATGGCACAGCTCACACTACTGGAGAGAATCAGGGTTTCGGTGTCCTCTCTGCTAGGAGTCAGTGGATGAGGCACTGCTGCCTTGTCTGCTACCCTGTATAGGAGAAAAAGAACTTGTCAGATCTCATTACGTGGTTCTCATTTGAGAGAACAACAGCTTTGTTCCCATTCAGCTCAGTTTTTGCCAAAGATGATCGCACTGGGGTTCTGATCGTACTGATCTCTGATCATGCTACAGCCTGAACTTGAGCAGCAAAATATTTCCTCTAAAAATAAAAAATAAAAAAATCCCTCTTCTCCCTCCCCCACCTCTCTTTTCCTTTCACAGGCCTTAGAATCCAAGTTAGCTGCTTGCAGAAATTTTGCAAAGGACCAGGCATCACGGAAATCCTACATTTCAGGGAATGCTAACAGCAGCATGATGAACAGCAACGGCACGAAGTACCCTCATCCAGGGCATACTTCTTTCTTTGACAAAGGGTAAGTCAGGGTGTAGTTGTACACTGAGGGGGGTGGGAGGGTGTTTCAGGATGCTGTGTGAAACAGAAGTTTTCCTTGGCTTGTTTTTAGCTTTTGTCCAGTAAGACAAACTTGTGGAGCCAGGTTCTCAAGGGGGCAGAGAAGCAGCGTTCCACTGCAGGCCTCTGTAAAGCAAAGAGAAAAGCAAGTGCTTGACCTCTCAGCCAGTGGGATGTCATTGCCTGTGCTGCCCTTCTGCTGCCTCAGCTCTTGGTGGCTGCATAAACCTTCTGGTGCAGTGATTGTGCCCTTCAGAAGGAGCTCAAGCAGACAGTGGTGGGGCTGCCATAGCTGTTGGTGTGTCTGTGTGCTGGGAGTGCCTGGACTGCATGCAGAGCTGGAGGTTCCCTTAGTAAGAACAGTAAGTGTGGGCAGCACTGCTTCCTTGGACAGTGGTTCCCTCTTTGCTCTACTTCTCCCTGCTATCAGTGTGAAAGAAAATGTCACGAACTGTGTAATCCTTGCTGATAGAAGGGGCAGCTGTCCTGTACTGTCCTGTTGTGTGTCAGCCACAATGTTTGAGGCAGCGTTTGCAGGAAAAACCACCCTGTGACTTGCTCATAGTTGGAGCTTCCTCTCTGATGTGGGGAAGTGGTTCAGCAGGAGGATTTTCCCACAGTCCTTCGTAGCTCAGGCCCCTGTGGTTGTATGAGCAGCAGGGTGCACAGCCAAGCTCTCCTCCAGTGTTACCCAGCAATAGGGAAACCTGTGCTCAGTGGCACTGTGCAAAACACCTTCTGTGCTCTCTGCTGGTGACAGTCTTCCCTGTTAGACTTCAAGCCAGAGCAGTTTTAATGCTGATATTCACATCCTCAAAGCAGCATTTATTTAGATCTTTAAACAACTTAAAGAGTGCCACATAAAGAGCAGACAGGCTGGGTTTCTGGATTCCTCCTTGTGTGAGCTGAATCACGTTGCTATGTGGGTAGCAGGGCATGTTGCATCTTAGAAACTGGCAAGAAGAGCTTTCAGAGCTACTGCTGTTTCTTGCTTTTGTGGGAGTGTTCGCATACTTAGCAACATCAGCATCATGTGCAAATGGGACAGGCTTTGAGGTTGGCTGCATACTGGGAGGCTGACCAGGGTCTGTGCATCACCACAGCAGTGGTGGTGGTGGCAACGTGGGCTCCATTTCATGTGCAGGCTGTCAGAGCAGTGCTGGGGAGAGATTAGAGGTGTTCTTAGGAGGCAGCATGGCTAAAGTGAATTGTGGTATGGTAATAAGCTGATTGCTGCGTGGGATGGGAGTCGCTTCTAATTACCTAGATTGTCATCACTCTTGTTATCTGGGCTGGCTGCCTGCAGTTCAGGGCAGGCTGTAGCTGAAAAAGGCTTAGGAATGTGTCCCTTTGATAGTGAACTTCCTCAGCAGACTTGAAAGATGTCAACAGACTGGGAAAGTGATGGAAGTGACTAATCGACCTGCATGTCGTTAGAGATCCTTACCAGGGCCCGCTGTCCCATCCCTTCTCTCTATACACAGATGTGCTGCAGGCAGTGGGATCAGCAGCTCACACCTTCCAGCTGCCCTGCTCTGCCTTCCTCACGGCTCAAGGCTGGGTGCAGTGCTGTGCTGCACACCCATCTCCCCAGCTGCCACGTAAACCTGCCTCGCTGTGCGTGTGAGGGCAGAGCAGAGCCCTGCCATCAGCGAGCTGTGTGCGTCGCAGCGGCTGGCTGACCCGAGGTCTGCCCTTTCTTCTCCCCTCTTCTCCTTTCTCTCCAGCCCCTGTACTCTCTTCCCTGCCCCAAACTGTCGCTGGAGCCTGAAACAGCCACACGCCCTCGTAGACCCGCTCCAATCTGCAGCCGCTGCCTTATGAACAGCCAGTTGTTGGGTGGTGGGATTGTGCCAGAGGTAATCCAGCCATGTCGTTACGGTTCCATTTGCTTTCCTTTCTCTGCCTTTTTGTTGCTGAAAGTGTTTGAGCCTCCGTCTCTCATCAAACACCTGCTCTGTGCTTGCTGAGCAGAGCTGGGCGGGCAGCTGAAGGTGTGGAAGCCAGGACAGGAGCAGTTGGCTCAGAGTCGTTTGAGGGGAGGTTTGGAGAACAGCTGGGCTTGCACACGAGCTTTGCAGAAGAATTGGAAGAGTCAGGAATGTACTGCTTTGTTGGGTTTTGTTTTCATTTTATGCTCTACCAAGTCTGGTATGGGATCATTTTCTACAGACTGGTTCCTTCAGGAACGTGGTGGCTCTGTGTACCCCCAAGGCCTAGCAGGACATCACCTGAGGGGTGTCCTGTGGTGGAAACTTGTTCCCTTGCAGTTACAGTTGTTGTTAGCTGTTAGGGACTTGGATCCACTGGGGAACAAAATGGCTCTGCAGTGCTGCAGAGGCACTGCGACAGCTGAGCTGGGACCACAGCGAGCCAAGATGAGGTGTTTGTTCCTTGGGACACAACCTCCGTGCACACAACTCCCTTACTCCTCTTCCTGCTTTCTTGAGCATCAGTCATTGCAGCTGTTGTTTATTCTGAGACAGTGTCTGTGAATCTGCTGGGCTGTGTTTAAATGCCTCTGCTTGCACACTGCTGGTAGGCCCACCGTGCGTGTGGCTGTCGTGGCAGTCACTGCAGCTGGGATCCCTGTCTGCCCTGCAGGTATCCAGGTATCCTCAGGGAGCAGCAGCCAGGTGAGGGTCAGTCAGATGCTTTTCCCTGTGCCTTAACTCAGGGTTATGCCCAGGAATGTCTTCATTGTGTGCATAAACTGTTTCACTTTTTCTCCACTAGGCGTGAAAAGGTGATATTCCCCACCTTGGTCATGGGTAAATGAATTTATTTGCAATGATAAGCTGCATGCTTTTTAACTGTGGTGCTTGGAGGTGCAGAATTGGTGGATATGCTAACTGCATGAGGTAGTTCTTGTAGCATTACAAACTAACAGGCAATGATTGAAGCCTGAGACTATAATCTCTCTTTCTCTTTGCTTTAGATAAGTTTCTCTGGTTCTGTGACCAGTTCCAGATGTAAGATTGAGTGCTGCTTGCTTTCTTGGTTTAATAACTCTTCAAATACATGCATGTTTCTGATGGAATTGGACGTGTCAGAGATATGGGGTGAAGCACTGCTGCTGTTACCCCAGCTAACCCTGAAGTCAGTGTGCCCTTTGGCCTTGCTTCTTCTTCAGCACTGTGCTGGATGTTGGCCTGCCCCCAGAGGGAGAGGAATGGCCCTTCCCTGCTGTGTGTGCAGTGGCCGCCAGGCTGGGCTGTTCAGCTTCAGGACAGTCTTCTGTTGAGGTTCTGTTTGATGCTGAGAGTTAAGGGAGCCTCAGAGACTTCGTGCTAAGGACAAAATACAGCTTGAAATACAGATTGATGAGTAAAGATCCATGTGGCGCAATCACAGGACAGAGAGCAGCTGCAAATGGGCACAAAGTTTATGCTGTGGTTGGGACAGCAGTCAGAAACACCCAGCAGGAGCTGCTGCAGGGGGGGATGTTTCCAGCAGGGACTGTTGGCTTGGGATCAGTCTGAGGCCCCGGCCCTGATGGACCCACCATAGAGAGAGCTTTGTGCAAATCAGGGCTGCTGCTTCGTCATTGTTTCTGCACCAAGGGCAAGGCCAGGCAGGCAGTGTGCAGTGTGACAGTTCCTTGTCCTGCTGCGCCCCGCTCAGCGATGGGCCCTTCTCCTTTTTGTCTTGGGCTTCGTGAAGCTGTTTGTGATGCTGGTGGCTTAGTCTGGGCCCTGCCACATCTGTGTGGCATCTCTGCGGAGGGCCTGACTGCTCCGGGGCCTCCGGCCTTGATTGTATTTCTCTGGGATGCAGAAAAGGGCACCCACGCTGCTGAATGGGCCTCGGAGCTGGAAGGAGTTACATCCCTTAAAGGTGAAACTGCCATTCCTGCCTTGAATGTCTCTTTTCTCTCCCAAAGGAAGCGAACCACTGCGTTTTAATCCCATTTATTTTTTCTTTCTCCCCTGTGCTGCTTGGCAGAGCTGCTTTCTAGCTGATAACTCATTTGCGGAGTCCTGTTGGGACCAGGTTGGCTTCCTGCCCCCTCATTCACATGGAAATAGCAGAATACATCCGCTCTAAGACTCTTCCAGCAGCGTTTGGCTGCACGCAGCATAGAGGCACCTGCTTCTCAAACATCGCAGATCGTATCTCAGTCAGTTGAAATTTCAGCCTTAACAGGAAAGGAGAAGGCAAAGGTTTCACCCACACAGCCCTGTGTGGGGTGTGATAGGCTCTGCTGGGGGACGGGGAGGGCTGTGCAGCAGCCCTGAGCCCTGCGTTGCCGTGGGAAGCCAACCTTGTTAGCAGGCATTCCGGTTCTTCATTTGCTCCTCTGGATCAGTGCTGTAATTGCCAAGCACAGGGGGCACTGGGGCAGCAGCTGGGTGGGTGTGCTGTCCTGCCACGGGGTAACTGCAGCTCCTCATCAAGGCTGGGCTGATGACTAGCAGCAGATGGTGAACTTAGGTGCTGTGCCCTGAGCCTAATTGCAGGAGATCTGTCAGAGCCCAAACAGGGTAGAGGCTGTGGAAGGCTGTCACGTGTGCATACTGCTCCCTGGGCTGCGTGCCCTCACAGCTGAGAGCAGCTTTGGGGAGGAGTGAGCTGGTGGTTTGCAGCTAGGTGGAGGCTGTGGGTTCAGGGGCTGAGCAGGGAGGGGTGGGGCAGGCCTGGGGGGCCCCAGAGCCCTTCTCATCCCCAGTTCTGCTGTGCTTTAATGTATGCTGCCTGTTCTCACTGAGCCCATTCTCCATTGCGTGGTGGTTGCACTGCAGCTGTATGAGTGTATGCAGATGGACAGACAGATGCCTTCCATCCACTGTGTTGGGATCAGCCTGTGTTGAGCCACCTGGGGTGAGCAGTTGGGCTTGAGGGGAACCAGCCCTGCCTGTCTGTGCCCTGAGGGCTGCCTGGGGCCTGTAGGCTGGGAGCAGCTGCTGCTGGGCAGGGGGGAACTGACATGGGGAACGGGCCTGGGGGGCATCTGAGCTGCCTTTGGCTGTGCCACCCCCGAGGCCATAGCCCTCATCCTCTGTGCAGCCACTGTGCAGTCAGCACAGCACTGTCCCTGTCACCGGGTGTGTGTGCAGCAGGGAGGCCCTGGGATGGAGGGGCTGGGCTCAGCCCACAGGGTAGCCTGGCACTGACCTGCCTGTCTCTTGTTGCTTCTCAGGGCAGTAAACGGCTTTGATCAAGGGACCCCAGGACTGGGAGCCTCCAGACCCTCCTCAGCACCTGGCATGCTCCCACTGAGCGTATGAGTCGGCACCAGGTTGTGCTTGGACTTGCGGATGCTTTTCTCGGCCCAACAAGAGAAGTGCTTTGGTTTCCTCCCCCTCCCTGCCCTGCAGGAACAGGACCTGCACCATGGCATGCAGCAGTGCCCGTGCTGCCAGAGGAGAGCCCGTGCTTGCAGCCTTTCATGTCCTGTTAATAGAGTTAACTGTAGTGGGTGTGCTCTGTGGCCCTGTACCACAAGCTGATGTGTTGCACAAGCTGACACATAATGCTCTGTTCCAGGAGATGCAGAACCTCAGCCAGGTGCTGCTCGCCCTGTCACTGCATCTCTTTTCTCAGTTAAGTTTGGTGTGACAAAAACATTCGCTGCTTTTCTTGAAGGCTACGCCTCTCCCTGCCTGATCTCACATCCTGCTGTTTGAGCCAACCAGCTGCTGTTCTTCCCCATGGGGCTCAAACCTCTCAAGACACACTGAGTGAGGCTGGGACAGGAGTGGAGGCTGGCAATTAGCTCTGGGGGTGTGAGTTAATGCAGCATAGAAATCACTGCTGGACAGGTGAGCAGCTGGCTGTGGCCATAAGGCCCTTCCCCAGCCCAGCAGATGGATGTAGAGCTGTTGCTGGGGTGGGGCTTTGCTGAGGAAGGTTTGCGTAGGCCCAGCACACATCATTTAGCACCAGGCCCGTAGCAGCTCTGGGCTGAGCCTCCTCCCTTGGCACGGGGCCTGCAGCAAGCATCTTCTTCCCACGTGCCTCAACCATCCCAGCACTCTGCCCTCCCTCGTGACGCTGCTGCTGCCCCCGAACCAGACATCAGCTCTTTAGGAACCCGCTCAGCCCATGGACTGCAGTGCCCACGAACTGCCTCCTCCCAGCACCCTGTATCCATCGGCCCCATGTTCAGCTCTGTAATATAGGACCGGATTTCAGTGTCACCTGCAGGCTTCTGTGACAGTTTTGGGCGGCTGTGTTCCTTGTGGGTCTTTCAAGCAATGTATTTGTGCGAGTTCTCTGTCGCTGTGCCTCGGAGTCGGTGGATTTTGATGTGAACCAATGCACCCCATGGGGGTCTGAGGAAAAAAAACCTTCCCAATTTGATCCATTGAGTTCCATTGGCTCTGCAGCTGTGCATTGGTTTATTTACAAGCGCTGAGAGAAACCATCGGCCCCAGCAGAACAGAGGTGGGAGTGTTTCCCCCTTTGCTGTTAGGGCCCCTGTGCTCCTCCTTTCCTGTGCATCCTCTGCTGCATTTGACTGTTTACATTTGTTTTATTGTACATAGGTTTGTAAACATACTATCTTTGCCTAAGATCTTTGTACATAACTTAACTTGGGCTTTGTAGCTTTATTTATTCAAAGTCTATATGGCATGTTTCAATAAGACAGTGTACCATAACAGCGTGGTCACACAGCATAATGTGGAGAAAAGACAAAAAGAAACAACGAAAACCTGAGAATAATATTCCCAAAATAAAGTTCTTTTAACGTGGAATTGGTGGATTTGACAGAAGAGGCAGCGGTGGCTGTGTTTGTCCTGCAGTGTTTTTGGCTGAGCTGCACGGCAGCACGGGATGCACTGCTCTGCTGTGCAGCTTCTGCCCCTTATCTTGGCACTGCACACAGTGCTGCTGCACGGAGCCAGCAGGGCTGAGCACACCTCTGCTGCTGGTGCTTTGGGGCAGGAATGTGTTTGGGGCCCTGGTGGAGGTGTCCAGCTGCAGGCAATGAGGGGCAATGCTGTCAGGACCCCACGCACCCCCCAGAGCTGTGCTGCTCCATCACTGCCCCCAGCAGCAGAGCCCTGTGCTGCTGCTCGACCTTCCCCAGGTACCCATGGCCTCCACCACACCCCACAGCCGCATCCCCTGCACCAGCAGCCATCCCCAGCCCATGAATCACAGTCACAGCACAGCCTTCCTGCTGCTGCCCTGCAGTGGCACCCCGTGGAAATGCCTCGTTGCCAGCTGGTGCCGGGGCAGAGGCACGCATGCACCCATGGCAGCTCCTTCCTGGGGGAGAAGTGCTGGGCAGGAAGAGAGGGGACACCGTACGGACAGGGCTGACATTGCAGTCAGCTGCCCCCCGACCCCTTAGAAAAATCCCCTAACAGCGATAAACTGCTCTTGCACGGAGCCCAAGTGGCCACAGTAGCACAGGGGGATGAGAGCACAGGACATGTAGGGCACAGCGCCACCTCTGCAGCACTGAGATCGTGGGCGCTGAGGCTCTTCCTTTGCAGCAGGAGGAGCCACAGCCCTGAGAGCAGCCCAAGAGTGGCAGGGCAGGAGCTGGCAGCAAGGCACCGTGTGGACAGAAGCAACAGCCAGCACTCGGTTGGAGCCCACCAGCGCAGCTCCCACCTCCACCACTCACAGCTGCAGCACTGAGCTCCCTGCTGCAGAACTGCTCCTGGCTGTGGAGGCAACAGGCGCAGCCCTCCCTGCTCCCAGGAGCGGCCAGACCCTGACAGATACAGAACCGGAGCTCGGGGGACGGGAAGCATTTGGGGGCACTGAGACCCTTTTGTGAGCCAGAGCTGCGCTCCTGTTGAAGTTCTAAGGCTCAGCCCTCACTGAGTGAGTGTGAGGTCAGCACACCGTACTGAGGTAGAAAAGAGCAAAACAGAAAACCAAAACACTAAGAAGGGAGCAGTCAGCTTCCAGCCATATTCTCATTTATTAAGGTCTATGCCAGCCTCAAGAAATAGCTCTTCCTGTAAGTAAACAGAGCAGGCGGCCACAGCTATAATGAATAAATTTATTGTCTTACAAAAATCATTGTCTAGAAATATGGGTATACAAGAAAACAAGATATTTGCAGTCAGATGCCTGGTGGTCAACAGCCAGTTTGATTAAAAATATCCAAACACACACAACGAAACCTTTGCGACAGATGTTAAAGCTTTGAACCAAAAAAAGGAAATCCGTCTATTTTTGAGCGTGTGGCAGAGGAAGGTTCCTATTAACACTGATTCATTGTCACTAATATCCATAATACCACTTGGACTAGAGAGGTACATGATATGAAGCACAGTCAAAATTAATACATTAAATCATCGTTATATAGGCAAATTATATATGTAACATTGTCTTAGTACTGTAGTGTCTAAGGCACTTTCTGTAATGTCAGTTTTTCAGCTATTTAAACAAAAAGAACGCTAACTACTCGCTGTAATACTGCTCAAAATAAAAAACAACAGCAACAACAACGAAAAAAGGATTCACATCCACTGGCATGTTAACTGCAGGCAGGCAACATCCCTCTGCGCAGCGCTGTGCGCACGGCCTTGGCACCGTCCTGAAGAGCGCTCAGCCTGAAGTTCATAAATTACTGTGCCTGTGCTGTATGCTTGTTTTCCACTGGTGTTCACATTGTACTAGCCTTAATATATATATACAGACCTGTTGGGCATGGGAAGAGCAGGATGCTACAGCTGCAAAGGACTGTACAGAGAGGAACGGTGACGCTGTTTGCCTGTACTGCGTGACACTAATGGATGAAGCAGGTGCTGAGAACACTCCAAAATGGTACTGAGGGCTAAAAAATGGACACTACTCACTCATCCCTACATTTCCCTCTAACGCTTCCCGAGGCTCTTCACAGTTCACTCACTGATTGTGTGCCGATCACAACAATTAGGAGAAAAGAAAGATGCAGGTGCAGTTTGGTCTTCAACAATCCAAGGGCTCAGTGCAGCCAGGGGCTGCCCGAGCACAGGAGAAATGGAAGGATGTTGTCTGTACAAAGCATGCTGAGTCATGACAATGGGGCTGTCCCAACCACCTACCCATGGGAATGAAGTTTTGTGGGGTTCTTTTTTTAACCAATACAGAAAGTTTCATCCTTCACATGATGCTTTATAAAATGGCTTTACAATGAGTGCCTGGAAAATAGATGCACTGAACAGAGACGATCCCGTTTTGTTACTATATGTAAAAAAAAACAACAAAAAAAGCAGTTGTACCTATATCTGAAGCAGGGTACAGTATGGTGAGGCTGGAGAGCCTTAAGACATAGTTGACCTATGGTAAGTAACCTTGTAGCATGCCGACATTTTGTAAGGCAGATTTAGGGCCACAAGGCAGTCTGGTGGTCAGGAAAGTCCTCCTCGCTCTGCCGACTGTTGTGTAAAGGTCTCTGCATGCAAATGGTGTGCGGGGCTCTACTCAGCAGGGGGCGGCTGCGCTTCGTTCACGTCGCTGCCTTTGCTCTCTGCATCGTCGTCCGAGAGCTCCAGGGAGGCCCCTTCGATGTGCAGCTGGCGCCTGCCGGATCGGCTGGAGGAAAAGGTGATGGGGCCGCCCCTCCTGCAAGCAACAAGCAGAGAACAGCCTTCGCATCGTCCTCACACTGCCCTGACAGCTCCCAGCTGAGCTGCAGGGGAACAGCACTGCCCGAGGTTCACAGGAGTGTTGGAAGCACTGCTCCCATCACGGGGTCACAGGACGCCCAAAGTTCTGCTTAGTTCAGACCACACACTGACCACACACTGCCCTGAGCAGGGCAGGTTCTTTAAAAGCTGCTTACTTAGGAAGTGCTGCGCTGCACCCCTCCAGCCACTGCCGGCCCTGCAGCAGCCCAGGATGGTTTTCCTCCTGCAGCCTCCCCCTCCTCCTCCAGCCCCGCTCTGTACTGGATACAAATACTGAAAGCAGAGTTTTGAAATCGAAGTGTGAAAAAAGCTCTCTTGGGGTTGGCTGGGAACAACATAATTAGTGCTCGTCACTAGAAGAGCATAACTGAGCTGTCTCATTTATGCCGTGTCACCTACTGCTGCTGGACTCAGGCACCAGCCCCAGCCAACCCAGGATATGGGCTCTGGAGAGTTCTGGCTCAAAGAGCCATCAGGAAATCCTCACAGCCAGCAGCTGCCTCAGCACCATCACATCATGCTCAGGCAGCAGCTCCCAGCAGACTCCAGTGCAGCCCATCCCCTAACAGCAACAGCCCTGCTCCCACAGCTCCACAGCTGAGCGGTCCCCAAGGATGCAGCATTACAGACACGGTCAGAAGGCACCCAGATCAAACCCTGCCAACTCCTGCACCACGTACCTTAACCTGTTTTTCAGGGTGCTGACCTCCCGGCTCAGGCCCTCATTCGCCTCTGTGGCGTCGTCCAGCTCACGCTGCAGTTTACGTCGGGACGCATTTGCACGCGTGGCTTCCTCCTCAGCCTCCTCCAGCTGACGCTTCAGCTGCTTCATCCTGGCATTTGCTTTTTCCATCTAAAATAAGAAATCAGGTTGTCAGGATCAAACCCGGCAGCTGCAGCCCTGCAACTTGGAAAGGCAGAGAGGCTCTCCAGCATCCCAGTCATCCTTGCTGGAGACGGAGCCTCAGTGCAGACCCCCATCTGGATTCGTGGGAACAGCCCACAACTCCTGGGTCTCCGAGACCAGGTGCATAACACGTCATCGTAACAGAGCTAACACAGGGAGCAGGCAAGGAACTGCTCCACCAATTCACTTATCAAGACTGGGATTCCCTCACATCTTCATTAAAAAGCTTCTTAACGATGCCTTTCTACTCAAAGCAGGCTTTTATCCATCTTTCCCAAGCACAAGCTAAGCCACTCCACCCACCTGCTCCTTGTATTGGTCTGCATGTCGGCGCTCATCCTCCACCTGCATGAAGACTTCTTTTAATTTCTTCTCTGTGCGTCGCACCAGTTTGTTTGCAGCTGCTCTTTCCCTGGAAAGGATCAGAAGCCACATGGAGGCTGTGAGCACCAGCTTTAGAAGCATGCAGTACGAGCACTGGGAGCAGCACAAGTACTGTTAGAAGGCTGAAAGGAGGGACAGGGATGTGCTTCCACACAGCAAGATTCAACAAAGCAGTGTTAGGATTATTGCTAAGCAATGTCATGGTCCTCCCCCTGAGCCAAAAACCCAAGAGGAATGAAGGTGGGGATAAGACAGCCCACTTCCAATCTTCCTAGGACAAGGCAGGGGAAAAAAAAGTTGGAGGACTGAGATGGAAAGAAGCAGCCTGAAGAAAGATGACTTGTCCAGAGCACAAGATTTACTTCAAAGAATGTCTGAGGTGAGGAGGGACCCCTGCAGGCCATCTGCTCCAACAGGGCCATCCAGAGCTGCTTTTCCATACCCAGCAGCTTTTGAATGCCTCTAAGGAAGAGACCCCACAATCTCTCAACAACCTGTGCCAGTGCTCAGTCACCCCCAATCAAAAAGTGCTTCCTGATGTTCAGGTGGAACCCTCTGTATTCCAGCTCCTGCCCACTGCCTTCTGTCCTGTTCCTGGGCACCACTGACAAGAGCCAGGCTCCATTCTCTGCACCTCTCTGATGGATGTGCATATATAGATGATGACCCTGAGCATCCGCCAGGCTCTGCAGTCACTGCTTTAAGCCATTCCTCACAGGAGAGAAGCTCCAGGTCCTTCAGCATCCCTGTGTCCCTCCTTCCCTTTAAAGCCTAACTCAAAGAGACCAGTGTATCGAGGAGATGTTTGGTCTTGAGAAGCTTCTCCTAAAGCAGCTGTGGTTTCTGGGACTACCAGTCAACACAATCACTTGTTAACTTCAAGAAATAAATCAGCAGTTTCAGTTAAGGAGCACACACTCTAAAACTTTCAACCCCAGTGCATCTGATTTAAGTCAGTCCCTCTAACAGGTTTGTTTCTAAATAACAAAACCTACTGGCTGTGCTGCAGCTGTGACCTCACACCTCAGCCCCACAGTAACTTCAGGCATGGATGTCACAGACACTCTACTGACAGAGCACACGGATTTTCCCTTACTTTGCTTCCTGCTCAAGCTGTTCTTCTAGCTGAGCAATCTTGGCCTCTAGAGTAGAAATCGTTGCCTTGAACTTTGACTTCACAGATCCCTCCAGCTCCTGCAGCTTGGCTTTCAGCTCTTTGTTCTGTCTCTCCAGCTGCTGCCGTGCATTTTCACTCTTCTGCGCAGCGCTCCGCTCCCCGGCCAGCTCAGAATTCAGCGTGTCAACCTTTCAGAGGAGGAGAACGGATCATTTGGTGCTATTCACAGCCTTCACTCAACCCAAGTACGAGCTGTCCTGGCAGCAACTGCCAACAATTCACCTGCAGCGTGGTCTTCCGGAACCGCTCGTTGAGAAGCTCCATGTTGCTCTGCTCTTCTTCCAGCTCCTCCTCCAGCTGTGCAATGCGAGCCTCCAGCCGGCGCTTCTCATCCAGCAGCGCTGACCTAGGAGAGAAGCACCGGGGTCAGTACACGTTCAGGTGTGATATAAAGCCAGTTGCTTTGTATTCATGAAGACGAATGAACGCAGAATTTGCCAGCATCCTACTGAGAACCACAGCTGCTGCTGCCTGAAGTCCTTCAGGTGCGCAGTGGATACGTTTGAAGACTCACTTTCCTGAAGCGCTGTTTGCAATCTCGTCAGCCAGCTCATCCCTTTCTTGCTCCGCGTGACGACGGGCGCGTTCAGATGCAGCAAACTCCTGCAAAGGTTTCAGAAAAGATGTGTCATGAATCTCAGGAGGCCTGTGAACAGTTTGTCCTTGGAGCAACTTCTGGGAGATGCTTTGAAGTGTAACATTCCTGCAATCACAGAATCACTGAATGGCCTGTGTTGAAAAGACCACAGTGCTCATCCAGTTCTGACCCCTCTGCTATGTGCAGGGTCACCAATCACCAGACCAGGCTGCCCAGAGCCACATCCAGCCTGGCCTTGAATGCCTGCAGGGATGGGGCATCCACAACTCTAAAACACACGAAGAACAGAAACACTGAAGCTGTAAGTGGTATGAAAAAAACAAAACACTGTTGGAGTGATCACAGTGTGTTACATGCTCAATGTAAAACGGGCACTACGTTAAGCAAGCTTAGTTTCTTAAACCTTCAGAGTACACAGCATCAGTGCAAGAAAAGAAAACAGACTGAGAGGCTTTAGCACAGTAGTATAAACAGCACTGAATTTCACATCTTAAACTGTATTATGTGGCAGAAAGTCAGCAGACTTCAGTGGTTCACTGAGGCACAGTGGTGGGATTCCTGGTCTTCATGCATTTCTAATCCCCAATTTCAGTACTGACACTGTGCACCACAACTCTCAGAGACTCCTGAACCTCCCTGCAAGTTTCAAGTGAGGCCTCAAATCTGCTTAAGCTGTCATGAAGCTCAGACAGAGAAATAAAGGATTCTGCTGGAATGATTCCCCTGATGCCCAAGCTCACCAGAGAGCTGCTGAAGGAAGCAGGAAGATGGGGTGGGAAGAGAAAGCTCTCCTGGCTCCCATTTCTGTTCAACACAGTAGGACAGATTTTCATTCCTACTGCCCAACCTTCTCCTTATTCTACCAAGGATCTCCTTCTATGATCTAGCAACCCATCTGGTGGATGAGGGAAAGGCTGTCGATGTGGTCTGCCTAGACTTCAGCAAAGCCTTTGACACTGTCTCCCACAGCATTCTCCTGCAGAAGCTGGCAGCCCGAGGCTTGCCTGGGTAAGGAGCTGGCTGGAGGGCTGGGCTCAGAGAGTGGTGGTGAATGGAGTTAAATCCAGCTGGTGACCGGTCACGAGTGGTGTTCCCCAGGGGTCGGTGCTGGGGCCTGTCCTCTTCAATATCTTTATTGATGAGCTGGATGAGGGCATTGAGTGCACCCTCAGTAAGTTCGCAGATGACACCAAATTGGCTGGGAGTGTGGATCTGCCTGGGGGTAGCGAGGCCCTGCAGAGGGATCTGGACAGGCTGGAGAGCTGGGCTGAAGCCAGGGGGATGAGGTTCAACAAGACCAAATGCTGGGTCCTGCACTTCAGCTACAACAACCCCAGGCGAAGCTACAGGCTTGGGGTGGAGACTGGAGGACTGCATAGAGGAAATGGAGCTGGGGGTGTAGATTGATGTTTGGCTGAAGGTGAGCTGACAGTGTGCCCAGGTGGCCAAGAAGGCCAATGGCATCCTGGCTTGCATCAGAAACAGCGTGGCCAGCAGGAGCAGAGAGGTGATTTTTCCCCTATACTCAGCACTGGTGAGGCCACACCTCGAGTGCTGTGTCCAGTTTTGGGCCCCACACTGCAAGAAAGACACTGAGGCCAGGGAACGTGTTCAGAGGAGGGCAACAAAGCTGGTGAGGGGTTCTGGAGCACGGGGCATATGAGGTGAGGCTAAAGAAGCTGGGAATGTTCAGCCTGGAGAAGAGGAGGCTCGGGGGAGACCTCATTGCTCTCTATAACTTCCTGAAGGGAGGTTGTAGTGAGCTGGGGGTCGGCCTCTTCTCTTGTGTCATTAGTGATAGGACCAGAGGGAATGGTTTCAAGCTATGGCAGGGGAGATTCAAGCTGGACATTAGGAAGTATTACTTTTCAGAAAGGGTGGTCAGGCACTGGAATGGGCTGCCCAGGGAGGTGGTGGAGTCACCGACCCTGGGGGTGTTCAAGGAAAGACTGGATGTTGTGTTGAGGGACATGGTTTAGTGGGAGCTATTGGTAACAGGTGAACGGTTGGACTGGATGATCTTTTAGGTCTTTTCCAACCTTGGTGATTCTATGATTCTAAGGAAAATAAGTGTTGTGAAGTTCACTCTCACCTCCTGGAGCTGAAGTATTTCTGCTTCAAGTCCTTTGAGTTTCTTTTCACTCTCTTTGGACTGTGCAAAGATCTCATCTCTGGACGCACGGGCTTCTTCCAGCTCCCGCTGGTAGTCCTTCATTTGAGCCTGCAGTTGGAAAAGTCACAAGACCTATTAGGAGCCACAAGATCTATTAGGAGCTTAAGTGTGTGTGTTAAGCTGCACCAGTTTGACTTATGCTGCTAAAAGAGCACAAAAGCTGGAGAGAAAATGCATTTAAATTACACTCACATCTTTGGAATGCCTCCAATCTTGAGAATACTTATTTTGGGTGTTTGCATGAAGGCACACAGAGCTCAGCAACAAGATCTCTACCTGACCTGTTCTTCTGGAGAAGAGGAGTGTGATGCTGTCAGGTACCAGCACGTCTTGTTTCAGCCTTCCCTCCTCACCCACAACCTGGACTCTGGCCCAGACCTGTCTCTGTTGAGTTGGATTGCCAAGGCATAGAGAGGACAGGGCAGAAATGCAACTGACTTTGCCATGTGCCTTACATGGTCTTGCCACAATCTCATACGTCTGCAGCTTTGGACCATGGCACTGAGAAATCTTAGGCAAAACTCAACTCTACCAAATGCTGAACATTTTTCTGGGAATGGGAAATAAATCCTCAGAGCAAGGATGGGGAACTCTTGCCAGAGAAGAAGAATGAGCAACTTGGAGCTTTTTAAAAGCAACTGGAAGTTACTCCTCCTTTTTCTCTGAAGCATTTTTGGCTGAAAATGCCTTCAGATGTTCTTGAGGAAGCAACAATCAGGAACAGCTGAGCCCAAATCAGTAAATTCAAAGGCATAAAATTTAGAAAATGCGCTCTGTAAACCAATATTCAGTAAATCCTTCATAAAGTGTTGAAATAAAGGAAAAGACCGCTACTGAATAGAAATAAATGGGGGACAGCCTTAACTCCTTACCAACAGAAGGATGAGAAGTGATACTATGTTCAGGCCAGATACTCTATGACATGCCAGCACAGTCGAGTACGACATTCCTCTTGCCTTCTAACTACAAATGTGTTTAATGAGAAGCAACAGACTTGACTGCCACCAGAGGACAGAGCACAGTTCATCAGCTGGGCTTACCTGGAGCTTACGCAGCTGTTTGATGGCTTCATCTCGAGCCTTGTTTGCAGCTTCTATCTGACCTTCCAGGTCTTTCAGATCCATCTCCATTTTCTTCTTGGCTGCTACAGCAAGAGCCCTCTGCTTGCGCTCATCCTCCAGCTCTGCCTCCAGCTCTCGCACCTGTGAGGTGAAGGCATTTAATAGATCTGTCCCAGCAAAAAGTCCTAAGTAATGGCCTGAGAATCCAAAAGGCCTTTGCATAACTGAATGAATGTGACTTGATTGGAAGAGACTACAGAATGCAAGCTACAGGGGAAGACACTGCAGATGGCAAAAAACAAATCCACAAATTGCAAGCAGAGATCTCTGAACTGACAAAAAAGAAAACAGACAATAACTGTTAGAAGCATTCCCATTTCATCTGTTCAGCTACGTAGTGATCATAAGTTATTTCCCTTTTTGTATATAAAAATCAAGCTTTGCTCCTTATGTTAACATCAAGAGCTTCCATCCTATGCAAGTTAATGGCAATTTTTGCACTGCAAAACTTCAGAAACCTTCTGAGGCTGTTTCTTACAAGATCCATATATTAGAGATTCTCAGTTATTCAGTAAGATCAATGCTAGAGATTTTTTATAGGGTGGGGTCTTTAAGCAAATGATTTTATTTTCTAGTAGTAAGTTACTACAGAAGCCCAAAACTTTGGCAACAGAGCCTCACACCTTTCCCTCTATGAAGTGCAATGAAGGGCAGTAAACCAGACATACTTGTTTGACCAGCATCCTCTTTTTCTCTTCATTCTGCTCATCTCTGGCTTGCAGATCTCTCTCAAACTGGGCTTTCATAGCTTGCATGTTCACTTCCAAACGAAGCTTAGCATCTTCTGTGGCCTGGAGTTCATCTTCCAGTTCCTCAAGTTGAGTTCTCATCTCTTCAACCTGTTGCTCTAAAGTTCGCTTGGATTTCTCCAGCTCATGGACCTAAACCACAAACATTTATCAGACCCTCTCCCTCAGCTATCTAAACAAGAGCGTTAGCAACAGTGAAAGAAGGCATGGACACAGCACTTTGTGATGATGCTCAAGTCTGAATCAGAACAGGCAGAGAAGCTTTGAAGCTTTTCTAACTCTGCACAACAACAAAAAGCTGTGTAGATTGTTAGAAAGAGGAGCTGTGCCAATGTGACAGGGGACATACTGAGACAAGCTCTTATATCTAGAGCATGTACTGCTCGCCATTTAGCCAGCAACTTCTGCCTTCCATGGTCTCTTTGGAAGATGTGAATTAAGCCTGAAATATTACCCCCAGATTCTGTGCATTCATACCTCGAGTAGTTTGTGTTACATAATGCTTTCTTTCATGTCAAACATACCCCTCCGGTGAGGGAGTTTTACTGTGCTATCCCCTGTGTAGCCTAACAAAACAAAAGGAGGAAGAAATACTTACATTTTTGCCCACATCATCTTTAGAACTCATTAAGTCCTCCATATCTGCACGCAATTGTTTGTTCTGTCTCTCAAATTCTTCCTTTGCTTCCAGAGCTTCTTCCAAAGCCCGAGCCAGAGACAGTGCTTTTGTTTCCTTCTCTCTTGCCTCTGCCTCAGCACGATCTCTCTCCTCTGCATATCTAGCAGAAATGTTCTTCTCTTCTGCCAGCATCTGATCAACAAAATAACACAAACAGATCAATTTATCTCCTTGTTCTATAATCACCTCCTTACAGCCCTGTGTGTTACAGTCATTCGAGTGATCAATGGTTTAAGTTTAATCAGCCTTCAGAAGTTCTCTCTGGCCTTTTAGGCTGTGGTCACAGTGCTGGTTAAGGAAACAGCTGAAGTTGTTCAGGGATGAGATGAGGAAAGAAAGCTACCAGTCAACACTAACGTGTTACATTTTGATCTTCTGGTCCTCCTGTCCTTTACTGTAATCCTTCAAGCTTAACTAAAGCTTTTTAAATCAAGTTTCTGTTCCAGTGTCATTTCCTTTTGTACATATAAGGAGCTTATTTCATGATTTAACAGAACTCCAAGGTGATGTGTAGCTCACTGATTGCCCACCCATAACAAGGGTCATGATGCTCACATCACAGCTATCAATAACCACGGTTCTCTGGCTGGATTCTTCTATCTCCAATATTAATGTATGCAGTAACTACTTAAGCAAATCCCATTTAAAAATCATAGTAAGATGACAGGAAACTAGATTACCTGATCAAATTTCTTCTGCTTTTTCTCCAGGTTAGACACAATCTGGCGCTGATGATCCAGATCTACCATCAAGTCATCCAGCTCTTGCTGCAGGCGATTCTTTGTCTTTTCTAGTTTGTCATAAGCCATTGCCTTCTCTTCCAGGCGTTGGCTTAAGGATTCCATATCCTTCAGTAATTTCTTCTTATTTTCCTCCAAACCTTCAATTGTTCCCAGGTCATCATCTACCTTCTTCTTAGCCTCTGCTAACTGAATTGTATCAAAAGAAAGTTATAGTGCTTAGTACATCATGAGAAGAAAACAAAAGCATCAAGCCCAGACTACAAAACCATGAACAGATGCTATCACTGGTTAAATAACACAAAAACGGTGATTTAGCAACGTACAAAACAGAGCAATGTTCTGCCCATTACAGTCGGTTGTGCCAATCATTACTGCAGTGAAGGAAGAACACAGGAAGCTCTATTCAGAAATGCAATCCACCATTTCTGCAAGTTAGATCACAGGCTGTCTTGAGTTGCAAGGGACCTTGAAGACTACCCACTTCCAATTCTCTGCCATAAGCAGGGCACCTTCCACCCAGACCAGGCTGCTGAAGGCTGTGCCCAGCCTGAGCACTGCTAGGGACAGGGCACCACATACGACAGACAGACTGGCTTGGCAACTTCAGATGACATTTTTCCCAGGTCTGCAGACCTTACAGACGTCCTGCCATGTGCAACAACCTACCTGTGCCTGCAAGGCTAGCATCTGTTTCTCCAGGTTCTTCCTGGCCTCCTCCTCCTCCTCCTGCTGCTCTTGCAGGTTGTTCTTCTCCTCTTCTAGCTGCCTAATTCTGCTGCTCAGGTTGAGTTTCTGGCGGGTTTCTTCCTGAAGTAGTTCCTGTCACACAAATATTCAAAGCTCAGTTTGACTACCATCCTCCACTGCTCTATGAAGTTTCAGGCTTAATTATTTCTCTTGCAAGATTTTCCTTCAGTGACATGCTTATGAAAACAACTGAAATTCAGTTTTCCAATAAGGTATTAAACATTCATTTGGGGCAAACCTCTATAAAGCATATTTCTGATAAGGGAATATATGCTACAGTATTCTAGGAACTCATATTTTTCCTTTGTTTAGAAGGGGTGAGCTGAGAAGTTACCTTTAGAATTTACTTTCTTTAGGACAAGCATAGACTACCTATTTAAAATGACTTAGGAATAAAAAAAAACACAGCAGTAAATCTTGCAATGGCAGCACATCGAAGCTTTGCTGAATTGCAGAAATGTAAAAGTCAGTTGAAAAAACAGCTGTAATATGGTAATAGAAACCTGTCATAACAGTAACTAATAATAAAGGTGTAATAACCTTCCCTCAGCCCCCTTCCTCACACACCTCTAACTGTGATTACCAACATTCAGGTAGTCACCATTACCATTTTTACACCTGAAGAAGTGTATTTGAGTACTAATGACATGAAACCTGCATTATTTAAAATAAACAATAGCTACAGGCAGTTTTAAGACCTTGAGCTGTAAGAAATGTCATCAGCCCTCACCTTGAGGCACCTTCCATATACCCCAAGAACGTCATTCACATTAACATCCTCCTTGGAAGAGCTCTTCCTGACTAAACACTTACCTCCCACAGACCACAAAATAGAAGAGAAACTGAAAGGTTACTGTCTATCAAATACTGTATTTTTGATCATGAAAAACTGGCCACACACATAGCTGACCAGTCATTTATACATCATATATCACTAGACACAGAGAGGAAGTACAGATTGTATTCAGTAAACTCTCAAAGCCATGAATGAAAATGTATTTTCTGCTCTGCAGTTGGCAGTTTGGAAAGGAACAAAGTTCAAGTGCAGATTTCAAGCTTCACAGTACACACACCTGTGTATCCTGAAGTTGGGATTCCAAACTAGCTGCATCCTTGGCAAACTTGATGCCTTTCTTCTCTGCTTCCTCCAGGAGACTTGAGACATTATCCAACTCATTCTGCAAAGCAAGCAGCCTCAAGGTAACAGCATGCAGCTAACTGATGGCAAATCCAACATCCCACTGGGAGCTGGAGCTTCAGAACCAGCCTCAAATTCCAGGTATGCAGTGACAACACTAGCTCCCAGTACACAGGTAGCACAAACTACATACATTGAAAATTGGCTATAAACTGAAGTTGGATGCCAATATTGAACTTCAGTGGTATAAAGTGGTAGGTATGCCATTTAATGGAGCATGTCAGTCCAATACCTGCAGGCCAATATTCTGCATTCATAGTCAAACGTTATTCTTAATTATAGGATTATATGGGATCATGAATTGAAGGATTATCATGAGGACATCTGTCTTTAAGACACCTCTGCAAAGGTTCCCATCAGGTGCCAACTCCAGTTACTTTAGACTGTGTTTCTTAGGGGATACTGCAGGAGGATACACGAAATCTTCCTCTGAAATGAACTGGGCCATCCCCATTCCAAAGGGCATTATGCTGATTTACCTCAGAATTCATTGCTGTTCTTCAGAAGTCAGCCCTGGCTCCTCTTTTGCTCATTTTCTCTAATTCCCAAATAATGGGACTTGCAATCCTTATCTGTCAAGATCCCAGCTTTGAAGCACAAAAGGAAACCAGTGACTTTCAGCACATTTTGCTCACACCTCCAAATGAGAACAGCCCAGTCTGCTCAATCCTCTATCCAAAATCAAACTTGAAGGCCAGCAGCTGGCAGAGCCTCCTACAAGATTTGGTCTCCAGGATGGGAAGCTATGCACTTAGAAGGCACTATTAATTATTATACAGCTGGACAGTCAGAACATAAACCCGAGCTTTTTGGGCTATTTCCTTCAGAGGTACGTCATCACTTTAAGGCTCCTGAAGTCCCCACCAGCAACATGACTGGGGTCACTTCCCACACCTACCATGAGCCCAAATCCCGCAGACCTTGCTGCACCTTTGAAGGATGTTTTGCCCAGTTATTTCTGCAGGCATCTGAAGTTTTCACTTTCTTGCCTATTTTTCAGCAGCTTAGGACTTCCATAAAGCCTTACCTGCAGCTTGTTAGCTTTCTCCGCCAGCTCCACCCTCAGTCTTTCACCTTCCGTGACCTTAGCAGTTAGTTCTTGTACCTGAGCATCAAGCTTCTTCCTCTTATGCTCAGACTCTGCCTTGACCTGCTGCAACACCTTCACTTCACAGGCCAACTCCTTGTTGTCAGACTCCAGGCCTTGCTTGTTTTTTTCGAGATTTGCTTTGAACTAGGAAAGAAAAAAAAATGAAAGAAATTCAACACTTTGTTACATATATCAATAAAGGAGTCTGCTAACAAAATAACAGCAGTCCAGCAAATCCACCTCACAAGTTCAAAGATAAAACAAGCACTCAGCAAGCTGCACATCAAGTGCTTAAAATGTTGCCAGGTAACATTCTATGTATGTTAGACAAATGTGAGTTAATGCAAGTTAATCCACTTGCAGACATTACAGGTATCAGTGAGCAGCACAAGACTCCTCTGTGATTTCAGTAAGATCTGGGACATCAGTGCTGCAGAATGACTGTTAGAGTGGCACTGTAAGTAGGAAGGAATGTGCCCATTAACAGATCAGCATGGCTCATCTCACAGAAATAAAAGGAAAGATATCAGCTGAAGTTGCCCTGATTTTAGTAGGCATAGCAGCCTGGAAGTGCCTAACAAAGCACTTTCCACCACTGCACTGACATTTGTCAAAAAAAATCTTTTGAAACACCTCTTATGCCAATTGTTTTTAAGTTTCATTCTTATTACTAGTTCTATTTGTCCCATTCTCACCAAAACTGACACCATTTTCTCAGAGGACCCTTGTTTTTGATTGCAGGGTATTTTTTTCATTTTTCATGCCCTATTGTTGACATTTATTAAACAAGAAGCAGAGTATGCAAGATCTTCAAGTGACAAAAACTCATTTTCCAGCAGTTTAACTGCTGCATTTCTCACTCAGTATTTTCAGTTAACGAATTCTGTGAGTTATTCCCTATATAAAAACAGGTCTACATCTTATGAACTGTCCACAGATACATTTGTGAATGACCAAGACTGCCATCACATAAGCTAAGTGCTCTTTTTGACAGTGTTGGAATAATTCTGCTCTTGAACAAAACACCCACCAGCAGAAATGATGCTACCTATGGGTAATAACAAAGGAGTGCCTCCTCCTACCTGCTCTGGTGGTGGTTACCACAGAAGACAATAGCTGTACAGATGAGCCAGATGCTCCACACATATCTAGCACTGTACAAGTGCAAAGTTGGAGTGGCTGGAAGAACTTCACAGTACCTGCACTCAGAGCTCGTTATTTCTGAGTGCTGATGCTACAGTGTCCATATTTGGAAGCATTCTGCTGATCACTCATGCTGTGAACTACTTTTCACCAAATAAGCACGAGGATTGCTGGATAACTCCCACATGATTTTATCTCTAGGTGTATTCTTTCCAAGACCAATCAAGGCTTTTCACACAGATGCCAAATCCAGGAGTTCCAATATATTCACATGCAATACATTTGCTTCAATCAGTGATGTATGTACAAATAAAGACAATTGCAGATGTGAGCAGAAGGTCCCAGAATAGTTACATTACATATGTAAAACCCAGAAGCAGAACAATACGTTTCTGTAACTCATTTTCTGCTCACCCTTTTGGCCTGCTCAAGTTGTTCAGAGAGCTCTTCCAGGGCAGTAGCATGCCTCTGCCTGATTTCCTGGATCTGTGCTTCATGGTTCTTGGTTTCCTCTTCAATTGCTTTCTTCAGCTCAGCCACCTCCTGCTCACGTTTTGTCCTAGAGCAAGCATCAGTTATAAATTAAAACAAACAAACAACACCAAAACCATCATTTTAATCTTTAGTAAATGAAAGGTTAATTTTATCAGTGCTTTATTACACAGTTACATGACCCTACCTCAGCTCTTGCTGTGCTGCAGTGGTATCCAAGGTATCTTCCAGTTCAGTTTTTAAAGCCTCCAACTCTTCACTTAAATCTCTTTTCTGCTTTTCTGCCTTGTTGCGTGATGCCTTCTCAGATTCCAGATCCTCCTGCAGTTCTGCAATCTGGGCCTGCAACTCTCTTATCACTTTAAGTGCATTGTTTTTCTGAACTGCTTCTTCATCTCCTCTGTTAAACAAAGGCACAACAGTCAATAATATTTCTTTGTTCTCATAAGTCTGGCATTAATTATATACACAATGGCTTAGAAAAAACACATATTGTAAAATTTCAGATAAATTGTGCAGTGCTTTCTTAATGCCTTGACAAGCACAGTGTCATAAGATGCACTATAAGAATGATCAAACTTCTCAAGTTAGCATCCAAACATTCCAGTTTTGCAGATCTCATTCAACACCTTTCCAAAAACGCACTGTCTGCTGAATTCCTTCTGCAACATAACAGATCACTGCTCAAAAAATAAAAGTGCATTTCATCTATATCTTATTGTGCAACAGCATGACTGCCACACAAGTCCTGATCATTTGTTTCCCACCTAGCCATGGAAAGTACTCTGACTCACTGACAAATGACACATTTTTCCATCTGGAGTCTGAACTCTGGGGACCAAACAGCTTCCAGAGCTCCAACTCTTGCACACTGCTGTACCTTGCAGCTTTGTAGTGCAAGGACACATAAAACACTGAATCCTGGTTTGGCCATGCCTGCTCACAGCACACTGGTGTCTGCAGACTCCCTCTGACAGATGTGAACTGGCGCCTGTGCTAACACTCCCAGCCCAGTATGTTTACAGTTAACTCAGAAGCAGCCATGGAAAGCAGCTTTCTGCCATCCCTCATAAACCCCACTGTGCTCTGACCTCGCAAGAGCAGCCTGCAGCTCTTCCTCCTTCTTGGCCAGCTGGATCTTCAGCTCTTCAATCTGGGCTTGCAGCTCAGCTATTTGGTCCTGTAGATCTGTTGTTTCACCATCCAGTTTTCTCTTTGCTTTTTCTAATTCCTGACGTGTCTTCTCCTCTTTTTTTAAGCGCTCTATGGAAGTGACAAAGATTTGTAAGATTTTTTTTATTTTTTTTATTTATTAATCTAATAATCCTCCAAAGGTTCGGGGACAAGGGAACAGGGTGGCAGGAGGGGTGGAAGTTTTAATTAATATTAGGTCAATTTTTCATCCAGTTTCCAGCTAGAATGTTGACTGGGAGAGATAAAATAAAGAAGCAAAACTTTATGATGCAGAAAAGTTCAGAAAAAGTCAGGTTGAGGAAGCAAAAAGTTTGAAGTAAGGGAACAGAAACAACTCAGCTTTAACAGAAAGTACGGAATGGGGTCTGGCAGAAGAGCAGTTTGAAGTGCTGGGACAGATGATCACATGCACAAGGATTCAAAAGTGAAGATCAGCAAAGGTCTGGAAAAAGTGACAGCGTGCACAGCTTCTGAAGGGGTGGGCAAGGCTCCAAAACATCTACTGGAAAGTACAGGCTTAAGGAAGTTTGGACAAACAGTTTTTTGGAAGCATCTGTGCCACTAACACATCCCACTGATATTCAGCAAGGCTTTGCAAACTTTAAACTTAGCTGAGATACTCCTGTCCTGAGGCATTGCTTTGTGAAGAACAGCCACTTATCAGTGCTCCATCAATGCACCTCATCCACCTGCCTGTTGTTAGTGCAGGCAGACACCACCTGCAGCACTGCTCAGCAGTCAGCTAATGGCCAGCTGTGTAACACACTGGAGCCACGGGAAGTTTTCCAAACCACTGATGCTTAGCACAGAATTAGCATAATTCCACATGTAAGAGCATTAATTATTAGACTTAGCTCATAGTTTGTGGGTCCTCTTTATATAGAGATTTCTTTCCCATATGTTCTAAACTTGCTACTGGTTCAGGCCCTCATCTTCTTTATGGAAAGAGAGCAATGATGCTCAACAATGATCTGCCACAGCCACCCAGGGTAATTCAGACCATCAGTATGTTTTTCTGGAAAATCCTCTCCCTCTAAAAAGTTTCTTACAAAACAAAACAAAAGGCATTTTTCCTTCTGTTTCCTTCTGTCTCCTTTACTGTTTTCACATCATATTTCTGAGGAGCTTTAGTCAGAGCACTGCCACCAAGACAGTGAGAAGACACAAGAAATCTCACAGCAAAATTAATTGTTTTTTTGGTCTAAATTTGAGTGCCCAACAGCGCCAAGACCCAGGCAGAGAAAGCTTTAAGGCTTCTTGAACCTCTGCCAAGAGTAAATATTATTCTATAGTGCTTTGCTAGCCAAGAAATTGCGTGTCTTACGTTTAAGCTTTAATTTCCATTTTTCAGTCATCAATCTCAGAATGGCACCATAACCAAACACATCTGTCAAATACCTTCAAAACCACTAATCCTGATTCAAGCAAACAATGACTCCAGAATTATTTTCCAGTTTTACTCATTCTCAACTTACGGCCTCTGCCATAGAAGATGATCTTTAAAGAAAAGGCACATCCATCTCCTTCTATCCATATTAGCTCAACACCTACCTACACAGGGAAAACGTAGCTCTGGTATTCTTCCATAAGCACCCCAGTTTTAAAAGATGTGGCAAGACAGGCCATTATACAGCTGGTGAAAAACTATTTCCAAATTAGGGCACAGAGTAATTCTGCCTTACATTCTGCAATTTCAACTTGGCACTCGATTCACACTGTGTAATGCTATGTACAATCATAAGGGTTTTTAATACATTTATTTTACTTTTCAAATGAAGAAGGGTTACATGTATACGTAGGGCAGCTTCAATCAGTGACAAAACAGTTAAACAACCCAGAAAAAATGGAACCATTTCAGACATACAAAACATTGAGAAAAACAAAATAATTCATGTTTGCTTAGGCTTCTAATTTTTATTTGGTTTTTTGAATAAATGAATGGCTAATAACATTCTTTCAGAAATGTTTTTTTAAGAAGTTATTATAGAAAAGCATAGAAATTCCTAAGAGACAGATGCTTTACCTTGCTACTAAGGGATTTGTGCAACATCACAAATTCCTGAACGCATCTGTAAATGAAATGGATTCTCAAAACTGTAACATGAGTTGAAGAACAACACAGAGGAGCCAGATGCAACACGCCTTGCAAGAGCACAACATTTCTTGCAAGGTTTAGATAACAAACAAAAGCTATTAAGGCAAATACATGTAAGGGTACATTTAGAAGACCAAACCAGGTATCTATACATCGCTGTAAGTGATCCATTCCTTTCCTGCATGACCTCAAAGCTGATGAAAAGCAGATGTAAAAGAACAAACCTTCTAAATCAGTGATCATCATCTCCTGTTTGTTCTTCAGTTTGGCCAGGTTTTTGGCCTTTTCTTCTTCTTCAGCCAGCTGAGAAGTACATTCAGCAATTCTATCCTCCATCAGCTTCTTTTCCTAGTTAGGAGAGAAGTGAGTGGGAGGGGAATAACTCCAATGTCTCAAAGTCTCTGAACAGCACAAACAATTCAAGGTACAAAATCCACAGAGATCTCACATAGCATTCTATACAAGTGTTATTGCATGTGACTGATCCATCAATATTAAGGATCAATTGGAATAAACTGAAATAAAATGGAAACAGTTACATCTGTTTCCCAAGAACGTGACACGTGGGATTAGCAGCTGGGAGGGCTGGTTTCTTTGCTTATCATTTAAGTCTAAGAACATCCATATAGTTCACAGAGAACAATGGTAGCATGTGTAGAGCTACCAAAGAACAACAGTAGCTATGACAAAGACTGCATCAAATTCTGACTGAGAACACTCAAGAAACACATGGCAAGTGGGACCCTTCTAAAGGCCTTCTAACGCAGCTTTAAGTCTCAGCTTCTACCTGTTGAAACCCCAGAAGTCTTCAGGCACAAGCTCTAAAGACAACAGACCTCTCAAAATATCCGAAGCTGCTGCTGTCACCTGGTATTACTGTTATTTCTGAGGAGCATCTCTACCAAGCATACTAGCCTCACCTTCAAAAATTTGGAATTTTGGTCCTCCAACAGCAGGATCTCTTCTTCCATCTTCTTGATCTTAGCTTCAGCTGTCACTTTTTCAAGCTGCAGCTTCTGCCTAGCTCCCTCCTCCTCATCCAGCTGCTCCTCTAGGTCCTGGGAAGAGAGGCAATTGCATGTGTGTGTTTTCCAGGTTACCTACACGTTAATATTTCGCTTCTTTTACTTAGTGGAAAAAATACATTATTTTGAAAAAAACAAAAACCAAAAAACAGTTGTACCAAATAAAACTAAAAAAATACTTTTACTTTGTCAGATTCACCTACACTATCAATAAGCTGGTAATGAAATTAAGTGTCATGTGACACACGTGGAATTTTTTACACTCTGTATTTTAGATCTGGCTGAAGTATGCTGCCTAGGAAACGTACACTCACTCCACCACAACCTTTCACCTACCCAATTCTTCACATACAATAAAAATCTACCACAGAGGGAAATGGGACCCAGCACTATTTAGTTATAACCAAGATAGGTTAGGCTGCATGTCAACAACTTCCAAGGATACTGCATCCAAGTAGGGTATAATAGCACACATGGTGGGGAAAAGATGCCACAGGATACCAGTCCCTGATTTCTGTATGAATCTAGAGCTCAATGCTACAACTGGAATGGCTTTGAGACTGACCCAAGTACCTAGATACCAGCAGAAAAACAGTGATGTACTGTGCTGCTGTTCATTCATGGATACTTACTAAAAGGTATCAAGAGCCCTGGGAGGTGGGGTTCATCTCTCCACCAAGTACTCTGCTGAAAGACAGTTAAGCTCTGGGGGAACCACTCAATCAGTAAAGGTTTTAAGGTCCCCAGGTGTTCAAAAGGAAACATCTAAATCATCTTCAAAGATTTCAGAAAAAACAAGCAACTCAAAGGAGATGAAGCTGTCTTTCTTTCATAGAAGCTAAAGGATTTTCACTATATTTATGTCAAAAAGAAACATTTCCCTTAAAATTGATGTAATTCCATCAGTCTCTAGAAGAAAGCAGGCAAGCAGCCATTGCAGCTTCCTGCTCACTCAGGAAGTGCTTGCTGCCATTAATCCTCCATCTGAATATGCAATAAATCCAACATTGCATTTTTTACATTTCTCCTTCTTTCCACACACTCATACTTCTGGAATCCACAGAAAGCTAAACAGACTGAAGACAGTAAGAAGAAAAAAAAAGAATCAAATTGACTGTATTCCATACGTGGTGCTAAGGATCTAACTTCCTCCAGGCTGTGGAGATGGTAAGCAAGCATTCCCATCCTCCTAACTGTTCCGTTTGCATTCTTTTCCATTTCCAGTTAACAAGAAACATACCTGAATATGGCCCTGCATTTTCTTTTTCTCATTCTGCAATATCTGATTTCTTTCTTCTTCCTCCTCAACCCTGGATTCTAAGTCATGGAGAATTTCTTCCAACTCTTGTTTTTTGGCAGCCAAGCGAGCCCTCATCTCCTCAGCTTCTGCAAAGAGCTCCGTCTCAGCCTGTAGCTGCTCTGCAAGAATGTTCTTCTCTTCTAGGAGCTGCAAATATTAAGGAAAAGATAGTAGAGTAGTAGCAACTTAACATTCTGAAGACTTTCATGAGAGGCTACACACATATGGCAACTACAAAGTTACCTAAATGTCAGGTTCTGCTCCAGCTCAAGACTCCCTGGTCCACATGCAGAAATGAACACCTTTAGCACAGGGGTTAGCACAGTCCAGAAGGCACCAACTCTAGAAGCAGCACTACAGCAGTATTCACTCATTTGTGTCCCTACCCCCCAACAGACCCCAGCAGGGCACCTGCACCACTTGCCCTGTTCTGCTAGCAGCACAAAGGGGAAGGAAGTGCCTGTTTTCCAGGACTACCCTTGCACAGTAGCAGAGCAGTGTCTGAACTGGTATTTGCAGTCACTGTGCAAACTTCATAAAAGAACATGAATTAACGTTCCCCCATTCAAGATATCCACACCACAGCAGCATCATGCCTCAAATAACAGTGATAAATACAGGTCTGTCTTCAGTGACATACTCCTTCAGCTGTTCTTCAGTCTGGTATCAGTCTTACCATAAATCCATTTTCAGCTTTGCCCAGAAACTGCCATAATTGTTTCCCTATGCCTTAAGCAGCGCTGGCATACAATGGAAGTATCTCACCCTAAAACATATCTGAAGATGAAAAAGCTGCTGCTTCTACTGAGGTTTTCAAAAAAACAGAAAATGACAACAGAACTACCTTTTTTTTGTTTGTTTTTAAATATGCTTTCCTTTTATTTTCCTCTTTCACCTTTTAGTCAAGTGTTAAGAAAACAGTTAACTTGCCTGATAAGAACAGTGCTTTGATCACAGACGCCTCCCTCAGCCAGAAGGCAGTACAATACAAATTCTATATCCTAAAAGCTGACTGGGGCACAAACCTGTTGATGCTTCCTTTCCATTTCCTCAAGTTCTGCTTCCACTTTTGTCTGTTTTTCTTTAACCTTCATTAATTCTTCATCCTTGGCTTGAAGTTCCTCTTCCTGGCGAGTCACCTGGAGAAGGGGCTTCACCTACAAAGATTCAAAATGAACATGTGAGAACCTGCATTCACTTATTTACTTAAATCAGAGAAAGTGACAGAACATAACAAACCTTTGTGAAGACCCTCCACCACTGCCAGTGCCTAAGCTTTAAATACGCAGCACAATTCCTCTGCAGGATTTTCAGTGCACTCAGTTGCTGTTGTTTTTTTGCAAAGGCCCTGAAGACAGAGAAAGCAAAACATTTAATGTTAAATACAGCTAAGTAAAGCATCTGTCAAGGGCTCTGCTTGCTTGTTTTAAAGGTTACCCAACCCTTGAACACTTGTAGACCATAAAAGGTTTATTTTTGAGTTTGGGTGACTATGTGACTTATGAGTATTCATTCCTTACATTAAAAAGGCTAGGAAAGAGCTGGAGTCACTGCTTTCAGAACAATAATAATAAAAGCTGTTTGTTCTTACTGTTAACAGACTTCATCCTCAAAAAGATAAAATAAGCGTGAATTAAACAATGAACCTTCCTTTAACTTAAAAATAAAAACAGCTTTCCAAGGTACTTCTGAGAACCTAGGGAGCAGGAGGAGAGATTTTTGCAGTCACTAGCTATATTGTAAACAGCTACATGCGTCACACAGTAAGGTTAAGAAAAGGAGCTATTGTTAGGATGGGTAGGTAAAAGTGACCTATTTGCCTTGGACATAACTACAGTATTTTAAGCAACATGCTTTCTTAAGAAAAATCCTCAGATGGAAACACTGAAGCCCAGCTCCCTGACAAAGAGGCCTAAGATGACCAAAGGAAAATCCAGTCTCAAAAGCACACGTACTTTCTGGCCAGGTATCCTCTGCAGACTGCCTGGAAGAAGATGATAATGTCTGTGATCTTCAGGTCTCGTTCTTCCTCTAAGTGTGCCAAGACACCAGCTCGGAAAAAGATCTTGCTCTGTCCAATTCTGTATAAGTTGGGGTCCAGCTCCAAGGCTCTGATCTAAATGGACAGGAATGTACATCATTTTTGCATTAAGTTTTTTGTCTTTTTTTGTTTCAACTTTTCAATGTTTTAACAATATTCAGGCATAAGCACTTACCATGCGCTCACAGGCTTGCTTGCCATCCATAAAACCTTTTGGAATTGCATTGGGAGTAAGGATCTCATACCTTTAAGGCAAATAAAAAAAAAATCTTTACATTCACCAATAACCAATAATATTTTTATAAAGCCATAAAGCTACAGTCAACAAGTGCGTGGCAAAGAAGATTCTTCAGACATGCAGTTCAGGTTGCTCTCACTTTTCTATTCTCTTTAGAGTAAACCTGTAGCATTTAAGTTCAAACCACTTCAGAAGAAGTGTTTTGGATTTTGTTCCACCTTTGTTTTGTTGGTTTTTTTTGTTGTTCTCCCCACCTTCAATTATTTAACAAGGAACTTCATCTTAAAAAATAGAAACCTCAGCAGACTGTACATATCATTACCTCTGTCTAAATTCCTGGAACACTATCCTGTTTGGAAATCCTTGTCGACAAATCCTTATTCCTTCCAAAACACCATTGCAACGAAGCTGATCTAGAACAAGGTGTGGATCTAATTTTCCAGCCTGGATAAACAAAACAAGCATGATTTTTACACTTCGATTTCTATTCATGAAAAACTGCAGTTTAAATTTCTCAGCCAACTATCTAAATAAGGGCTGTACTGGGAATACTGAGAGGATATTTCTTCATAGAACCACGGAGATAGAGTTGGAAAGGACTTTAAAGACCATCTAATTCCAACTTCCTTGCCATGGGGCAAGGATGGGACATCTCCCACTTGGTCAAGTTGCCCAAAGCATATTTGGTCAGGGTGGAAAGCTTTTCAAAGCCTGGCTTCTGGTTTCAAAGAGAAGATGAGGACAGCGTGAATAAATCCAACGCTAATAAAGAAAAGGAATTCAAGGAGTGGACTGGAGCACAAACCCTCTTTTCGTGATTTGGAATGATGCAGCGAACAAAATTGGGGTTGGTGTTTCGGAGCGTTGCCATCAGCTTGGTGAGAGATTCTTTGTACAGCTGCCCAACAGTACGAAACATGCCCTTCTTGGTCTTGTATGCAGAGCCAAAAGCAGTCTCTGTTATTCCAGTGACCTGATCCAGACCCACGATACGATCCACTGGGAAGGAGAAGAGAAAATAATGAAGTGAACCTTAATATTTGTCAGGTATAAAGAGATGCGAAGAGAGAAGAGCAATAGTGCAGCAGCAAAAGCTTTGTGGGGCAAATGACAGGAGATGCCACCAGTAGGCAAGGCAGTCAGCACGTACCAGGGACGTTGTGCAGAAGCAGTGGAACCAGAAGCCACAAGCTTATACAGCAGAGTAGTGTAGCTTTAGTAGGAACCTACTAAAACATCCAGCTCTTTACTTGCAGTTCTACATGACCAGTAAACACATATCCTAAACATTCAGAAAAGACTGTTGCCTAGGAACTGGAAGTTATCAGAATTCTTACAGCAGGAAGTATTTCTGGGTTGAGCATTTGGAATTAGTTATCTGGGCATATCTGTTTAAAATGAAGAGTCGGATAACTGTATTTGTTGTACACGAGTATTATTGAATACTCAAAGAAGAGAAAGGACTGACTTACAGAAGAGATGGAAATAGTGCCATTTCAGTGACAAGAGGGGGATAAAAACAACAACTGTCTGCTAGACTTTCGCTAGTGAGCAATTTTGAATAATTCTTTCAATGTTTATATATACCTGAAAAGATTTCCCTTGCCAAAAGAGCACTTTGAACACAGGAAAACTGCACAGCAGAGCACCTCAAAGATGCCATGAAGCATCAGAGTAGGGGCGACTCTTTTCTTTGATTCTGAAACATTTTGGGTGAGGATTGCCCTGCTTCTGGTTTCTTTTGTTTGGGTGTTTTGCTTGTTTGTTCCTTTTTACAAATGGCAAATCTGACTGCCAGCAGTAAGAACTTACGGCCAAAATATGAACAAAAATGGGATTCCACATTCATGTCATCAATCAGTTCAACGGTTTGTTTCAGAAGTAGGAAGGGGTGGCTTAGCATTTAGTAATAGTTGGGGTCCTTAGTGCTGAGCAGAAACACATAGTGTGTTGGTTCTCCAGAAAATACAAGCTGGCCAGCCAGAAAGAAGCAGCTACATCTAGGCTTTACATTTTTGTTGGGTTATCTTCACATTCATTCAAACCAAAGCAAAGGGAACTGCTACCAAGATTAGTTTTGTATATATTAATCAGTATTTACAGTATTTTGTTTCATACTTGAACCCATCTGGTTTTCAAAGGTCTGTACAAAGCTGGAAAATTAAGGGCTGAAACATACAGGGCAACAAGTTTGAATAACCACTTGCAAGTCTCATGTAGTACAGAGCCCAGATCTTCCACAGGCAGTTGGAAATGCAACAACTGAAGGAGCTTATTAAAGTTAAGAGCAAGTAGGTGGCAAATTGTCCATAAGATCACATCCCAAATGTGTGTTCTACATCGGAAGTGGGAGAGAAATTACTGGGAAGCAGCCTTAGAGAAGATGAACACATCAGCTTAATTTATAATATATCAGAATCGAGCACCCAACAGACACCACTGATGACTGGACACCACTCAGCCTTTGGCATCTCTAAGATCCTGGGCTGTTTTAAAGTTTTGCAAATACACCAAGACTAACTGTGCATCTTGTTTTGTCTCTGACCAACTATACTGAGGCTGCTCATCTTTACAGAAGCAGTACTAAAGTTACGTCTCATTTAAGTCAACAGCAGTTATCGAACAGCACAACTGGGATCACCCACAGACTAAGGCTTCTCAACTCACACTGTCTAGTAATTACCTTAGGAAATACCACTCTCCTCCTAAAGCATGTAGTGTATAGAAAACAGTGGGCTCTGAGTAAAAATGGGAAAGCTTGAATGCACAGACTTAACATGCTTCAAAACTTGGGAACAGGAAGCGTGAGGAAGAGGTTGGATTAAATACTTATTTTTTTTTAAGAAGTAGTTAAATGGTTTGATTTCAATAGCTTGGGGGAAAAAAAAAAGTGTGCAACTTCCACAAAGTGAAACATTTTTAAAAATTTTTACTAAAAGGACAATTCCATCAAATCTAAAAGAACCTTTTCATTTACCACCACCACTGCAGCACTCTGTTTTGTGAGACCCTTCACCTCGCCTCCACAAAGACACATCTACATCCTACAGCTTTTCAGAGTTCTGTCAATGTTGGACTGCAGAAAGAAGCTTGATAGTGTCATATAGCTTATGCATTGTCTCAAATACTTGGAGCTACCAGAATTATTAGTTAAGCAGCAATTCTGCATCTCAACATAGAACCAGGAAGCAACAAACCTTCTCATCTGCAATGCATAAAATATAAATGCTATATGTATGCAGCAGCAACTGAATAGGTATGCACTCAGAACATTGGCCTGGCGGAGGTATACCTAAAAACAGCATGAAATGAAAAAGTTCATGCAAGCCTACGAGCAAGAATGGTTTTCCTGTAGATACAACAGCCCTGCCTTTAGTAGGCCTACGGTTTTACATCCATTCACCTGGTGGATCATGAAGACCAGTAATATTGTCATAGAAACAGGCTCTCTGAATATTCTGAATCTCTAAGGCAGAGAAACAGCAAAAACAGAAAGACAGAAGAGCAGATACATAAGACACTTCAGTTAGTATACAGAACAGGTTCATCAATTGCAAGCAGACTTAATTGTGCTACAAAGGCTATTAGGCCACAATATATTCCATGCACATTTCAATTATCTGTGGAAGCAGGTTTTGAATATTTGGACCCAAACACTTGTTTTTATGCATTCAAAAAGAAAGGAATAGACCCTCAACCAAAAAGTTCTTTATATATATTCATTATAACACCTCTTTGCAGCTGAGCCAAGCCAGTATTCCTGAGAAGATGGAAACCCAGAATAAACCTACAGCATCATTTGTATTACAAGCTTGATTTTCTTCCTGGAGTAAGAAACTACACACATTATTTCATAGGTATATAGTTATTAATACACCGTGATGTTAGTAACGAGAGGAGTCCCTGCTCAGTATTTATTTGGCCATTTCTAGGATTATTTTGGTTAAAACAGCAAGAAATACTTTAAGCTAAGGTGCACATAAAACTATCTAAACAGTAATGTGCAGTTAAGTAGGAAAAATGTTTGATTTTAATATGCAATATCTAAGCACTAGTATGGCTGCTAATGGATTTTATTGTAGGAAATGCTGTTTTCCATGGTATCACTCACCAGTGCGCTGTGCTGGTGCTCATATAAGATGAGACACTTTGTTAATAGCAAGTACTGCTACAGCTGTTTATATACAGAACGTCAAAGCAACAAGTCAAATTAAGAGTTTTGGATGTGCTATTACAGATAAAATTTGACACAGATTAACGAGTAGTGAGTACCCGTTCAAATAATGAATATGAGAAGCAGCTACTCAGAAATGAGATATGTGCACGGGACCATATGAGCCACGCAGCTTCTTCAATACTGCTGGTGCTAAACAGAGAAAACACTGTAGGTATTTACAATGTACAGATGGAGGGTAAGGAGATCACAGGCACAAAAACAGATCACTCGCCCACAAGAAGTCTCTAACAACTCGTGTACTCAGAGCACCATCTCTTACCATCCTTCCAAAGTTCTGCAACAAATTTGTCAGAAGACTGGTGCAGGAGTGTAGCCACGTTGTCATTCAGTGGGTCCATGTTCTTCATCAACCACTCATCTGCCTTGTAGTCTACCTGCAGAGCAGCCAAATTGCATAAATCAGAACGTATTATCTTCAGTTTCTTTTTCATTTACTGTAGATAAATATTTCAAGAGTAAACTAAGAACGTGCTGAAAAATGAATATTTTTACTGTGACTATAACAGTTCTACATAAACCCTTTCATCATAGCATTTCTTGCAGGCAAAGACAATTTACAAACATTTTCAGCTTTGAAGGACATATACATGCTGGTTGATAGCTGAGAAATGCCTTCTATCCCAGAAGGATGATGCAATGCAGCGCAGTATCACAGAAACACCCACTCAGTGTGACAGAGTTAAACTCCTCTTCTGAACAATTACTTCCCTGTAGTCAGGCACAGAGATGTTTTACTTCATTTTGATTACCTAAAGGTAACATTTCATTTCACAGCTCATCTACTATTAACTGCAGTAAATGATTATTTGAGTGTTTCCAAGCTAATATTTTAGATATTAGTACAACACTTTCAATTTCTTTATTTCACTTTTTACTATAATTATCTATTTGGCTGCAGTGACATCAAACAGGTAATAACAGCTATTAATACTCAATTTAAAGGATAGTTCAATTCACATAGTTAGTTTCTTCTAAATTAGAGCAAAAAAAAACAGTACCAGGACTAAGCTTAGCTAACCATGAATCTGCTTATGAGCACGGCCTTATAGTACAGACATTATGATCTTGAAGGTTCCCCAAAATGCTGTCAAGAATTGAATGGTTACTCCATGGACCTGTTCACACTGCTTCTGAGCTCCATCCCTCAGCACAAATATAAAGACCGAATCAACAGTAAAGATAAAGGCATCAGCCTAGTTATAAAGAGGGATACACAAAGCCTTCTACTGAAGGAGGGAACACAAGTGAAGTTAGCACTGGCATAGCCTTAAAGCACTTCTATCAACTTGCAAATAGATATTCAGAATAGATTCCTCTTAATCTTGAAGAAACTCATCTTTAAGAACTGGCAGCAAAATTAAAGGGAACTGAAATTTTAGCTTTGTTTAATATTAATATATATCACTTCTATCTGCTGTGTGGTAACAGCAGTTCCAGAGTGCTCCTGAATATGCCCAAAGAAATAAAATGAGGCCACCTTCCTGCACAAATATTTCTTAAATTAGGTACCTACACCTCATACCAGTTTCCCCAAATGAACATTTCTAACCAAGTACTCAACATCAGTCTCTTACCTTCCCTGCATAGTGAATAATGCAGAAATCTGCTTTGTCCTTCAGCTGTCTTGGCTTCTGGAATTTGGAATGGGTTCCTTGCTCTTGGACCAATTTTTCCACAAATGTTTTGTCTGTAGCTTTAGGAAACCAGCATTCTTCATCCAACAGTGCCAACACACCAGGAGGATTTGCCTGAAATAAGGATGGAGTCATGTCAATGTTGAATACATACTTATTTTTTTAATATTTTGCATTTAAAACACCCCAGTGAATGCTGCAATAAGAAGTTGTCTAGCCGATTCACACTTGATTTAAATTAAAGCAAATTGTGAGGGAATCTAATGCCACCAAGACACTGTGACTGGTTCCATCCATTCATTCCAATGGAGATGTGCTCAGAAACAACTGATGTGATCTAGTGATGACCTTTCATTCTAGTGATGTCCTTTCAGCAGAGCCTGGAATAGATGACCTCCAGAGCTCCGTACCAAACATCTCTGCAACATGTATGTACACAGCAGCACACTCATTATTTCCACAGTAGTTACTGACATGCTTTAATGTGGGCAAAACTGCAGATCATCATCCCCCCCCAGGCACTCAGTACTCTGGGGCAGCCACCACACCAATCCCCGTGCTGATATGCAGTAGCAGCACCCAGAACGATCCACAGCAGGCTTAGCTTTCACTCTGTACACTCACTGCTCGAGGGTTTGCTTGTTCTTAACAATGAAGCAGGGAAGAACCAACACCTGCACTGTACGGCTGCAGAAATGCTTGACAGAATTGGGGAAGACAGAGCGATGAACACAGGAATGCAGTGGAAAAATTGGTCATAAATATCTGTTATTTCTAAAGCATCTAATGAACACAAAGCTTGCACATTTGAAGAGGTGCTTATATTTACCTACATCGTGACATAAAATATTTCAGGTGCCAAAAAATTAGGACTGTAGCAGCATTTGCTTTAAGAGTTACTTCTTGTAACTTAGTGCACTTTAGGATATTCACTTAAACATCTGCAATACTGAAAACACTCTCCAGTCTTTCTGGAAGATATTTTACCTTTCAAGGAAACAAAACTTTCCGAAGTTTTGCATTTCCAGAATAGAATTTTCATAACTGAAACAAGGCTTCCCTTCTCCTACTCCAACACAAACAGAACGAAATGAAACAGCACAGCTCTTCTCTTCAGGATGCACAGAATTGTTAGCAGTAATGATTTTGTGCATCCTAGACACAACTGAATGTACAGAACAGTAACCACAACACCATAGCGTTAATTAAAGAGTTCGAAATAATTTTGATGGCTCACTTCTAATGTGTAAAGAGAGAAAACCTTCTAGGAATGGTGATCTTTTTACCCCTGCCCACTCCTGAAACCAGCTGTTTCTTGAGCTTTAAAGTCTTAAGCTTCCAAATATTGGGCAACCAGAATATAAAAATACTGTGGTAACACAACCTTTAAAATACTGCTAAACTATTTACAGGGCTTTAAGTCCTGAAAAGCCTTCTGACCAATTCACAGTAAAGCTTCTATAATGTACTGCCATGGTTTAGCATGAAAGTGACAGGACTGAAGTCTTTGTTAGTATAAGGGAAAGCGTATAAAAATAGTAGCTTAATACCACAGTGCTCCATGCTGACAGCAGGGCAAAATCCTTACAGGATAAATCCTTTTACTAATACATGGTATTTTAGTCTTTGGACCACATCATTCAAATTAACTTGTTTTCTGCAACTGCTATTTTAAATATCTCTACATAAATTTGCAGGCATTAAACAACCAACCCTCAGGTTGAACCTCTTTGTCTTGGAATATTTTTATGAACTCACAGGTCTTTCGATTAAGTCAATGCAAGGCTGCAGATCCAATCCAAAGTCAATGAAATTCCACTCTATGCCCTCTCGTTGGTACTCCTCTTGCTCCAGGATAAACATTGTGTGATTGAACAACTGCTGAAGCTTCTCATTGGTGTAGTTGATGCAGAGCTGCTCAAAGGAGTTCAACTGCAAACAGCATTAGGAAGCAATGTTAATTCAGTGTCAATATTTATCATGTTTGGAAGTAAAAAATGGAAATTACTTCATAGGGCAATTCCCCCAAACTCTGCAACATTCAAGTGTGTTGTAGAGACATGTGGAAAAAGGATTACTCATACATGAAACTAGCATGTCATAGGAAAACAACTGTAGAACCATCATATACAGAAGAATGGTTTAGTCCAAAGTATGACTTCCTGGCATTATCATTCAGGCTATCAGAGCACTCAGATACAAAACACAAAGCCTGAATGCACAGCAACATAGAGAGGAAAAGAAAGTCTGGTTAGAGTTGTACAGTACCTCAAAGATTTCAAATCCAGCGATATCCAGAATTCCAATAAAAGATGCTCCCTGTCGTTTGGTCCTGTCCAGAGCTTTGTTAATGCGGTGAACGAGCCAGCGGAAGAGGCGTTCATAGGTGGCTTTTGCCAAAGCTTCCACTGCAAAGTCTGCCTGAGAATTCAAACAGGAAGATTTATTTACTCTGGAAAAGTCATCAAAAGAACACAGACACGGATGTTACCAGGGATAACTGAGTAACAAAAGAAGTTTAATGGAGTTAATACCACTGAGGAATGAAAACAAGCAGCAGGTTTCTGCAAAGTCACCGAGATGTCATTTTAAACTGTTGCATAAAAAGACCTCTACGCGTTTGATAAGAACAACTAAGTGAAATGATGAGACCAGCAGAAGGCCAAGGAAAAGGAAGATTTTCCTCATACTCTACTACAGACTTCTACCATGTAAGAACATTTCATGAAAACTAAATTTAAATTTGGAGGCAGTGCACATTTGATATCGACTTTCTTTATTAGAAGGTAATCAGGATGGGGTACTCTGTCACTTCATTTTCAATACCCAAACTTACTTGTTCTTTGGTCTGGGCTTTCTGCACATAGTCTCTGCCGACTTTGATGCGCGGTGTCAGAATGGCCCGGGTGAATTCCATAACATTCATTCCCAGTAGATGGCAGAGTTTCTGTGCGACTGGATATAAAAGTAATAAATGTAAGCACTTAAATCCTGCACAGCAGCCAGCGACATGGGTGAAGCAAGCTACTGAATAAAGGCATTCAGTGAGCTGACTTAAAAATTGAACAGCTGTTCAAAGTAGTTGTCAGGGAGATACGCTTCTTTTGGGGACAAACCTACCCGACTGCAGAGCCCACGTCTGCAGGACTAAAAAAAGCTGATACAAGTGACTACAGAAAGACCCCACTGACCTCCCTTAAGGAAACGTGAAAAATGCTAGATCTCAAGAAACTGCAGCAGATCACTGCCTACAGACATATCCTCATGCCTTTAGTGGAAACATTTTCACCTCCAGAAACAAAAAACAGAACACAGCATGATGTCACATGTCAGCTCTATCTTATTAAAGGTCGCTTACAAACCTCTTCTTCAGTTTAGACAGGTGTCAGCATAAAGCTATGCATGTTTGTATTACAGTCTATATCAAACACTTTGTACAAGGTATTATACACTCATGTTCTGAACTGAGGTTAATGCAAACAGCAGCTCACTTTCAGACAGCAAAAACTCCTGATGTCATGCTTGTTATCTGACATTATGCATTACTCACACCATCATTACATATTTTTGTCGCATCAATCCTTTTTCCAAATAAGCACCTAACCTGTTGGAAAGGTTATGATTCCAGATTTCTAAAAATGAAGTTGACACTGTAGATATTTTTAGGCCTGGGTAAGTGCTGCCCTTCAGCAGGGAGCCCTCCACACCCTGTCCAGAAAGTTATTTCAAACCCTCAGCTTTCTAATCTGGCAGCTCATTGATTTATTGTAGAAATAAAAAGAGCTGTTTTTATAAATCCTCATTAAAAAGTAGATCTTGATACCAACATACAAAAGCTTCCTCTATGTTTTTCTTTGAGTGGCATTCAAAACACTGCTTCCTTTAAAAGATCCTGTCTGTCCTTACATTACAAATTAATGCAAACAACTGTGGTGAAATTCACGTGGCACCACAAACAGAGCACTGCCTTCATTTTAGCTGCATGCATGGACGTTTGTCAGGTATGACATGCCCTAAGAGAAGCCATATTGGTGACAGCCAATACTGCTTCATTAAGGGAAATCATGTCTGAGATCTGTTGGTGTTCCATAATGGCATTATGGCACTGGTAGATAAGGGATATGACATCATCTACCTGGATTTGTGCAGTATTTGGTGCTGTGCTGCACGACATCCCTGTCCTGAATGTGGAGAGGCATGGAAATGATGCATGGTTCACTTGGAGGACAAGGAATAGGCAGGAGGGCTGAACTCAAAGCATTGCAGTCAACTGCTTCACATCCAGGGGGAAACCCACTGACAAGTAGATCAGCACTATTTAACACCTTTATCAATGACACTGGGTAAAATTTTCCATTTTTTTTTCCCCTAAATGCAAGTTGCTTCACCACCCACACAATTGTCTTCCCAACCTATTCAAGACACACCTAAACTTAGCACCATCAGTTCTCTGCAGTACGCTGAGGAATCCCATCAGTGAGATGTGACAATACAGGTGAGAAGCTGGTAAAAATCAGTTTCAAAAAGTGCCTTCAAAAAGACGTGGTAAAAATCACCAAGTAGACCAACACATCACTTTTTAAAAGCAGGACAACAGCAAGATGCTTCAACTATGAGCTGAGCTTTTCAGCATCTTCTCGTTTAAATTCAGAATTTTATATCAGTGTTACAATTGTTCAACAGTATAAATATATCAAAATCCTTAAGTACAACATTGGATATAAGGTCCAAAATTGATAGTAATAAGGCAGAAGTGAAGATGGTTAGGAGGTAAGAAACATCTATTTCTTTTGTATATCCCATTTTTTTTAAATGGAAAAAACAACTCCATTGAGTTGCCTCAGCCCAAAACCCAATCCCACACCCAACCTTTTTCTCTCCCTGAAAAACCCCAAATGCAAACTGCCAGCCAGATGTCGAGTCAATGATTACCAAGCTTTAATCCATACCTGCCTGCTGGAACACTTTGGGCAGAAGGCCGCTGCTGGGAAATGACAAAAGCTTTGGGCACCACAAGCAGCATGCAGGCACAGCAAATTAGGGCAATTATGAAACAAGACAGACGAGAATTTGGGTTGTGTGTGTGCAGCAGGTCTTGTGAACTATTCTTCCCGCTCTGTGCATTGAAGGCAGCTCTCAAAGTTGACTTTCCATCACAGCTTTTAGAAGGCCAAAACTTCAGTACTAAGTTAAAAATCTGAAAATCATTTCAGTGAAGGAAGAATTCCTGAAAATGCTGATTGTGTTACACTGAAGGTACTAAATGAGAAATTCATTTTTAGTCACACTACCACACCACTTTAGAAACCAGATTTTCTCAAACAAAGCATTCTTATGTTCCACCATTTCACTATGGAAGTTGTGCTTGGCTCAAGGGTTCTTATCATTGGCAAGAAAACTGCTTTCAAGAACCAAAGAAAACAACTCGACTTAAACACGCACTTTCTCCTAGTGCTTAAGTCTTTGTAGATAGCAATAAACAAGACTAGAACTGAAATACTCATCCAAAGTTTAAAAGCAATGCAAACAACATAAATTCTGTTGATGAATACCTAAATTTGTCTGTATTACAAGAATGGAAGAGAATTTTTACTAATTGCCTCTCGGCTACTGCCATCACTATCATGGCCTCTTTTTGGCACAAAACTGCAACAAGGAAGCTCAGAAGACTGTTCTGTACTTTCAAGAGATATGCACTAACAAATGATAGGAAGAAAACCCCAGTTCAAGTTAATGGAAGCCAAACAAATGCAATCCACTTACCAGTGTTCTCTGGCATAGAAGCTTGGTCAGTATTTCTCTCCTTCTTAAAGGAAATATTTCCAAACTGTAGCACTGAAGACACCACTTTCAGCATTGCTGTGTTAACAAAGACATACAAACCAGTTTATTGAAAAGGGCTCAGCTTCACAATTTCTTCTTCTCTTGCTTAAGACACTTTCCTTCCAAAGTTGAAGTACAAGTTCAAAAAGGAAATGAAGCTTGTACTACACTTTTTAGGCAAATGGTTTTAACTCAGCTGTAAGCTTATGTTAAGCAAACGCTTGCTGCAGGCCATCAAGATACTGAAGCAGTGTTAAATTTGGTGACTCTAATGTAGTGAGTGTGTGCACAAGAAAAGCACACTTTAAAAATGCAAGAGGTTTAACTTACACAAGACCTCATCGTGTGAAAAGCCCATGATATGCATTGCTTCCATGGTCTCCTGAAAGTTATCCTTGTCTTGTTGCCCAGGAATGGGGATGTAGCCATTGGATAAAAATCTGTAATTGTTAAATCCTTCAAGCAGCAAGTCAGCTGTATTGGGGGGAAGGAGAAGAGAAGAACAAGCTAAATAACTGCTATTCACACCCACCTGTGCTCTGCTTTCACTAGAGGTATAACCCATGCTTTACAAGAAGATAAAGTTCCTCAGATATGACTGTAAGTCATCATACTGGCTTAGTAATTCATTATTTTTACAACTCTAAACACAAGGGTGTACTCTAAAAGCAGAAACTCTGGGATTCTTGCTTCTATCTGTAGCAGCCTACACTAGCTCTTTAGTGCATTATGCCTGTAAAAAGAACATTACCTTACTCAGGTCTACCATAATCATGAATTCCTATTTGAAGTATCCTAAAACAAGCATCTCTATTGATAAGTAACAGATACTGGCAGAAGTGGAGCTTGGTATTGATGATAACCACATCAAAAAACGTCAAATACAAATTTCTCTCACCTAGAAGGAGTGGATCAATTCTCTGAAGTCTGTACTTTCGTACAGCTTCACTTCTCACAACCTAGCAGGAATTCCCAGGTACCAAAGAAAAAGATGACCAACACAGTACTGCAAAGGGTGGAGAAAGCCTCAGAGTTTTGTTATATTTTTGCAAAATGGCTGCTGTTCTCCCCAGTTAGAAGGAGCTGCCTGGAATGGGTCTGGCTATCACTGCCAGCAGGATTCATTATTAATCAGTGAGAAGTGCTGCAGTTTCACTCCAGTGATTCCTGGCTGAAGACCGAAGCCACTACCCTGCCCAAAGTGGACTTTGCCATGGAGCAGTCATCTGCTTGTTGCTTGACAGCATACTTGACAAAACACAGAAATTATTTCAAAATAAAGCCACCTGGCCTTTTCCTTTCCTCTTCTTTCAAAACTCAGCTTCAAGACCAAACAATAGTTCAAACACTATTGTGTTAACAAAAAAACAAACGCAGGACGCAGAAGAAACGGGATCAAACAGTGGGAATCTTCACTTACACTTGAGGTGCTCTCCTGCTCCAGCCAGCAGCTGGTAGAAGATATGAAATGTCCTCTCATCTTTAGCTTGGCGAACAGCACGAGACTTCTCCAACAAGTCTGATCACAGCTAGTCAAGGATCTTCTACATTTTTTGGTAGAAAAAACATCCTGTGCAAACAGCAAACTCTTTCAAAGCAGGTTATGTGATTATATAAGGAGCAAAAGGGACTTTATAGTAATGACAGGACTAAACCCAACACAAACGTTCAGTAACTCTCAATGAGAGGCTTCAAATTCAGATAGAAGCTCACACTGAATTGCAGCAAACTCGTTTCTTGGATGGTGCCTGCATCTCCTTGCTGCACGCAGCTGACAACCACTGTAATGGATCAACTGGAGCCTAATGAGAGGGGAGCTGGTCATCCTTCTTTAGTCATTCCTCTCTAAGGATGTCAGTGCTACTCTAAGGCCAAAACCCAGCAGCTGCTGAACTCTGCAGTACTTTAGCTGAAGTGCATTCAGCACTTTTATCGATTTCATAAGACAGCATTTTCATAAGATGTTCTCCATCACTGTTAAACATTTTTCAAATTCAAATCTGTGCAGCAGTAACTTCTAATAAGCTGCCACAAGCTGCTGTGTTAAAGCTTTCACGTCTTGATGCCCCATAATATAAAACAAATGTGGGATATCCTACTTGAAATGTCTGATACAAAAGCAAGATCCTGCCTCAAAAAGAACTCCCTAAGAACAAAGTCATCCTGTCCTCACAGAGCTCCAGGCAAAACAGTTACCTGCATTTTCATAAAAGCAACAGCTGCCATCACTGCTGTGATAAGTATTGAACTGAGAAAGAAAATCACTCAGCATTAAACTGTAGTTTGAATAACTAACTGTAGGTCTTTCCCAGCATTACTGAGAAATTATATTTTGTGGCAGTAGCAAACAGGCACAGAATGAAAGCCGAGTTGTATCACTGTTTATGAATAACATTCACAAGGTATTGTTGACCAAAGCTTTTGATTTCATAATTTTATGACCATCCTGCTGCTATTTCCCCCAGAATAGTCTAAACAGACTAAAAAAGTTTACATATACATCCTTAGCACAAACAAAACAACTTGAGGAAGGCTTTTAGCGTAAGTGTTCTCACTTGTTTTTAGGCAGTCATAAATAAAAACGGGCCTTAAAGCTAAAACTGAACTAGGCTTCAGTATTAATTGCTAGAAGGTCTTGTATTACTGGGCCTAGCCTGGTATCCAGAAGGCCTGGGACACCAGAAGGTGACCTGGTACAATGACACCTGCGGTGCCAGGCCTGTTGCTGAGCTCCTCCTTCCTGGCAGACAGCCGCTGAGGGCAGTGAGCACTGGGCACAGCACTTGTGAGCTGTTTCAATTAGCAGTGTATTCCTCCACAACTGTCGCAGAGCGAGAACGCTTGGAATAACTTATTTAACTTTCACATACCCTGCTTTTAAGGCTGGCCAGAAAATCCAGCAGCTTTCAGAGCATTAAACGTTGAGATATCCGGTTTCTAAGCATAAGGAAGCATGCTGACTCTGATACTTGATCAGTTATTTTAAAACGAAGGCAGAGATGGACATGGTCGAATGACTGTAGAAATCAGGTAACCTTTCACTGCATTCCAATGCTGATATGACATTAAGTAGGATACATGTCTCAATGTTGGCCCCAACAATATAACCAGTAACATCAAAGTTAATCCTAATGAACTTGCCCTGTAGAGAAAAGATATTTGTGTTAAGTACTTACTTGGGGATTGTGATAACTATTTGAAAGCAATGCCACTCGCACACTGGATAACAGGCACTTTACACAAGCCAAAATGAAATCTTTTCCATTCAATGCAGTCATCATTTGAAACATGTTACTGTGCACACGGACATTTTCTGAAGGCTAAGCACTAAGATTTTAGATACACCCGTAAGGCAGACTTCTGAGAGAAGCTCAAGTTCTCCCCCTGACAAAACTCCTTAAGTGATAAAATCTCAGCACTGCTACACCGAATGTACCCATCCCACAGAGCAGCAGGCACCCACATAGGCTTTATCTACCTACCTCAACCATCACAGCTCTTCTTTTTCCACAGCTAGAATGCCTGCTATCTCCCTCCATGCTCTCTCTTCCCTAGCAGTTGCAAAGAAAGGACTCCTTTCTTCAGCGTACATCTCCTTTCCTCCACAAAGGGCCAGACCATCTGGTGTGCTGATGGACAGTTGGCTGAATACAAGCCAGGTGGCCAAGAAGGCCCAGTGGCACCCTGGCTTGTATCAGGAATGCAGTGGTGAGCAGGACTGGGGAAGTCATCCTGCCCCTGTGCTCGGCACCGGTGAGGCCTCACCTCGAGTGCTGGGCTCAGTTTGGGGCACTTCAGTACAGAAAGGACATGGAAGTACTGGAGCAGGCCCAAAGAAGGGCTTGGAGAATATGGCCTGTGAGGAGAGACTGAAGGAACTGGGGCTGTTCAGTGTGAGAAAAGGAGGCTGAGGGGAGACCTTACGGCTCGCTTCCAATATCTGAAAGGTGCTTACAGCAGAGCAGGGCTGGTCTCTTCTCACTGGTGACAGGACGAGGGGAAATGGCCTCAAGTTGAGCCAGGGGAAGTTTAGGTTGGATATCAGGAAAAACTTCTTTACAGAAAGTGTTGTTAGGCACTGGAATGGGGTGCCCAGGGAGGTGGTGCAGTCACCATCCCTGGGTGTGTTTAAAAACCGCCTGGATGTGGTGCTCAGGGACGTGATGGGTTGTTAGTTACGGTTATATGGTTAGGTCATAGTTGGACTTGATGATCTTTAAGGTTTTCCAACCTGAATGATTCTACCATGACTATGATCACACACCACGTGCAGGCTGAGCAGGGGATCAGGCCCAGCCAGCAGGGGTTCATGAAGGGAGGTCCTGTCTGACCAACTTCATCTCCTCCTGTGACCAGGTGGTCCGCCTGCTGGGTGAGGGAAAAGCTGTGACCTTACTGCTCCCTTACATCTCCATGACAGGAGGTTGTGGTGGAGCAGCCCTCTTCTCTCACCTAAGAGTGATGGGATGAGAGGGAATGGCCTCAGTTTGTGCCAGTGGAGGTTCAGGCTGGATATTAGTAAACATTTTTTCCTGAAAGAGTGGTCAGGCTTTGGCACATTCTGCCCAGGGAGGTGGTGCAGTCACCATCCCTGGATGTGCCCAGGAACCATGTAGGTATGGCACTGAGGGCCATGGGGAACGATGGTGATGGGCTTACACTTGGATGTGATTATCTTAGAGGTCTTTCTTCACCCTTAATGATTCTGTGATACAGATCACGCTTCCCACACACACACTGAATCTTGGGAGGAAGGTGGCTGTGAGCAAGTGCATTACACCAGGTATCAGAGTTCAACCAAATTAAAACAGTTTGAAGCCACATCAGTAGCCCAGGCTGGTCTGTCACTCGGCCACAAATGTTCCCCACTACCTCTGGCTTGGAGATGGACCACTTCTAAAAGTACTGTTGCCATACTTACAAGTTTCAAAAGCACAAACTTTAAGTATTGCCTTGGTTGCACACGTGTGAAGAAACCAGTGGGAACACTCAGCAACCACATCAGGATCTCTGTTTTCATCACATCCAATGTCTATACTCTTATCTACATACAAACAGGCTCTGGAGCACAGGGAGCATCAATGGCAATTTACTAACAGCCACCTAAGTGCATCTTTGGATGACAGCAGCAAAGAGTCACCTACTGATCTCTTGTGAAAAGAGACAGATTTCTGAAAGTTTGCTGATATGCAGCATCCAAATCTCCAATGCAAACCTCAGCTCTGGCAGATTATTGCTATTGGTATGTTAAAGAATCCCTGTTTGGCAGATCTATTTAGCTCATGGAACATACCACTGATTTCCACATTAAAAATTCTACTCTACAAGCTTGGAGAAGAGATTTATTCTAGTGACGGCTTGCTGCAGTTGATGTTCTTGGAATGTATTGCCATGCTGCACTATTACAATACCTGCACACATTACCAAAGTCATTCATATAGCTACAACTTACCAGAACATCCTCAGCTTCTCAACTTTTCCGATTAAGCCCAGTCCTGTCAGAGACTTGCTCACAGGCTGAGCATGCTTCTCACCCAGCCACGGCAGGGATCGAAAGAGACATGAAACCAGCTGAAGCTTTAGTTTCTACAGCCTTTAGTGCAGAGTTCTCAAAGCTCTCTTAAACACTATGAATTAGCTTCAGTGATTGCCCCTAGTGCTTAACCAGCAGCGTGGTTGGGAAATCAGTGCTGCTGGAAAGAGAGAGGCATGTTTGCAAGCATCCTGTCATTGAGCAGCCCTAGAATTCAGGTTTCTGAGAATACTCCAGGCTCAACTTCAAGTAAAGCACTTAATTTTTTGTGCAGTAACAAGTCCAGAAGACTATGTTTGTAACTATTACAACGGGGGAACTGGCATTCTGCTGAAATTCAGCCCGCTGGCTAGATGGAACATGTGTCAGCACCAGTGGCAGCTGACAGCTTCACACACATAATGATGACACAAATCCTTCTCAGAAGGACATGGCTTGAATTTGCCATGTTTCATGTGAAAGCAAATGTGAAGCACTATATCATGTCTAGTCAGTAGCTTTTTCTGGCATAATTAGCAACTGCTTTACTCCGTTTCACGCTTAGAGGTGATTTAACTTCTGCTGCCAGTCCCCAGTTCCATGAATGAAGCTAACTGGGAGGCAATGCAGGCAGACAGCACAGAGGAGACCCACACACTCTCAGCCTCGACATTCAGCTCCCATTGAAGTCTGTACTGGATGGGCCACTTATCTGGCTTACCTCCTATGAAGTGAGGTGGTAATATGTCCTGTAGCTCAGGCAAATCTTGCTGTGAAATCTTTAACTCATCAGTGGGATGACCACCACTACTGTATCTAACAACCAAATTCTGTTTACACTGTTGTTATAGCACTAAAGTACACAGCTTCTTGAAAACCACAAAAGGGGGAAAAGCAGCATTCAGTGCTGGAACATGAACCCAACAAAGACCACTTTCCCATCCACTCCAACCTCCAAAATTTATTTCCTGAAATATAGAAGAACGCTGCATTTTGTCAAGGAGAGGGAAAAAGAAAATGCCTCGACACGAGCCTCATTTTGGTGTTATCTGGATTATCAGGAACAGCCTGACTTAGACTGTCAGGCCTGTGTGTGCTGAACAACAGCAGTTCCCACTTTGTGGGAGGACACATTTTTCAAGTCGGATTTTGAAATGTCTGTTGCTAAAGATTTTATGAGTTGCTTTATTTTTTTTTTCTTTCCTTTTTTTAACATAAAGACGACACCATCTGGAGTGCATTAAACTTGTTCCTTTATAAAAAGAGAGCTGGAGCCATCTGAGCGATTATGTTCACGATGGCAGTGCAGACTTCAACATAATACAGAGCAGATGCTAACATCTTCCATGAAAAAAAAAGTATCTTTGTTAAGTTAGTGCAGTGTTTGATGGATTCAAGCAACGGAACAAAGAATTACTGGGCAGGGAAACCTGTTGATATTATAAATCCTATCACAACATATATGAGTATCAGCCAGTACTGCAAACAACGTGGCTGTAAAGTTATCAAAAAGTTAAATTTCTGTAGTACTCTGCTCTCCCTTCTTGACTGCTAACACAAAAGGATTCAGCCATGCAACTCTCCAGAGCCCTTATCGCTTGAGCTGATTTTATACAAATAAATCCAGGCAGCCGCTGAAAGATCAAGGCAGCCAAAAACCTTTCATTTGTTCTGTAAATTTTAGTTCAGTTCTTGCAAGAGAAAAGATTTAATGCCTCCCACACAGTTTTAAAGTTGCACTATAAATGACTTTTCCCTGAAAACAGGAGACAGCTTTTTCACCCCAAATTCCACCAATGGCTTCAAAGGAATGCATGAAAACAAGTCCTTCACCTACCAGGGAAGCAGAAGGCATCAACCCACCCGAACTCAACCAGCTACAGCAGTGCTCTGCTCTCAAATGGAAGTCATGCTATCTTCCTGGCTTCCCTTCAGTAAAGCACTCAAAAGGGCATTGAAATTTAGAACAGTTTTTTATATGTAAGCTTGGTGCCTTATTTTTCCTTAAGTTGAGGATATTCTCCCTAAATCAATCAACAGCTACTGACGGGAAGGCAACATGCTCAGCCAAATCCAGAGGTGTTTTATCATCAGACTTTATCATCATTCGGCAGTGATTTGTGCGTGCAAGTCATAGTTCAGCTCCATGGCACAGACTGTGCTGTTACACTACGAATACCATTGGCAGTTCAAGGACAGTGGACACTACAGACTGGGTAAAATTAAACCAAGTTTTGGCAAAAGCCAATGAAGATGCATCCTCAGTGACTCCAGCACAATTCAGAAGGCATTATAGCAGAGCCTGAGGTCATTGAGGAAAGAGTAAAGGAACCTTCTGGTACCAGCTAAACGTCTAAAAAGGAATTTCTCCACAAGCAGCCATGCGGATTCACAGACTCCAATAGAAAGGGAATAACTCACAAAGCGGGAGGAGTTGTCATTTTTCACCGTCTTCGCATTCCCGAAGGATTCCAGAATGGGATTTGCCTGAAGAAGCTGACGCTCCAGCTCCCCCTGAAAGCCACACAAACAGAACAGCACATGGACGTGAACACAGTGCGCGGGGTGAAAGCTTCCTACATCCTGCTTCTTCCTGACAGTCACTTCACCCAGGTGGTGGCAGTGGTACCATCTTCAGGAGGAGGTTATCAGCCCTCCCCTCACTGCAGTCTCTTCCATCCAGTGAAGAATGTGCTCTGTGCTCGTTTAACACACACACAGCGGGGGGACTGAATAGGAGTCAATGGATGTTGCACATCACTGAAGATGGAAAACAAAAATTCACATCTAGGGCTGATGAAATTAGGCACAGGCTTCAAAATGCCTGAGAGGAAAAAAAACTAATTAAAGATTTTTCACTCTCTCTAGTTATTTGACAGCATATTCGTTTTCCACACTGAATTTGAAATCGGTGAAGTGCTCATTTCCCATCAGTCACACATTCATGTCACTGCAACATCTCTGACCTGAATGCACCTCAAAGTATGTCACAATGGCACGGTGGGAACTGAGTAACACCAAATGCAAAGATCGTTTTCAAACTGCCCAATTCATCCAAAACTGCTAGGCGTCTTCAATGCATATTTTTTAAGTGCTTCCTTCAGCTCAAGCCAATGGATGTAGAAATCAAAGCACTTATCTTAAGGAAATTGCACAACAGCTTTTACAATTGCTGCCCACGAGGAGCTCTGCTAACAAAAGAAGTCTGTGCTGCTTCCATGAGCCCAAGAGGCACGGATACACACAGGAAAGTATGACACTGTTTTCCTGCTTTCAAAGATAGTTTAAAAAATTAGAAGTGAAGCTGCATCTTTCTGGAATGTAGTCTCAAAATCTGAAGTTTGTGTTCATAAACCTGCTTTTTCCAATTGTTTATAGCACAGAGGAATACAGGCCCCACACTGAGCATTTTGGAATGGAACCTTCAGTCTCTTTAGACCTCCACAATGCAGATTCTCACACAGGAATTCTACAAGTTAACACCTGAGACTTTCATTTTTAATATTCAATTATATTTTAAGTCCTTCCAGTAACAAATGCTGTTTGCTTTCTAACAGGACCTCACGTTATCTGCTCAGAACTTGGTTACATCCAAACACTCCTTTGGGACTGCATATTCTATGAACTCCAAAGGAACTGAGAAAAACTAAATGCATGCATCTCAGTCCTGACCACACTTGGGCCACAGTGCCAATGAACCACAGCTGGGGCTGACAACATCACAGCCCTTAGGAGTACTTTTAAATCAATAAAATGTGCAGTTTGAAGGAAATAAGATCACTGTTGCAGCTGCTGTGTGGACATAAGCAGTTCGTAGTCTTAAGAGATTCCTACACAGAGGTGTCAGATAGGAAAAAGCATTTGCTGACACCATTCCTCCCATCCCCTCTCCCAACCACACTGCAGCTCCTGTTCAGACACCAAATAAAAATGAAAAGCTTGCTTACCATGCTGCACACAGCTTGAAACAAACCACACTACGTATATTAAACGCAGCAAGCATGTCACAGCTTACATTTCAAATTCTATCTATTCTGGAAAAGAAAGCACACTGACTTCAGAATTGGGCTTTTGTACAGAGCATTACTGTGCTGCCTGAAAGCTCTGCACTCCAGAATGCTGGCCATGCTTTAAGTGCTTCTGTGCACCACATCACTAATTCAGCCTTGTGCACAGGAACCCCTGCAACGCAACATGAAATCACCCTACTGGCATTCTGCAGTAAGTTTTGTAGTGCGTTTTTCTCATTATCTCAGGGGCTTTGAGGGAAGCACTCAGCAGTGCCAGAGGGGTGAGAAGCAGTGACTGCAGCCCGGCCAGCTCTGCTGCTGTCCTTCACACGTGGACTTTCCATGGCCATTGCTATGTGCAAACCTTGCACAGTGCAGAATAGCTGCGGAAAAGAACGGTGGTAAAACACTTTAAACTGGATTTAGTGGTTTTCATTTCTAGATAGATTGTTTAGAGTCAAAAACATGTCTGAGGAAGCATTCAGTGCTTTGGAAAGAGTTTTAAGTTTGGTCTACAGGCATATCTCCAGCACAGGCATCTAACCAGAACTTGGAAAAAGCAGTATTGAAATTGTGGAAAAAGTGAAGTCATGCAATACATCATGCAGGACAACGTTAAGATAAGGACGGATTGTTGTCTCAGTTTCAGAAACACCAGCATCCCAGTGGCTTGGGTCATCGTGAAGAGCAGGGAGCTACATGCTACTCACATACAACAGGGGTCCACTCTGTAGTTCAAAATGACATCGAAACAGAGATGTTAATGAATATGGTTTATGCAATATCAACACTTCTGGATTAGCATGTTTCCACCGATACATTTCAAATGTCTGCCAACAAATAATTCAGTAACTTTATGCTGAGTCTAAGCTAAAGGAGAGTTAACTCAATGCTTTATTTCTGGAACAAGGAAATTCTTCAGTAAAAAGCCCACAACTTTGAATTGTCTGAGGTTTAGATGGAGGAGGGATCAGGTTAAACATGAAGAATGTCTGTAACTTCAGAAAATGAGACCACGGGGCTCCGACACACGATTGAGTTACAGAGGTCTAAGGAGTTACCACACACTGGCAAAGGCACCACCGCTGTCCGTGTGGCTTCCTGCTGCCTCCAACAAACCAAAGCTCCCTCCCTTCCCCCTTCCCCACAGGGAGTTAAGATGCACTACAGTCAGTTTTCAGAAAACAGGGGGAGAATGCAACCAGCTAACTTAACTCACGGCAGTTTCTTGAGTTACCAAGCCTCATCTGTATCACACAGAGCCACTGCAAAGCATTCTCCTTATTTAAAAAGCTCATGCCCATGACAAAGAGGCATCACTTACCATCTCAGGTTAGAGACCGGAGCATGCATCTTGCATGGTATGTGGGAACAAGCTCTTCTTCCCACAGTCTTACCCCCAGCTTCCATCTTATTCTCCTCTTGATGCTCAGAAGCAATGCTGCACAGCACAGGCAGGGTGAGTTGGAGTGGGGTGGCTGCTGGCCCAGGACAGGGCTGGGCAGCGTGAGCCTGCAGCTCCAACCAGCCTCAGATGAGAGCAGCTGGGACTCACAGTGCTAACTCAGCTGGGCAGGTAGCACGGCACTTACGCCACCTAGTTTGGTGAGCCATGGGGATGCTCCACTTCTGGAGTCAAACAGATACACCAAGCCCTACACACCTGAGAACTGAAGTTTTGACCAGGTTACCTGAGCAGCTATAAAAACATTCAGGGAAAATCATACGTTAACCAGAAGTATTTTGCCACTTCCAATGACCCCCATCCTTTACTTAGCACGAAGAACCGCTGTCCTCCCTGATGGCACACTAACTCAGTGTGCACACAGCACCCTGGAGAAGCTCAGCTCAAGAGGAGGTTACCCAGGTGCTCCAGGACAGGGACACCCACGGTGTGAGGAGCAGTGCTCTGCGATGCTCAGGAGCCTGTGAGCTCTTCACCAGCCCATGCTCTCAACAAAGCCACTTAAACAGTTACTGAAATTACTATTAGCTGTATAGAACGTGGGGGAAAGCTTGTGCAGATAAATGGAAATTGACAGAAAATAGAGATGAAGGTCACCTACGTAACTTTAAAAGCATAAAGAAAAACACTTGCCTGATGTTTCACGGGTTTAGGTGATTCGGGCTGTTCATTGCAAACAAACAAACGCACATGTTAGCAAGCAAGCATTCCAGCTGCAAGTCACATCCCACATTATTCATGTCAGTAGGTTCAGTTTAACCATATACTACTCACTTCATACAAACTGTCTGGTTTTAGAAAGGGAGTTATTCACTCGCCATTGCATGCACCAAATGCTAAAACCCGTTCTTATGCAAAGAACTGATTTCAAATACAATACAAGATGACAGAGGGACCCGTTCAGCAGCAAGAGAAAAGGGCAACAGCATGATTTGTTTTGCACTGTTTTCCACAGTCCTGCCAAATCAACACCCATTATGCTAATTAACTATTTCTCCACAGTCCCAGTAAGGTGGTTTTGTATGAATGAAATGATCATTATTCCTTAGAGAATAAGGCAGGTTATGGCAGAACCTATGAGGAAAGCAATCCTTAAGATGTCTGAAATTTTGTTTCTGGGCTGCATATCAAATATTTAACACATGCAGACCCTCCAACCAACACCAGGTTTGTTTTTTTTCACTCAAGAGCAAGCATCAAAAGAAGCAAAATCTTAAGAAACTGAAATACCTACAAGTTTTACCAGGAAAGAGGCTATGAATGGAAAATAAACCCCCTCAGTTCAACTCTGCACAGTTCCTGCAGAAGCACATGTTTTCAGTTTCATTATTATATTCATGACTCCATCTGCAAGTTTTCCAAACTTAAGTTCCACAGCACAGAGCCTGAGGGGGAGAAATACTGTACAACACAGACCTCCACACCAAGTCAAACACTTGGTATCCACTGCTTGCCTGTTCTTTCAAAGCTCTATAACTGCTTTAGTGCAAGAGAACAGACTTGGATAGAGTTCCTCAAAGCAGCTGCCACTAGTTTAGTCATTCAGATAAGTGGTGTGAATGCAGCAAAGCTCAGTCATACCTGCTTGGAAAACAACCCTGGCATCTGAAAATAAGGTTCAGTGTTACCAGCAGTCCTCAAACAGTGGGAAAGGACAGGCACAACTCAGAGGCATTCTGCTTACTGCACTGCTCTCTCCAGGTCTCATTCCCTCACTAGGAACAGGGCTGAGCACCAGACAGGCATTTAACTTCTCCCATTCCATTAGGGCAGTTATAGCACATCTGGGAAATCCTCATCACAGGGAGCCTCCAGCTGAGCCAGCCAACCCAAGGTCCTGTACTCCAAAACCAATTACATCTCTTCTGAAGTTAATGAAACGAATTAAACAGGTTTGCATTTCGCCTTCAGAGGCCAATGCAGGTAACTAAATAATCATAGCTATTTCTGAGGCTTACAGCAGTATCAGCACGAGAGCTGGATTTTAGTGAAAATAGAGGTCTTGTATTGATTACAGGGCAAAGAAAGAAAACAGGCATTCCTTTCATCCTGGCACTGTCCAGCTCTGGTTCAGAGGAGTAGAAATGGAGTCAGTAGTGATGGATGTCATTAGTAGAACTCAGCTACTTATTTTCAGTCTTGCTATTACATTATCTGCTGATTACAAATACCTGACCACAAATAGGGTCCAGATCTGCCCACAGGCAGCACTCCCCAGCCCCACACAGCCTGCAGTACGTGCAAGTTAGCAGTGATCCCTGGGCAGTAAGCAGCACTTTTTTCATCCCTTAGGAAAGCTGGGTATGCAATCTACTTTATTTCTGTACTTTGCAGCAACTAAACTCCTGGTGTTTGTAAACCAAAGCAGAATGCAGGAGTTAGAATTAGGGCTCACTACACAACCACAGTAAAGCAGCTCTGTAATACATGCATTAACACATTCCATTCTTTTTTCTTATTCCTAGCCCCAGTACACTGCTGAGCCCTGAGTCACAAAGCTAAACAGAAATCTCCTTTTTGTCCATGTCTTCTTTCTCAATCTGTTCAAAACCCCCTCTTCCTAGTTTCCCACCCTATTTAACCACTTACTCAACCTTGTTTTCTTCTTTTCATTTCAAATATGTCATCTCCACATCTCCTGACCATCCAGAAAAATAACTGAGAGCAAAGGAGGTGCTACGCATGGCCCAGAGGCAGCTGAGCACAGCAGGAGATAACAGCGTGGGTCACCTCCAGGCCGAGACAGCCGAGTTAAAGCACCGTGACTCTTTGTAAGACTGCTCCATGCAATGCACAGTTAGCACCTGAATAAACCATGAATCAGATTTACTTGCAAAGTTCTTAACACCCCCCTCTCCCACAGTCTGTTGAACGTGAAGCTGTAAGTTTTCAGCTGTCAACAAATACCTTCTAGCTTCCTCCCTTGCTGCGCACCAACCCAGCAGCCCATGTGCCCTCCATGAAGCCAGCCAAGCTCGCTGTGGACAGTGATGCAGGCTTTTTAGTACTCCCTCCCTTGTGTGTCTCTAGAAAGCCTACTCCATTCCTAGATAAGAGACTGATATCATCCAGTTCAGCCACGTTCCACAGTTAATACTGCTCCTCTATCACAGTGGACCCAACCCACTGCAGGGGCAGAGGAGAGCCCTACTGGGAAGCAAAAGCCTCACAGCCAGGTTCTGAATACCAAACACAGCCATGCTGTGCTCCAAGTGACAGGTACAGCTCCACGTGCTGCTTCTCACGTGTGCTCCTGAGGGATGCACCTGGTGATGTAGAAATTGAAGCGTTACTCCGGTGAGGCCTGAGGTGCCCAACTGGAAGCTGAGTTTTTGTAACATCTTTACAAGTCTAGCTGTCAGGCTGAAGGTAACCCTAGAACAGCACTGGGAAAATAATTATTTCTTCATCAGCGTGCAAAGTGCTTCATAAAAAAATCCATGCAGAACTCAGATATCTCACCAATAAGGTGTCAGTAATTTATGAGGATGGATGAAAATAAATCCCTGACTCGCAGTCTATTAAACGAGAATATTTAGCATCTCCTCTGTGAGAACACAAGTGTTGTACAGAACTGTACTGCAGATCACTACTGAACCTCTGCAGTTTTCAATGAATACGTCAACAGGAACAAACTGGGGCTGTGCATACAATGCCAGGTCTGACACCTCTAAACTTCTGGGTGCTAGTTGTGTAGGTTGGGTGTTGCCTGCAGTAAGTAAAAACAAGTTTGTTACAGAAAGGGAAATTTATTTACGAGACTGTTTTGGTTACACAGTCTGTGTGTTTCAGAAATACTTAATTTGGTGCTTAATGAGGCACAACAGTGAATGAAGTGCACAACCAAAGCACTCAACTTTCATTCAGGACCTATTCCTTTCTGGGGGGCAAAACTATGCTTTATAAGGAATAAAAGCTTCCCCAGCCTCCATCATGCCAGAGATGGTTCACAAAGCAGCCAATCACAACAGCCACCTTCAGAACTCTGGAGATGAACATCACCACCCCAAACGAACTCATGGGGAGGAGGAAATTGAACTCCTGGTTTAAACTGAATTTGCCAACGCTGCCTTAAAGAAAGTAACTCACCCTTCCCTTCACTGACACACCACACCCCAGCTCACCCCTTTCCCTGTACCCCCTCAATTCATACAAATATTCATCTCCACTAAAGCCAGGCTGACATTAAGAGCACAGCCTGAGCCTGTATCAGTTTCCAAGCCAGTGAGTGGCCACAGGAATTGTTATGCTGACAAAGGGGTGCTTCTTTTAGCAACTATACTGGCACAGAGTGGAAGCACAGCACAAACAAGGCCAATATCCAACCTCTTTCATACAATCAGAAATGAGGCTCCAAGTGGTCAGGCACTGGAATGGGCTCCCATAGAGGTTGTGTAATCCCCATCCCTTGAGCTTTTCAAAACAGCTCAGCAGAGCCTTGAGCAACCTCATCCAACTTACAAGCGTGACCCACTCAAAAGAGCAGCAGGCAAGAGGCTTGCAGAAGTCTCTTTTGAACAGAGGTGCCCTAAGCTATCACAGCATATTTAAGAACAGCTGTTACAAATCCAGGCTGCATAACTCACTTACCCCCAGAAAGGTGTGGGCAATTTTACTCATGCAGAAATAGTAAAAGGTGCAGGTTCTGCTCAAGGTTATTCAGTGGAAAGCCAGTAACACCCATAAGCAGAACCCACGTGGAAAACCACATCTTATGGAAGACATCCTAAATAGCCTTCTGCAAACCCACACACACCCCTAGTAAGCAATGTATGAACACCTGTCCAGTACTGCTGATGATCCATTGTAAAGACTTCCCTTTAAGGCCTGTGACAGATGAGACAACCTGCAGTCCATTCAGACTGCGTGACGCTCTGAGAAAACCTGGCATTGATTTGCTCTGTACAGTAACCCAGCAACAATGTGAATAAGCAGTAACACATAGGACCACGTCATTTGCTTTCAAGAAGAGGGAAGATTCAAGTTTCCCCCTACTTTTAACTAGATTTCTCCAAATCTATCTCCAAAGTATTCTTTCTACTTTTCTCCCATCAAACCCTCGGCTTTCCTTTCTTCATAAATTCATCCCAACTCAGTATCTGTTTCTCCAGAAATTCAAGCCCTGGACAGGAAGACTGACAGCTCTGAGCATCCTAGCAGGAGGTGCTGCTAAGCCAGAAAATGCACCCTGAAAGCTTTCAACCACCACAGATGCCTGTGGTACTCCTGGAGACATGCATGCACACACCAGTACAGATGAGAGCTACCTACTTGCCTTACAGTTAAGTTAAATAAATACTTCACTGCAAAGTGCTCCAAGTGCTCGTAGTAATAGATATTTAAGGCCATTCATGTGGATGCAATAGGATTGACAATAGGACTGGCAATAGGACGACAGGGAACAGCTTCACATGGCAACAGTGGAGGTTCAGGTTGGATATTAGGAAAAATATCTTCTCTGAAGGAATGGTCAGGTGCTGGAATGGGCTGCCCAAGGAGGTGGTGGAGTCACCATCCCTGGAGGTGTTGAAGAAACATTCAGATGCTGTATTGAGGGATGTGGGTTAGTGGGAAGTATTGGTGGTGGGTGGGTGGTTGGACTGGATGGTCTTGGAGGACTTTCCCAGCATTGGTGATTCTATGACACTATGAAAACCAGTTCACACATGCTAGTACTAAAGACTGCATCTGATAGGAAACAAGTCCACTAGGAACTGTTCATGCTAATGAAATATCATTAGAAAACAGATTTACTGCATCAGAAAGTTTTGATACTATTTCTAATAGTAATTCCTGCGTAAAGCCTATTATCTCACGAAAGTTAAATAGCTGACACAAAATGGAAGTGCCATTGCTAGCTGTTTGTTTCAGCCACCAAAGAGAAAATAGTTGATCAAAGTTGCATGGATTGCATTACAGCTCATCATTAATTAAAGTTAATTTTATTATTTTATTTTCAATTGAATTTGATAGAACAATAAAGAAAGAGAAGATTTCCCAACTTACAGGAATATTATGGTCCTTTCTTCCTTTATGGGAGGAAGCAACGTGAGCAAGGTACTGAATAACCTTCTTAGTGTTTTCAGTCTTCCCGGCACCAGATTCGCCTCTGCAAAACATTTTAAACATTCTCCTCAAAATTGATTTTTCAACAGCTTGTCAATTCTTTGATAATGACAACCCCCAGTTGTTCCATTTACGGCTCAGACTATGCAACAGAACTTCAGTAACCATCTAAAACCAAAATCCTGGAGTTGCAAGGAGCTGCAAAGTATTTGTTTAAAATACCTCCTTCATCCTAAAGATCTCCTCAGCATTAGGATGTTGATACAATATGTAACATTTGTTTGATTAAAGGCTTCTGACTAAATGCCTGAATTCCTATGGTACTGTAAGTAATGAGAAACAGACCAGTTCTTTGCCCAAAGACAGATTTTTTTCCGGACTGCAAATACATACATTTAAACTATTAAACATTTAGTGTGTCTCATATTCCAGGCCCTGGTTATGAGAATTACCAAGCTGACGGAAACTCTCAACATCTCCAGAAGTTTCAAAATCCAGCAAGGCACACTTTAAGCATTCAGACTCTCCACGGCTCCTCTCAGTCTCTGAGCTGGCTTCAAACTCACCAGTAGCCACAGGGCTACATCCATTCACTAAGAAATGAATTAGTGCAGAGCAGTACAGTGCTCCCATCAACACAGGTAGCTAACATATACCATTATTTTTAAGACAGATTGAAAGCAGAATGTCAGAATTCACTGGAAGATTTCCATCCAGGGTATCCTACGCTCAACTGCCTACATGGCACAGGCAGAGCTCTGTCCAAGCCCACAGCACAGCAAACACAAATGATGCTATGGGTTTTTATTATTTCAAGTAAATCCACTCAAAGAGACTACCAGGTCTGCCTTAATGATGCAACTGGCTGTTAATCACTGCAGAGATCTCATTTCAAGTGCGACAGGGACTTGCTTGCATTTCAAGAATAACAAACTAAAAAGCATTTTGTTGCTTGGTGCTGCATTGAAAGAGCTGAAGTTCTTCTGTCATCGAATGGTGGTTCCCATTCATCGTTCTGAAACCAACCAGCTCTGAGAACGACGAGGATACACGCTGTGTGCCTGCAGGTTTCTCAGTTGAGGTTTTTAAATGGAAACTGTTAATCTCCTAGGGGGATCCAAGTGCACCCTTCTACAGCCTCCATAAACCCCTTCCTAACCAAGCTGCACACGTTGGTTTTGTGGCCGGTGCGTCCTTCTCTTGGTTCTCTACCTGATCCAAATCAGATCAGGTAGGCAACTCAGAAGCACCCTACCTCATGTTACACCCAACAGCCACAAAAATGGGACAGTACAGCAGCTGAAACTGTAACCCTGCATACGCAGACAACATTACCCCATGCTTTCATAGAGAATGGATTCACTCTACCCTCCATTCTCCCGACATTACAGGAACCACACAGAACAACCGTGCAGGGAGAGATGACCTCGTGGTAGCAGACAGGAGGATGAGCAGTTCTCCACCAGCAGGCCAGGAGCAGCGCAGTGCCTGAGCAAAGCCAGTCTGGAAGAGCAGTGAAAGAGCTGGGTGGGAATGCGGGGGTCATCCTGCCTGTTGGAGCTGGCAGAGCTGTGTTAGCCGAGAGCAGTGCACCATGTGAGGGGATGCCCAGCACAGCCTGCCACAGCTGAGGGTCACCCAGGGCACCTGATCCCAGTGGTGGCAGCTGCGGTTCAGGGGCAGCCACCTCCTGCTGCCAGCCCACTGCTGCAGGCCTTCATCGTGAGAAAATGGATATAGCAGGACAAAAAGGCAATAAGAACATGTAGAAATCGCTAGCACTGGACTACTGAAAAACGTTTAGAAGACATGGGGAAGTCTCTCAGGACTCGCTGAATAAACCAGCTGTGCTGGATGCATGGAACATAAAAAACCTTGGGAGGTATAATCCGAAGAGCTGGTTACAAAAACTGCTCTGAGAATTAGCTAATGGGTAACCCCAGGTTCCCTGTCTGCCAAGAAATCATCAATACCCAGCACAGAAGCTGAGTGCACCTTGGGACTGCCACAAGGGAAATACACGGCGTTCTGCTGAATTTAAAAGAAAGGGGAAAAAAAAGAAAAATTCCATTTCTACCCAGCCAGATGTCACACAAAGTTGTAAAACTTTAACAGATAATCATGAAGATTGAGAAGGAAAAAGTAAACCTCAAATGCCCACGCTTACTTCTCAATTTTGCTTTATTTCTAGCTTCCCCTTTATTGTGGTGGTGAAGCTGTATTAATATAAACTATACCAGTAGGTAACAGAAGGAAATAAGCACAGCAAAACATGCATTTACACTTTGTAGCAACACCATTTGTTCTTACTGTCATCAGAGCTTGGAAGCACACAGTTAGCTGGGACTGCAGAGCTTAATCATCTATTACAAAAGCAATGTATTCAATTTTGAAGATGAACCAGATCTGAAACACCTAGTGCAAAGAAAATAGCACAGTAAGCACAGCCCAGATGTGAGCCTTCAGAAGGACAGCGTGCAGCTTTAGGAGCCCACTAATCACTTCTCTGGCATTCACACGGCATAGGAAGGTCAAAAGCTTGTGATACATTCCTTTTGTTGAAAAGCCTTTAAATCTAATAGTGATTTTTAGAGGTCTTTATAGAAGCTCTCACTCAAAAGCAATACTGATGGATGTTATCATTCTCGTTCTCCTCTCCTGGGAGCTTACAAATATGCCAAATATTTCCTGCAGGATACCAAGCTAGATAGCTCTGCTGCCATGTGCTCTAGAAGAATTAGAAGATTTAGGATGAAGTCCGCTTCATTTATAGAAATAAGGACATCTGCATACTTTAGATCCTTCCCTGAAAGTCAAACACATAAATTATATAAATAAATTAAAGCCTTCTACCTCTACCAACCTGCCCAAAAAAGGTAAACTTTTAGTAACGCTATGTACAATATTTATGGAGTGAGTGGTATCACAAAGCTAAAGATTAACTTTTTTTCGAAACCTTGTTTTAATACAACTCAATTAATATGTTACCATAAATTAAAGAATGAAAGCCCTTGGCTGAGCTCCTAGCCTTACTTCAGTCAATGGCAGCATCGCTAACGACTCCAGCAGGGTCACCACTTCACCTCTTATTTCTGCCTTGATTCCATTATAAGCAAAAACAAGGTTTTTGCATGCCAAGAAGCACAGCAAGTGGAATCATCCAAGCAGACCATCTTTAGCAATGGCCTCCAGCCGGACGAGTAACATTATGCCATAATTAACTGAAGGTGCTCTCCTTGCTACAGACATTACAGGGATGGTTAAGAAGTCTGACAGGAAAATTAATGCACTTTCTAGAGATAAAGTACTACAAGCAGCAAAGCTTTTCCTTTGAATAAGCATCAAGCCCGTGTGGAAAAATTGGTAAAAATTGCCTAGCATGATCACTTCAAAGCTTCTGCATGATTTTAAATTCACTGGATGTAAACCTGCAGTCATTTTCAAGAAGGGAAGCACTCTTCAGGCAAATCCATTTCAGCTACAATTTGGTTGGCAAAAAATTAGTGATGAGCGACTGACTTCTCATCCAGCTGCACTATTTCCACCCCCCCCCCCAAGCTGCTACTTCTACTATGCAAGACTTAGGCTAAAGGCTTTTCTTCTGCTAAATAGCTTGCCATTGAGATGACAGGCAAAGGAACACAGTGAGAGATGAGCTGCTCGTCACAAAGCAAAGGGGCAGCAGGAGTGAAGCAGAGATGTGCATTCCAGGAGAGCGGGGAGCTCCTCCCAAGAGCCCATAACAGCAGCGATTCTACCAGCAGGACAACCAGCAGCTGTGGAAGACCTATTAAAAGGGAAACACTGCTCTAAAGGAAAATCAAACTGAAGAGCCGCTCATCTTCCTGCCCAGCAGGGTTGAAGCAGCTACCCGTGACCTCGTGTCAGTGCAGCACAGGGCCTCACCAACAACGGTTCCAGCCGTTCCACCTGCAGACCAGGTGTGAGGCAGCATCTGTGAGACGTAGCACTGCCAGTCACACAGGACAGAAGGACACAGACACACAAAGAAAGCTTTGATATTCAGAGATTTCTCCTCACTTTGCTGCCCACACACTAAGTTCCTGCTGAACAAAAACATTTGTGAAGCGTCTGAAACGTATTTTGGGTGATCAGATCAAATGTGTCTAATGCATCCCATTACCAGTCATCTCTCCATGATTTAAAATACCAAAGAACTAACCAAAGAGGTCAGCATGCCGGGAGCCTGGGTCGAAACCTTTCCCTTGCCCAAAGGGTTGCAGCCTGTCAGTTCTGCTCAGCACGGAGCGCAGGGACAGGCAGTTATCTGGAAGCAGAAGGTGCTCCCGGCTGAATGCTTGGCAGAAGGAGCAGCAGCTCTCGTCAGCGAGCAATTTCACAAGCCCTGCTGCTCAGGAGTCCAGCAGGCAGCAACACCTCTCCTCATGCAAAGAGGCCCAAGGCACCAAAGCATGGCAGCACACACGGAAGTGACTGCGCAAGTAAGAGGCCCAACAACAGGCCTTTGTGCTCACAACAATGGCTGCAAAGAACAAAAGAGACTTATTCTCAGACACAACCGAGTAGATCTTCTGCCAGTTATAAACAAGCAGATATTTACAGTGGAGACCTGCAATTACAAGAATGCCTTAATCACTCCACTAATTCTCTGTAACGAAGAGGTGTAAGTGATAGTTTAGAGTAGCACAGAAGAGGCATTAACAGGCTTTGCTATTTACAAGGCTGTTTTACAGCTTCTCCATTCCCCTTTAGATGCTTCTCATCATCTCAACACCAGTTGTCTGGGGAATGTTACAAGCTGGACTCCGGCCAGAGGTTGTATACAAAAATGCTTGGTATTTGCTGCTGTTGTCCTTTAATAAGCAGCCTCTATTCCCTCCACACCCCACCACTCCTACTGAAGCCAATTCAGATTAGATATCCTTGTATGGCTACAAGCATCTGCTAAATGAGTGTTTATCGAGCCTAGTCTCAGTTTTGAGAATACCATGGGCTTGTGGTAAGATTCTCATATTTAGAATCTATTAGATTCAGAAAAGTGCAATGTGGCACATTTTCGTGTTTGAATTTCCAAAAGCTGCCTTGCAGTTAAAGACAACAAATCCAGGAGAGGTTTGAATATTTCTCATATTCCTAATATACCACAGAAGAAATTTCTTCATCTTGGTCATCAGCCTCCAACGGCCTGGCAGGCTCTTCTATTTAACATTAACAGAATAATATCCAAAGAAAAACAATAAAACTTCCCAAAACTCCAGCAGCTGCAGCTTCTCAAAGACAGAAAAGCCCGCACAGCTTCTCATCACAATTTCACATCTTACCTCACTGCGTGAGTTTTTGTTTCAGCACACACACAGCATGAAGTTAGTACCACTTTTCTGCAATTGATTTCTTATGGATGCTGGGCCTACAGCGTACCTCTAAGCCAGAAGGAACATCAAATTGCTGGCACTGCCTGTATTTGGTTCCTTAAAAGATGGAGTATGGGCATGTGGGGGAAAAGAAGAGAAGAAATGAGCTAACAGTGAGGAAGAGAATGCGCACTGCTTTACACTTTAAGGTAACACTTCCACACCAAGACCAAAAATTTGTCTGTGTCAGCAAGTCTGGATTGGAGAACTGAACAACAGCCACACCAGTCGGCAATGTGAGTAATGCTCTCCAGCCTCCATGTCAGGCAAAGGACACGATGTCCTGCTGACACAAGCATCCAGAGAAAGCAGCAGTGTTTTTCCACTCCTGGTGTGGAGTCCAACTTTGAGAAGAGATTAAATACCACCAGTTTATGCAAAGCTCATCTTTTGGGGATGACAGACCACAAAGTCCTCATACAACGCCAGCAGATCATTAGGTTGAGACAGGTAGCCTCCAAGTAACCCTGTTACCTTCAGAACAGTGAGATGCTAGCAAGAGGCATGCTTGGGGAGCTACCCATCATCCTAGCCTTTACATATACTGCCCATGTACGTGTGCTGGCACACAAATGATGACCAGCCTCCACCAAATGCCGAACCACCCTGCACTGTTAGGCACTGCCACTCCTCCAGCAAAGTGAGAGCAAGTCCTCAAACATCTACATACTGTCTAAGACCAAGACATTCTTAATACAGCTACAGAAGTGACTTAACTACGTTAGAAATCACACTAAGTATCACCTTTGCAGTTTCATGACAGCTTTAGATGTGAAGAGTTATTTACTTCAATATTGACTGCATGAAGATAACTGCAGTTCCCAGAGATTCCCCAGTGAAGAAACAGATTGGGATTTCCTGAAGATCAGGATTTACAGTAAAGACATTCCAATAGAGCACTCCTGACTGTCAAGAGGAAAAGGGTGTCTGTCCTGGCAGTCTGAGTGAGACTTGGTACAGAGCAGTTCCAACTGCATTAACTGAGAGCTGACCTGCACCCTTACAACCAGGGAGCAAAAATACAGCAAACTGCATCACCTAGAGGTAGGGACAACAGGTGAAGATGCTGATCAGGCAGACCTTCAGCAAACCTCGAGGAGACCTATCTCCATGATGCACATAACGACAGTTATGTGGCAATGGGAGAGAGGAGATCGATGGGCACATTGCAACTCCCCACCCATCTGCGTGCACAAGCAAGAAGTCCTTCCTTTCTCACCAGTTAGCTTACATCTCTCCCGGGGGAAGAGAGAAAGCATTCTGAAGATTTTCCACTTTACTAAAGATTGGGGTCAGTCAGATGAATACAGTTCTGAGATGACACGTCTGGGATGAGAAGACATCAAGCCTTTTATGAACTGCCAAAGGAGTTTCTGAAACCACCTCCAGTGCGGTTAAGACACACTCCTCCTGTATTTATACCTACCTTAGCTGAAGACCTGTAAAACCAGTGGCATGGCAGGAAAATGCCCAGTTTGTCTTTTCAATGCAGAAGTAGTAATGCAATAGAGACGAGTCCTGGACACTAACCCACGCTTGAGAAAAACATATTAGCCGTCCTTTTGGTCAGCTGCACAAACAAGTTTGCCATGGTCTTGCTGGAGGTCATTTCATACCCCATCTGACCAGTTGTCACGTAATGAGTTTAAAATGCAAACCTGATGAAAGAATACAGTTCTGTCCTGAAGGCCGTGGGAGAACCACCTTTGGAGCAGTGCTGTAGTCAGCAGCTGTCCTTATAACCTACTTGCTCAACAGATGCACGCAAGGGAATAGATGTGGTTTCGATGTGCTGCTTTTTATGTCTGTGTCCAATTTGAAGAAAAGCAGTAAGACAAATTATTTCAAGAAAAAAGTTAACCCGAACAGCAGTCTGTAACACCTACTATATTCTTCTGTAGTCAGCATCCAAATAGTGTTGATGGTTGGACAGCATTAGCAAAGTCTACTGGGCTGTGGTGGAAATATGATTCTCAAAAGCACGGAATAGCAGCAGATCACATCTCTCCATTCTCAAAAGGAAAGATATAACTGAATTTTATTTTGTCACTTCGGAGGTATGATGCCTTACCCTTCATAACTCCGAGGCCACAGATCCACCCACATTAATGAAGAAAGTTATATTTCTTTGTAATACATGTTCATTGGCACTGATCTTTTTAATCAGGATTTTTCTTTTGCGTGCTGCTCTGTAGGTACTTCAGCAAAAAAGTAAAAATAAATACAAGTTAAAGCAACAAGACACCCAACAGAACCTGGAATCCCAACTTCTGCCAGATGCTGTCACACTTCTACCAAGTTCAGCCTTGACCACTAGTGTACCTAAGGCACTGAATTACAGGTAGCAAAACTTGTCCAGTATCGTGGTACTAGCAGTTTCGGTGTTACACACTGCAATATCATTCCAGGGCAGTATTGAAATCTTTGTGCTAAACTGAACACTGCTTCTGAGACTTCAGATGGAATAGTAGATTTGTAACCAAACATTTTATATATCCAGCAGAAGGCCTATTTCTGATCTCAATATTATTATGACTGCTTTCACAGCAGCTCCCAGCAGCTCCAGACTTAATAAGTAGCTGTGGTTATGCTCTCCTGAGTTCCAAGCACAGTAACATGTGCCCTCCCCTCCCCTCTCGAAGAAAACTTTCTTCTGCTGGTGCTGTTTATTAAGCAGCTTGCCCACTGCCTAGAACCTAAGACATAGAACATATCACAAGCCCCACATACTCCATGCTGAATGCATGGCAGCAGATACAAGAGGATTCAACTGCACTTTCATTTCAGAAGGATCAAAAGCTTACGGTAGCCCAACAGGTGAGGCAGTAACAAAATTGAAGACTAGATCTTGGAGACTTTTCAATTTACAAATGAACAGATCAGACATTCAATAAATCCTGCAGCACCGCCGCTCCAACCGCTGTGGTCTCGGCTGACCATATTGAGTGCAAAGTTCATGCACAGGCCCAAAACCACAAAGCTACTTCAAAACAATTCACCTGAGGCAAGCATATGTTGAAGCATCCACGTGAAGCATCCACAAACATGCAGAGAACAAAGCTTTTTTTTTTTTTTTGCTCCAGGATCTTATTCATTTTGAGGGCTGCCTTGTACATCACATGTAAAATAGTTATCACAAAAACAAGTCCTGCTAAGAGAAGGGACAAGAGAACTACGCAAGTCTCTATTAGCTGACTGTGCCTTGACCTTAGGAACAGAACTGTATTTGCTTCTGTGTCCCTGGGCCCCGTGCATCTTGTATTTATTGTATCTACGGTTTGGAAGAGCATAGCCTTATCAGAAAGACTGAAGATGGATCCTTTGGTAGCTAAGGTTCTTTTACAGGAAGTAGGTGGAAGATCTGAACTTCATGTCGGTGAACAAACTGCACCTAGCAGTTAATCAGGCAGTTAAACAGAACCTTCCCAGCAGCTAATCTCACCATCGAGCTATTTCAGGAAGCAGGCATCCTCACCAACTATGGCCTCAAAGCAGCTGCTGTGCTCTGGCACAACGCATGGCCAACTGCTCACACAGCCAAGGCAGGAGCATGCAGCTACCACATCTTCCCTCCTCCACTCAAACAATTGAGTATATTCAAGTTATATCCAAGACAGCTAATTGCAAGCAGTTTCAGCACAGCCATGGTGTGGTTTCACAACACACAAACCAGTCTAACTAGCCAGCTGCTACCAACTGTGACATTTCTTTCTCTGGTGCCTTCCTTCCTCACGTTCACCCCTCCTTCACACACTGCTGCCTGGAGAAGTGAGCAGATGAAAGGCAGCATTCTGCGGTCAGGGTGGTTTTCTGCTACCTTACCTCCCTAAACTGCCTTATGATGGAGCACCAACACTCACTGCTAACTTAAAAGGCAGCACAAACACAGCATGTGAAAGGAGGTGAGACTGCATCACCCCTTATAGCAGCAGCCCAAGGACAGACCAACCCAGCAGTGCCGTAAGCCAGACCACGCACTTGTATCGCTCTGCTAGCCCAGCTTTCATTGCCAGCTCCCCGTGACACTTACACTGAAGATGGAAATTTGCTCCTGGGTGGGGTAAATTCAGGCACCCACACAGAAACGAAGAACGACATTTTAGCATCAGCTTGTCCAGAGTTCTCTTGTTTGAAGCAAGTCAAAGGCGCTGCTGCTGCTCAGCAGGGTTTCAAGACCAACACTGATTCATGTTCCCCAAGGCACTATACTGAGCAGCTGTAACAGAGCTCTTTGACAGATATACACACTTAGGGAATTCTCTCTGATTCAGGTATCTTGACTGACATTTTTGAAACTGCAATTCTTCAGTGCCACACAGACCTGTAAGAACTCTCAATAAGTAGAATGACATCATTAAGAGCATCTCCCGACAAAAATACCACTTCATCCTGCCTTTAACAACTACTTGCTGCTTGTCAAGGCAGAAGACCAAGCTGGAACAACCACAGCTTTAATTAACAACGTTAACCTGAGACCTTCCCCTCCGTCACCAAAAGTGTCCAGAAGTGCCCAAATGAAAAGCAGAGCTCACTTACGTGCAGAGAATGGATTGGTCCTCACGATCTGCAAAAACAAGAATGAGCAGGGTTAGTTTTGCTTCTGTTCTCCAGTAATTTGCAAGACAGTTTGTTTTAAATGAATATTTAGACAGTTCAACCTTTCAGCTTAACAACTTAAGGACAATCTCAAGCTATTTTTTAATAAGATTCCTTCAATAATGTAGTTCTCACACACACCTCTCAGCAAACAACACATCTGACATTCAGTTTACTGGCATGAAATCAAGATTTTGCTTTAATGCAGAGTACAAATGTTCTTAAACATTTGCAGACAAAGCTGACCTTACTCTTTCTGTTCTGTGTGCACCTTTTCAGAGATTCATTGGATGAAGCATTTAAAATACTGAGTATTAATCAAGAGACAAAACAGTTCAAGTACACAATGCTAATGACCAAAAATAACTACTTGGAAATAGCACCAGCATCTCAAGCGAGCCGAAGCTTTCCCCTTCAGCTTTTTATTCTTTTTAATTAACATGCAAGCCTAAAGTGCTTCCATAATTCAGCTCATTCACTAAAGGCTTGTCAAAAGGACAGCCAGGGAAATACTGAACACAGCTGAGCTCCACAATACAGTGCAGCTTCTGTGACACCCGCTGCTGGGCTTACGACCTTTGGAAAGAATGCCTGAAGACAGGTCATACCCTGCAAGAGGTAACCCATAATTACAGGGTCTTCACAGAATATATTTCATCATGCACTCTACATTAAAAGTTCTGTAATCAAAACATCCAAGTATACCTGCAGAAAGCAAAGCACTGCATTGCATTGAAGGATGCTCTCCTCCCTCTTTGTGCCCAAGTTTTTCAGTGAGCTCAGCATTTCTTTCCATAAATTTCCAACAAAGTTTTGCTGCTTTTATACCTTCAGATGTTCATCATTACTCCAAAAGAACACAAGTGCCTCCTGAGAACTCAGACCTTCCACTTGACAATAACTCAAAGTCAAGCTTCATTTTGTTTTCTGTGGACATCAAGCTCCAGGCTGGGCTCCCCACTGACCTAACCCTCACCCATAATCCTTGACCACGAGCTGTGAAGGAACCCAGAAAGGGAACAACCAGCAGCAGAACCACCACAGTTCCCTCCAGGACACAGGTTTCAGTCCCACACAAGGAGCACACAGCCTCAGTTGCTGCAAGGCACCTTCCCCATGTGCCTGATTGATCTGAAGTAGGTCTATATTTGTATATACAACCTCCGTGTTTGTGACTATTTCTTATGAGTGTGTCAACCATTTTAGATTGTTTCAAAACAGGACCAGAGAAACTATTCTTACATTGAGCTGTAAGGTACTGCTCAACTTTGCAGCCAGCATGAAACCAGGCACCCTACCTATGAGGTGAGCCAAGCCCAGGATGCTGTTGTGAAACAGCAGGTGTTGACACATAATTACAGCTTCAGCCAGCACTCAGGACCAGCAGGTGACCACACTTCCCCCCCAGGAGCTGCCCATGTTCAGGAAAGACTCGTGCTCAGCCCCCCCACTGCCCAGCAGCACAAACCCAAGCTGCAGGGACAAAGCAAGGGGCTGGGATCAGTGTGGTGACAGCTACAGCAGGCTGTGGTGCTAGGTATGTGTTCTGTGCCCTCCTCCCAGCTTTGCAGGTCCCCGTGTCAGCAGTGTCACACAGCTGAGGGGGTCTGGGACAGCAGCCTGGGTCACACCGAGTTGTAGGTCCATTCATGCACCTCAGCATAGGGCTGCACAATTCATACAGGCAGGGGGAGAGCTGAGAGCCCCTTATGACAGCAGCTCCAAACTGCCCTCAATGGCCAGTATAGACAAAGCAGCCAAAGAAAGCAGAACATTGCTATTTTAATTAGTATATGAATAGAACATTTGAAGGACACAGATTCAAGGACTCCTGCAGGCAGATGCTGCTGCAGTGTTACAGCGATACCAGAGGGCTGGGACTGCACCACCAGCAACTGGTGGGCTGTTGTTTTCTCCCTGAAAAACGTTAAAGCACACAAGGATTTGCACTCCAGCCTCCTGTAACTACGTGCTCAGAAAGAGCAAGAGATACCAGTGATTCTCCTATCTATTGTAAAGACAGCAACTAATATTCAAACAGTTCTGAATAGGAGCACGAGTCAAACTGTTAGAATGGGGAACGAAGAGGCTCAGGAAGCGGTGGTATTCCTGACCGGAGGGCTGGCACCTGGCCTCCTACACGGGCCTGGTATGCAGCAGCTCCTGGCCAGATGCACCAGAAGGAAGGCTGAGGGCTGTGCTGCAGGAAATAAAAGCTGGTAGCAGGCAACAGCAGTGGGAGAACAGCAGAAATGTTAAGAGCGTGGTCTGTGAAGTTCTGTGTTCTTCTGGCTTTGATAGAGGGTAGCTGCTCTCGCAAGCTCCATCAGAAACAACTGCCAGGTATCAGCAGGAGACAGAGCTCAGAACTCCTGCAGTCAGACGGGCCTTGGGGCTGTCAGCTCCAAAGGGAAAGAGGAGCAGCTGTGACCCAGCCTGCCTGCAGGCAGCACAAGGACTGGAGAACTTCACAGGCAGCTCCATGCCAGCACAGCCAAGGTAAGGCAGCACAGGTCAGCTCCTCGCTTAGAAGAAACTGCAGAGGGAATGCAGCTAGTACCCCGAGTGGAGTGCAAAGGTAGCATTTCCCTGCTGCAACATTAGCAATAATGTTTCCTGAAGAGGTAATGCAGTTTTCCCTTTTTGTTTTCCCCAAAATAACTTCTCCACAACGCTGTCACTGAAGGTTGCTGAAAAAGACTCCTCTGAAGAACAGCCCTTCGGTTTATCACCCCTTAAGCAGCCAGGAATACAGGTTGCATTTGCCCTGAAAACAAAACCAGTTTGGCAGAAAGCAGCGAGCACAGGTTACTGCTTTGTACCACGCCACGCTTTACCTGTGGGTTTACCACACAGAGCTCGTGCTCACAACAAGCAAGGCAGTATCAATGAGTTTTTCTGCTCACTTCATCCTAAAGATTATCCAAAAGTCCAGGCAGCTGTAGGTATCCTACCCTTACTAGTAAAGCCAGCAAGCACACAAAACCTCTTCCATTTCCTATGTCCAGGAACCTGCACAGGCACAGATGTCACAAGGAAGCTGCCAAGCACTGCAGTACGTTACTCCAAATTCATTTTCCTGTGTCCATCTGGACACAGCGAAGGGACTAAGAAAGAACAGTTATTTACAGTCTGTTTGCTTTAGCTTTCCCCTCCCCGAATAAAGCAGTTTACTCAGGGCCTTGATTTCAAAGCAGCTGCTCCCTTCCTAAAGCACCCTCAGAGCACTGACCAGCATCTGTTTGGCTGTGTTTGGACAGAACTGAGCTGCTGGGAATGGAAGCACCACCACTTTGCTCATATTGTGCTTACATGTGAAAATATTTTCACCAGACTGTGCTGCTTTCTGTGATTCAGTTTCTACATGAAGTGCAGCGGTCAGCCCACAGAACAGATTATTATGACAAAGAATGAGATCTACCATCCGTTGCAGTGATTTCAATAGCCTTTGCTCTTGTTTGTTTGGTTTTTAAAGCTGAAGTGGTTGTTCATGGAAACCTATAAACGTTATGAAAACAAATTTCCTTCTAAGTCTTGTGATTCTTAAAAACAGGCCCAGAACTATCATCTCTCCAGCAAGGCCGTTGTGAGATAACATCTCACACCACCACGAGACACAGACTTGCAGAAAAATGCAAAGAGTAAACTCATGCAACAAATCCCACGGGGGCATGCAGGCAAAATTCCAGGAGCAAAGAGCAGAACAAGCTTGGCTATCAACACCTCCAACCCTTATAGCAACTGAGACAGGGGATACAAATAAGTCTGTCTCATCAATAGGACGAGTAAGTTTGGTATTTCCACTGCTCACAGACTTTCAGCCTGGAATGGTGGATGTCCTGGACAAAGGCACAGTGCATTCTGAGCACATAATTTACCAGATCATTTTAGTAAGGAGAAGCATCTGCAAGACAGCTTCAGTAACACTTTCTCCTATCGGTATCTGCCAGGTAACTTCTGGTTTCTTTGGAAAATCCTCCCCTTCTGCTGCAGCAGCTCAGCTCCTGCCCTCCCAGCAGCCCTGGGTGCTGCTCTGCTCCCAGCTGGGGGCATCTCAGCTCACTGATCAAAGACACTCGTTTAGCACAAAGTCAACTTAATTCAGATGGATACAGGCACGGAGACAAGCAAGCAGTACGAGGGGATGAAGAAGAGAGCAAGCTGTTGACTCAGTTTGACCCACATCACAGGACCAACCCTTTGTTATTAAACAAACAGTGAAGTCCCATGGGAATCTATCACTTCAGAGGGCTGCAGCTTGGATTTAAATATATCTCAAGGTCTCCAAACAGCACTGAAGGTCGTAACACTCAAGCTGCACGGAAAGCTTACTACAGTTTTTCTAATTAGAAATACAAGTTCCAAAATCACACAGAGCCTAAGAACAAAACCAAAATTTAATCATCTGCTTGTGAAATAAGCTTTTTGCAGAATAACACGTCCTTCCAAATGGAGGAATTAGGAAGCACAAAGACAACACAGCCTGACATTAGCCTTAGGTTGAAGTTCCCCTACTGCCGGAGATAACCTGAGCTGCCAATGTCTCTGCTTCCCCTGCCCACATCCCCCAGCCCATTCCACTTTGAACCAGCAACCAAACATACAGACAAGTCCTGCTAGTTCCAGCAGCTGAGCCAACCAACGAAACGTCACTTTCAAGCAGCTGAGCACCCTGACCAGCCTGTACCTCAGCACTGCTGCAATGAGTGCACAGAAAGGCACGCAACCACCCGCCCCACCAGCAGCCCATGCAATGCGCTCTCCAAAGCCACCACGGCAGCTCAGTGCCCAGTGCTGTGCTGCTCCCAGCCACAGGGCTCGTGCCACCAGCCCCCCCACCCCAAGCATATCTGCACTGCCCAACAGGGCTCCTGCTAGCAGACATTTCATCCTATCAGAGTAAATCTGTAAAAGGAAAGAGAGCAGCCAGCACAATGCAGGTGTGGCAACATACAGTCAATCTTTTCCTGATCGTTACATCAGTTGCAGACACCAAACCATTCAGAGGCTGGAGGCATCAGGCACTGAAGCACTGGTATCACTCCTGGGTCTCCTCTTTCTCCCCATCCAGAAGCTGGCTCCCACTCCCAAGGCAAGAACCAAGTGCTGTGTTTAACCCCTGACTGATGCAGGCTGCAGCCGTGGTAGGAACCACCCTGTCCAGTGCTGAACAGATCAAACTCCAAAGCAAAGGAGAAACACCAGAATACGAGGGCAAGAATTACAGCTCTGAAAACTATTATTTCCCCTAAAACCCCTAAACTTACTTCACTCATCTCTGCTGTGTATGAGGACAACAGCTGGCACCTCCCCAGACAAAGCTTCGCTTGGCTGCCAAACATTTGCAATATTTTCCTGATTGAAAAATCTATCAATATAAACATTGGGATCTATTTTTACTGTGCAAATACAGAAAATCAAAAGGTTTGAGAGTTTGGATAGAGAAGTGTTTAAAGGATTCTCCCCCCCCCCGACACACACCAGCCCCAACAAACCCCTGCTAACTCTGGGTAAGGTTCCAGATGTGCATTAAACGCATTTGTTGGGTAATTGGTTCAGGCAGGATGTTCAGAAAAGCCACTGCTCAAATCCAGAGTCCGCCTACAAAGGAATTACTGTATTTTAACAGAGCAGCTTTTCTTAAAAGCATGCTTTAGTTCTGCTTTGCTCACACTATGGTCATTCATAAAGTGGCAGAAGATAATCAAGCAGAAAAGGAAGAATCTGTCTTCAAGTTTCCTAGAAATATTCACAAGCAGTAGCACTGAAGGACAGAAACCAAAACTACAGAGCACAGCTTGTGAGCAAATGAATGCCCACCCTCTGCAACTGCCTTGCTCTAATTGCCCTTTACTACACTGAAGTCCAGCAGCTGCCCAGATCTGCCTTTCCCAACTCAATTCAAAGGAAAGGAAGAGCCATCTGGGGCCACCCCACAGCAAACTGCCCAACTAGAAAGCCAGGTTTTGAGCTATCATAATAACAAATACACATTCAAAACACTTCCACAGGCCTACCAGCTGCTTTCAGAATGAATGCATCCCTCCCTGCTTTCAGATGATATTCAGTCCCAGCAGCCTTCATACATCGACTGCCTTGCATCCCTCCAACCTTGCCATAAGTCCTTTTAGCATGTAGTCCTTATTTAGGTAAGAACGTGAACAGAAGGGTGCCAAGATAAAAAGGCTAACTCCAGAAAAGTGCTGAAAAGAAACAGATACAAGTTTTAACCTTTTCCCAAGTCACGTTAAGGACAAAGCCATGAGTGCTGAACATCCACCTTCCGCATGCAGGAACCTACAGACAGGGGAACTGCTCCCCATTGCAGCTACGTCGAGTGTCATCTCTCCTCAGCACCAGAGTCTCCTCCAGATGACCCATTTTAATGCACCCTCCTTATTTATTTCTCATGCACAATGATGGGGAAACAGAGGGATTTCAGTTTTAGATAGTATTTAACATTCAGGTGCCACAGTCCATACACAAAGAAAGGCTTGGTTACCTGGCTGATTCCCTTGTTTGTTGTGGATGTTGGGTTTGGAAGCTCTGTTGGTATTTGTCCTCTACTGCAAAGCAGCAGGCTCAAATATCAGACAACTCCAAGGGATTTAAAAATTGAATTCCTGACAAGTTCTATGAAAATGGGTCACTGCCTAAAGCAGAGGGACCCTCCATCCACATGCTGCTGAGCATTGATAGGATTGGGCCATAAAGGAGACAGGTGGTCTGATAATTTGCCATTCTTGAAGTTCAATTTGAGTAATCTTTGAATAACCGAGCCCTACTGGACTGCTAAGCACAGAAAAGGATCTGGTTACAGAGCCGAAGCACGCCTTTATGTTTTGTGTTTATCACTAAAATGTTGCCTAGATACTCCATAAACTATCAAACGCTTTACACCACGAAGTGACTTGCAGCAAACAGCTCTAAAAGCATAACACAGGAAGACGGACAGGCACAAGATATCTTTCTGCAGACCAAGGATACCCCAACACTTCTGCTCCTGTGAGATTCCTTCTGCAGCACTGCATGCTCCCCATTTCACCTCTACCTTCAGTTGTGCAACACAGCTGAGTCATGTGTTGGTCACTGTACTTTCTGAGGCCTCACAGAGAGCAGTTCATAGGAATACAGTATTTTGCCAACAACAACTCGTTCAACATGCAAGTGAATGCTTCAGAAAGCATATGATTTGCCAACACCATAAAGCTAGCAGGTAAAGTTACGGCACCTCAATTTACTCAGCCATTACAAACTTCTTAATGAACCCGAACCTCCACATGGCCAAAGGATCAGATGAGATCCATCTGCTAACGCCACAGAAGCCAAACCACTCTTCAGGAGGTAACTCACTCCAGGAGGTCTCAGGTAACCAAAGAAAAGAGAGGTGTCAGGGATATCATTAGGAAAAGTAGGAGAGTCACAGTATTCCTCCACATGCACACAGGTGCCACTGGGCATTGGAAGCGATGTCTTTTCTTTAGGTGAGCAGCATCTCCCTTGATACACCTTGAAACTGCATTTACCCTTTTCTTCTTGCCTCGTCACCGTCAGCTTAATGACAACCTGTAAGTTCTTATCTCCAAGTTGAATTGCTTTGAAACTGAGATCGAGGTGAACTTGCAGAGATTCTCCCTTGTCCTGAAACACATAACACCGCAGTTTATCCTAAAAGATGAAATTCAGGTGCACCTCCTCCTCCCCCCAGATACCAGTGGTTTTAAGATGAAGAACAGCAGTGCTTGGTTTGCTTTCAGCAGTGCTCCCACTTGTCCCACAGATCACAGGAATGGCCCTGTGCCAGCTCAGACCCAGGCCACAAGGAATTCCAGCATAGCTCCTCTTCCAGCACAATACTCTCCTCTTCCAAGTGAGGACAGAACAGTGCTGATATCTCTAAAACAATTACTAATTCCCAATCTTATCTGTTCACTGTTTCTGACACGGCACAATACAAGACAGACAGTGTCTGATACATTTCTTCTGCCCAGGAACCAGGCTACAGGAGCAAGCACTGAAGCTGATGGCCACAATTCCTACCTCTTACTCCAAGATGTGCTCAAGATGTGCCCAAGTCCTTCACAAAGGGCTGAGAAAGTATTCCTTTGCTATGAGGGTGAGCAAAAAAACCAACAGAAGCAGCAAACAACTGTGGTTCTGTACCTTATTCCAAAAGATGCCAGATTTGAGATAAACCACAACTGCCACACTTCAGTTCTGCCTGCTGACTTATGCATTGAGTTAATTATTAAATGAAGCATGGCAGAGGTGAGGCAAACCCCAGCAGGGCTTATCCCATTGCTGGCTGGGCACGAGCACTTCTTGCACATCTCACAACCACACACCACTCACTCACCCCAGAGCTCAGGCTGCTGTACAAGTGCTCCTGCACAGACAGTGCAAGCGGCCAACCTAACAGCACCCAGCCCTGGGAAAACAAACCAAGCTAGAACTGAGACCATTTTAGAAGTTGTGTGTTAGGCATTTGCAATGTTAGCTTGAAATTACCCAAATTCCCAAATAAAAGCTGTGACATTTACTTTCAGACTTGCTAGCCGGGGCTTAATCAGCAGAAAAGAAGAAAACAGCTGCCAGACTGCATCCTGCCCACTTTGTGGGACCGTGGGCAGCTTCTCCATTATACATCAGAGAGAATTTTTCGTCTAGTCCTCACCGAGTTTGAAGAAGCTCAAACAATGTTTTCGGTCAGTTTTCCAGCAGTTTTACTTATTTCCATTATGACGGCTCTTGTATGTGTAACGTAGAAGTTAAAATATATTTGCTAAATACACAAAGACAAATTAAGAGACAACGCGTTCCTTATATGACCCAATCACAC
>JAPSGF010000021.1:10099460-10121078 GCA_035772895.1 Perdix hodgsoniae
AGGCAGCAGGGATGGGACGCAGGCAGCAGGGATGGGACGCAGGCAGCGGCCTCCAGCAGCTCCTGTTTCTGCTTCCCAGGCACCGCAGCGAGGTCCCACCCCACCAGAAGCCAGGTCCTGGAGCTGCCAGGCCTCGCTTGTTCTGCTCACAGCTCTTCACATGACACAGACAAGCTGCTCTCTGGCTCCCAATGAGTTTTCCCAGCAGAAACGAGCAACTCCTAAATCTTCTGCTGGGGCCATCCCTGTGCTTCCTTCTCAGCAATATTTGCATACTGCTTAACAGCAACCTAAGATTAGTGGTAGCTGGCAACCACCGGCTGAGAGGGGTTTATTTGGACTGCAGAGTGCTCAGCATAGCAGTGGTTTCTAATCTCCAGCAACCCTGCTTAAGTTGCTCTGCTTCCTTTGCAGCACAATTTTGTTTAGACAAAGATTACATTGTCAACTGAAACAATAACTCAAGGAGGTCCTTTGACAGCAATATCTGCCACGGAGGCTCACTAATTCACTTTTGCTCCTCTCCCTCCCAACAATTAAGCAGGCACAAACCACTTAAGAGAACTGGCCACAAATCAAGTGGGCTCTTCCCATGTTATTCCATTCTGCCTGAACTTCACAGGTTTGGAAAGAGAGCAAACATGCCAGCAGAGGACTTCGCTGGGCTTCCTGACTGTAACGCAACGTTGAGCAGTTGGATTTTCATCCTCAGTCACAGGGGGGGGACAGGACACAGCCAGAGGCACATCCCCACACCAGTACAGTAACTGGGGTAAGTGCAGCTGAGCTCAGTGCATGCTCCAGCAGCTGCTAGACTAAAGTTGTAGATGCTTCCCTAGTGAGTATTTTCTAGGATCCATAACTTTTCAGGGGCCATTTTCAGGGGACCACTTTTCAGATCCATAAGCCTTTTCAGGGGCTCCACCTCAAAACACCTGATGTCTCAGATGCCGTACAAGGACTTAGGAAGGTTCTGCTCTCCAACAATGAAGTTGTTACTTTTAGAACCGCTGAACACTGTTACAAATACTAAACAGTGCCTTCAGAGATTATTTAAGAGCCACTGTTACTGTCTTGCAAGAGGTTTCAAGAGCGGATAGCCCAGGAGATGCCCCCCACTTCGAGGGCCAGCAGCCATAACAGCCAGCTGCAAGCAGAGCACAGAAGGGTACAGCTCCAGTCATGGGTGCCTCTGCGTCCAGGGCACAAGTGCTGATTTAGCAAGCTAGGAGTTCTGTCTCTGGTCTATCACAGTCCAACAGCAGCTTTTCAACGAGACGGGCTGCTACTATTTAGCTGCGCTGTTAAGAAATGCCTTCTCATTGTTCTGCACGTGTCACTTGTGATTGCCAATTAATGACCCTTTGTTCTCGAACAGGAACAGATGGGTGGGAGATGTGAGCACCGTTCCCCCTCCCTGTGCCATTTCAGATTTAGACTTGTTCTGTTTGACCTCAATTACCATCCCCATGCTGAACACAGTTTTGATAACTTCAGCTGTTCTTTAAATGTTTTCCTGACTTATTTCCTCTCCTCCCAAAGGAGGGAAAGGCTGGAGCAGCACAAAGCTCTGTAGGTACAAATGTCAAGTTAGGGGCAGCAGTTTTAAGTTCAGGGCAGTCAAGCGTTTCCCAGTTTGATCCTATTCTCTGATTTTTAACCACTGCTGGACAACGAATTTAGATTGCTACAGATCTGTAGCATCTCCACGTGCTCCTGCAAAGCTCCAGCACTACTAGAACAATTCACTCCCGGTCGTACACCTCGTGTGTGGCCTCTGCTGTGAGCTGAAGTACAGCCCTTCATACTGGGCGGGCTCCTATTTTTGCTGTCCTAAAAAAAAAATAATGCCCACCTCACCTCACATATGCACACACCCAAAGGCTAGCTGTATACCTTGGAACAGGTTCCACCAACACGTTGGTCAGACATCACGCACACCACTATTCTGTCTGCAGATCTGAAAGGGAACCTCAGAGATAGCAGGCAGCAGCTGACATCTGGGTGCTGGGGCAGCCCTGTGCCAAACATTCACACACAGCCACAGCAAGGAGGTCAGCGATTCCTCCTCCACGCTCAGAACTCTGGTGCTCGCAGTCTCTCTTCCCTTTTCTTCTTCTGACTTTCCTTGCATACACAAGCTGATGGCCTTGCCACCGCTCCGGAAAAGCCCTGGAATAAAAAGAACCCTTGTGCCCCTGAGCATCTGGAAAGCCAGAAGCTTCCATTCAGCCAAATGCCTGAAAGCACTAAGGGCAGACGTGTGTGCAGATACTAGGTGACACCACCACTCCTGGTTAGGAGGCTAGGAAAGCACTGAAAGCTTGCACTGAGATGCACTGATAATCATGTTGGCGATGAGAGCCTGGGCTTACTGGAGACAAAGAACAGAAGAACACTCAGCACTCCTCTCCGTTAGCTAAGAGCTCACAGTTGCTCCTACTTCTTGTTTCTGTGCCAGAATGCAGCAAGAACATTTAATAAATAGGAGGGTGGATGAAAAAGGAGCTACTGCAATTGCTACTGCTGGCAGTTCCAGCATGGCTGGGCTCTCAGTTCAGCACTCCAGAGGAACGCAGACATGACTGACCAAAAAAATGACTGCAAAGCACGCATCACCAGCAGGGCTGTTATAACATGGAGCGCTCTCAAGAGCACCATTCATTTAAGCTATTGCTGTGCAGGAAGTAGTATCTTCATTGGTGGCATCTGAGGGATAAAACCAAATAAGAAAGAAAAAAAAAAAGCAGAAAATAGTGTTCTATTTCACATCCACCCTGAAATAAAGTTTGATCTAAACTAAAACCGTGGAGCAGAGTTTTACAGAAGCAGGTGCTGGCTGAGTAATACGTACAAATGAATCATCTCACGAATGATTTCATAAGTTGGATGCACTTGCTCCTGAATTCCTGTCTGCCTGCTAACGCAGTCACAAAGCAGCTATGAGCTCAGCCTGCTCTGCACATCTTCAAGCTCTCACCATTTGGTCGCAGTATTGACCAGAAGGATCAGGCTGGTCTGTGCAACACGGCACCTCAGGGGAAGGGGCAGGGAGGGTGCAGAAGTTCCTTCTTGAAGTTACGCCAGAAAAAATTAACACAGTCAACCACTTCAAGTAACACTTCTAAGGAACTGAGTTAAGAAAACAGCAGTTCACTCTAAATACTATTATGTCTAATTAAGTTTGTAACCCTGAGGTTGAGCGCCAATTAGAGCAGAGATCCAGACGCATTTTGACACAAAGACAAAGGTTAAGAACTGTTGTCCAAGTACTGCAGTGCTGAAGAACTTCAAACACTAACAAAGGTGAGAAAAAGCACGTGGTAGCATACAGCCTCATTCTAGAAACTAGCATCACTGAGTTTTATTCAATAATTGCTACTGACAGCATTCAGAGGTGTGCTAATATGGCACAAGGTCATCAAAACAGCCCCAGTGCTGCTGAAGCAGATTTGATACCAAGGAACAAAGGGGCGAGGAGAGATGAAGTACTGCACAGCTGACAGAAGCACTTCTCATTTTCCTTCAAATTCAGGAATAATGAGGCAGAAGACTGTTTCAGCATGGTGGATTTCAGCTATTCTGCTTCAATTCTTCCTTTACGATTCTCCATCCCTCCTTCCAGGCATTAAAAATCACTGTATGCCACATTCCTATTGGGATACAAAGCAATCCCCATTTCCATGTTATTGTCACACAAATATTCACATTCCACACCAGCCTGGCTGGATAAAATGAAAACAACAAAGCAGTGCAATGATAAGGAGACCCAGAAATCCTTCCCATCACATCTGCCAAGCAGTCAGCTCTGCTCAATTCCTGCCATCCTGCACTTTGTGATGAGCTGAAGAACTGAGATATCTTTTGATAACTCAAAGATATACCGCAAAAAATGCCAGGAAACCATTTAATAGGTTTTATGTGCTGTTCACGTAATGCTAAAGGCTCTTCACTCTCACAGCAATCCGTCCCTGCCACCTCAATATTTAGTAATATGCAGAACAGAATTGCCACATTTTATTCTAACTTGTTTCACACAATAAAAGCACTTCCCAGAAGTATGTTGATGGGAATTAACCCGAGATATAGGTCAGTGTGCTATTTTACAGGGAGCAGCACTGGCACTGCCAGCTCCTCCAGCGCCAAGCGCTCCCTTCACCTATTGCACAGCTCCTGATAAAGCTCCCCTGGAACAGGATTAAAGGCAGTCCGAAAATACCAGCGCTAATTTAGGGCTCACCAAGACGTCCTCAGGGAAACGGGATACAAAGGAGAGACTAAGCATAATTATACAAGAGGAATATTAGCAGGCAAGCAGGTCTTCAGCAACCAAAAGCAAACCAAGTTTGCCTTAATACATCCTACAATGTATTTTTTTCAGATTCAGTGGATAAAGAGGCATAAAACAATGCCAGACTTCCTCAAGAAGTACAGCAGGAGAGGAGAGAGCCTCGTATGGGAACAGCACCAGAGAAACGTTATGTCAGTGCTGCCTGCACAACCAGGTCAAGCCTCTGCTGTTAAAAAAAAGGGGGGAAAAAAAAGGAAGGTAGTCATAAAGGAATTACCAGTCAGAATTCATTTCCTAAAGAAAACCCCAGCTCCTATCCTAATTTCTGCTGCTCGTTGCCGGTATGTTTTAACAGTGCAGAGGAACATCAGCAAGTCTTACAAATTGTATTACCAAACAGAATTAAGGTCAATGTTGTCACAGGGATTAGGATGCCAATTCCTTATGACCATGTCAACCGCCCAGCAGCTTTGAAAAGCTCTGCCCAGGATTCCTTAGCGAAGCATGCCAACCCCAGCCCTATGCATGAACACATAGGATTCCTGCATAGGGCCAAACAGCTTCAATAAGCCCGGGAGCCCCTGGGTTACCTGTACTCACTGCTTCAACTTCACATTAAGAAAATGAAGAGAAAGCACAGGAGAAATCCACTAAATCACCTGTGAAGCAGCACTTAGCCTACCACCACAATGCTTTGAAAAATAATTAGTAGGGAAGGCAGAGGGGAAATCCAGCATGTAAAGCAGAACTGCAGGTTATTACCTTCTGAGGTCAGGACTGCAGGTAATGAGTGCTTCCGGAACAGAGATCCGGACTGTCATCATCAGAAGGAATGGAGTCCCGCCTGGCGCTAACAGACCGCCTGCACTCCATCCTTACTGCAAGGCTTGCAGGAAAGTCAATGCTTATGAGATCAAGCAATCACCGAGGTTTGCTTTTCCTTGCAAAGCTTGCCTCAAATCCTCAGCACATCACAGCTGCACCAGCACTGAACTGGCCATCTGCAACACAGCCCTAAGAATGATTTTTCCACTTCCTTCTTTCTTGTATTGAATTAGTGTAAGCTACCACATCTCTCTGCAGATTATTTGCTCTCAGAAATGAGAAACCAGGCTTTCTAAGCATATCCTGCTCCCCCTGCTCTTCCCCCTCCCTCCCCCTTTGTCCTCCTCGATTAACAAATACCAAAACGAATTCCAGCCCATTCTGCTTCCCACTGGAGGGCAAGATGAGAGCCGACCTGCGATGACAGCTCTCCCAAACAGGAAATTCTTCACGGGGATGAGCACAGCAGCAGCTTTATGGCTGGCAGTTTGCAGTACTCCCCATATACAGCCTTTTTGTAAGAGTGCTGTGAAGTGCAACACCCAGGGTATATCACTAGCTTAACCAAACGGAGCACTTCAGCAATGTCCAAGATGAGCACCTATTCAGATGCACGTGCATCAGTTCTGCTGCTGTTGATTAAAAAACCCTCAGCTTTCAGATCTTAAGTCTTTTTTTTTTTTTGCTGAAGATAATATTAAGGCTCAAACAACATAGAAGCCCTCAGCAGAAACGTGAAGTTGATCTCACATCATCTGAGCTTTGAATGAAAGGCATGAAAGGGCTAAACTACTGCGTAGCAGTTCACTTGCTGCCCTTTGCTACCAGCACACAGCAATTGTGTTGTAAGCAGTTCAGACACAGCTCAGGTCCAAGTACCCCGGTGATCAGCGCAAACACATTTCACCAACACCTGGAAAATTAGTAGCTATGATTACGAGCAAAGTAAACATGATTACACTGCACAAAATACCACTGAGCGGGCCAGGAAAATACAGCCAACCCACTTTCATTGACCTAAATTAATGGTTAAGGTATTCTCTAAGGTTATGGTCATATTATCCAACGAAACAGCATTCCTATGGCTTCAATCTCAGTTTTGAATCCTAATAATTAAATTCCAGAAGCCAAATGCTGAACACAGTAGTCATCTATATCAAAAGAAACTAACTACAGTAGCACAACAATTATTTGCAGCAGTACTGGAATAACAGCTCTCTACCCCCAGTTCACTCTCTCCCTTTGCCATCCTATCTATATCTCCCAAAGCAACTGTGTGCACAAACAGGGACGGGAACTGCAGAAACAGTTTCACAGAAACATTAGGAACTGCTCAGAAAAGCACCTCTGTCAGACTGTGCTTAAATAAGGTCGTGTTAGGGGAGACCACTGATGACTTCACCCCAAGTGCTGCAATGAAGACAGCTAGCTCTTGGTTACAGACCTATTTCTACGAGCCAAAAGCTTCCAGTACAAACTCTCTGTTCCACTGGTTTATGGCAAAGCCTGGAGCAAAATATAAGGAATAATTAGATGAAGGAGACTGGGAATTGTATCGACTCCTCAGCAATGAAGAAAAACCTAACTGTCCCTTCCGACTGACAGGCACATCCCAAGCTTGGTCTTGTGCTGCAAACCGGTAACCAAAAGATAAGTTGAATATTGTTACTGTCTCCTACTGTTAAGGTAAGTTCTGGTTGATACTCAGAATGATTAGACAAACTGCAATTGTAACAGCTGAAGTTATTTGTAGGCTCAAACTGAGCTCCTTCAAGCACTGCCTTGCTCAGCAGGTCCCATCCAGAGGCTCTGCAAGCCAGGGCCCAACACTGAGCAGCAGCAGAGCCACCCCTCCCTTCCACTCATCCCACTTTACACAAATGTTCACCAGGCATTCTCACCACAGCCCATCGCTGCTCCGCAAGAATATGAGAAGCCAGGCAAATCACCAATATAAATAGCCATGCCTCATACTTCAGGCAAATATCTCCAGAACTCCGTACTCCACCTTTCTCCCACAGCACAGCAATGTCTGTAAACAGTTCACTGAGGGCAGTACAAAAATCAGAAGCAGTGCTGCTTTTTCCCTTCCTCTGGGGGTCTCTTCTGATATAATTCAATTAGGCAGGAACAATTTGCTAAAGTAAAATATGTGCCTACTGTATAACTGCCAATATCTATTCCTGAGCTCTTACTTATCCTTAGCAAAGGAACTGTGAAGGCAAGCCATCAACAGAAAGTTTACTGCCCAATTGCAATCACTTGCTAAAATAACCAGGGAACAGATCCATACAGGTGAAGGATACCAGAAACACCAATCCAGTTAACCTTGAAGAAATCATTCTGTAATACATTGGTCCTGCTGCACAGCTCTCAGCTATTTTTGTTCCAATCCACGCCCTCATTCTTTTAAGAGAGAAAAATTCACACTATCAAAAAGCAAGCGAGCACTGAAAGATGTGAACAGAGATACATCAGGATGAAAAGAAAACAAGACTGTAACTAACTCATATCTAGTTTGCCAAATTCAGTACAAAATCTGTACATCCAGCAAGAAGTCCAGAGATACAAACCGGTACTGGTGAACAGATACACAGAGAGCATCTGAGGCTCGGGAACTACTGACGTTGACTTACACTGCATGAGATGACCTCTGTCTCAAGAACCTGCCTCATCCACAGATCACTACAGATTTCTACAAATAAACTCCTTAATACAACCCCAAAGTCTGCACTTGTCTTCCAAGTAGGAAGACCCATCTGCGTTGCCAGAGGTTTATGTTGTGGTCAAGGGGCTGTAGCTTCTCTTCAAGACATGTGTACAGAACAGAACACAGCACATTTTTCAGGCCTCTCTCTTTCCTACATGCATTTCTCTACACAGAGCAAGCTGGTGCTTCTGGATCAGTAAGGTATCCCCAGTGTAAGCCATGAACCAATACAGACAGTAGCATCCAACTCTGTGTCAGAAGAGAAGCTGTACAAGTTTAATGCTTTTGCTTCTTTCAACATACTCACAAGAGTGGTGTTTATTTCAATATATGTATCTGCCAGATCCTCGTTTTCCAAAGCTCAAAGTGCCCACCATGGAGTTGTTCCACTTCGCTCCAGATACACCCCACATGAGCTTGGTGGAAAAAAACCTAGATCTGCAAGGTTAAGTATCTGGCTGTGGTTCACTGTCACTTCAGATTATTACTTCCAGCAGCCAAAATGTCACCATTTTTAAAGGAGCACAGAAACAAGCCATTACACCTCAGCTTTTCTCTTTCACTGCACTTTTTCATTCTCACTTCACTCAATGCCAGGGCACTTACAACTTTTGACATCAATCTTATCTCTTTTTCTTTTAGAAGGCAGTATTTCCATTACAACTTCCAGTGCCCCCAGCTGGCACAGCACACCTCCTATTGGCATCCATTTGCTTCTGAGCTGCAGCGAGGCAGACAAACACACCAACGAGGGGCCAAGCTCCAAGTTACTTCTGGTCTAAAAGCTCTCCAGGTAAGAGGATGTTCTTTTTTTGAGTACAAGAGGAAATAGGCTGTGTTAAGAACTACAACGTAGCAGGAAAATAAACTCCTAAACATTCAAAACCCTGGAGTTTTAGGTGCATGGAAGAGTTAGGTAGAGTTTTAGGTGCATGGAAGACTCACTGAATGGCTGTAAGTAACATTAACACCCTTACCTTGCAGCATGCATCTGTAGGCAGACTCGGATATGGCATAAATGTGTGGTGGCATTTCGTGGCGCTTCTTCCCTCTGTACATCTCAATGATGTTCTCTGAGTAAATCGGGAGGTTCTTGTAAGGGTTTATAACTACGCAGAACAGCCCTGAATAGGTCTTAAAAAAGAAAAAAGGTTTCCATTAATAAGCACGGAATTGCATTAGAAACATAAGCAGCAAGACGTTTTTCACAGGCTATATTGGATTTCTCTTAGAACGAAATTAAGGTCCTTTCTGTTGAAGAACTTTAAGTACATGCTACACTCAGACCGCTGGTCTACAGTTCTATTAAAAAGCTCTTTAATTACCTGCATTAAAAGCCATTTAAAGATAATCAACGTAAATAAACATAGAAGTGGAACATCTGATCTCCTTCCCACAGATATTTAAGTCTTTTTTCTACTTATAAGGAATTAAGGGCACCTTTTGATGTTCCTTCAGTAACACGCCTGCTCAAAGTATTTTCATTTTTATACTTGGAAGAACTGGAATATTGATTTACCCTATAATCATCCTCTAAGAACTGTTAAATTAAAGGAAAAAAAAAATCAAGAGCTTACAATAGAGAACAGTGATTTTACGTTATCACACAATGCAGAGCAAAAAACAACAAAATCAACTACTAAATGTCTTCAGGGTTACTGCTCTGACACAGAAATATGCACTGTACTGAGATACCGCTGTGGAAGACCAGACTTTAAGGGAGCCAAGAGAGGACATCACATTCTTCATACATTCTTTAGCTGGGACTGCCAGTGGTTGATAAGGACAGAGAGCAGAGACTTTGTGCAAGAGCAAACCCCAGTTATTTAGGCTAATATATCATTATTCTATTATATAACTTGGATAAGAAAAAAGCCTATTATTCCCAACCACTATTCATGCTATCCTGCTGTTTTCCTATGATGCCATGTCTTTTTCAGAGGCCCAAAGCAATCTCCTCCTGGAGATGCTGCTCCTTCCATTCTCCCATCCTGGACACAGGGCAGCCCAGCAGCAGGCACTGCAGACAGCATTCTGTCACCTGCTTTTAGAGCTGATACTGGACAGAAATCATCAGAGCTGCCATCATATCGAAACATTCAAGTACAATTTTCTACACTGCTCTTTGAATTCACTCTATTGAGGTATTTCTTTTTTACTGCTATTGAGTGTACACTGCATGCAGTACATGTAGGTCCACATTTCCATATGAATTAAATATCAAGATGACTTTGGAATAGTTCAACCTCTGCCCTACAGAAGTTATCACACAAGTGATATATGTAAATACAAGCAGTTATATGTATCAGTGTATAGAGATGGAAAATAATCAAGCCTCCCTTTGCCCAGCTAGGAGGACATACAAACATGGCCTGGCTGCAAGGGCCTCACTGAGTAACAAGGGCAAGGCAACAGAAAGACAACTTTGTGCACAGCCAAACGAGAGCTCGTGTCATCTCCCTGAACTGAGGCATCCAAGGCATGAGAATGGTTCCCACCCTTTCTAAACCCAGCCCAAGTGATGTTTTCTTATGAAGATTATTGGAAAGATTTTATTTTATACCAAGTTTTGGAAGCACATTTTAACCATTAGCATCTTTAGTACCACGGGAACATGAGCAAGAGAGACCAGCTGTCTTCTGACAGAAGCAGCAAGCACCCTTCTGGGTCAGGAAGACTGTCTCCTGCCTTTACAGACTGTTAGAAGAGAGGAGTCAGCTATAGCCAGCCCAGACTTCACTGAGAGCTGCTGGGAGCCTACACAGTGTTAAGCAGGCAATGCAGGAATCCTACAGCATTTCTTAATTTAAAAATCTTTTTTTATTTGGAAGAATTTATTTGGACTTTGTTCTTTCTGCACATACAAAGGATCCTGGAAGTACTGGCAGAAGGCAGTCACTGAACTGAGCCAGAAGCTATCAGTAAAGGAGGAGAACTTGGTGTTACATCAGATGTCCTGGCTGGAAAGGAATCTCTGCTTTGTTCTGATATGCTGGCTGATAAGAGCTGCAGTGCCTTACCTAGCCAAACATCTCTGGTAATAACGTACGTATTTCTTAAGAAAGGAAACAGATGTTATCAGGTCAGTTGACCCAAGCACAAAGAACAACTTTATTATTAACTCAACGTAAGCAAAGGGCCTTTGGTGAGAGCGCAGTCCTCTCCGGCCTCCCCTCCAGCCCTCCCACGAGCACTGCTGCCCTGGCAGCAACTCACGAGTGGGCAACTCCTCTTGGAGGGCAGATTTCAAAGAGCTGGTCAGTAATAGAATGAGCTCCCTGACCAAATGCATTTGTGGCCACTGGTGAGATGATGACGAAGAGGGAAGGCAGGAGGGTTATTTTAACAGTGTGGTTCAGCCGACCAAGGAGCCAGATGAGGTCACCCACACTCACCTACCAGCAGTACCAATAGCATGAAGACATCAAAAGAGCACCATAAATCTCTTTATCATTCCAGCATTCAAGCAGTGATGGCAAGAAGCAAGACACACATTTATCCACCCATCCTGCAACCACCAGCTTCAAGTCAGCAAGCAGTAGCTGTGCTGGATTTCCCTGCTATGGTCGCTTGGGATGACGAAGACCGGCTTCCTGCTGACTACAGATGAGATCTGGTCATGAGAAAAGAATTCCTCCAGCCAGGTCAGCTCCCAGCTCTGCTCCTGCACAGCCTCTGATCACTGCAGCCACACAGACAGTTAATTAGCCATAATCCAGTGCAGCTCATTCATTCTGGAACCTTTCACCCTGCTCCACCTGGGGCCCTGCTCTGCTTGTTTCCTACCCAGCTCCACAGACCTGGGCTCACCTCACTGGGATACATCTCACCAAGGATGCAGCTGTCTCACTAAAGCCTTATAAAAAGAAACAGGTTTCTGAACTCTGCCGATGACACCTAACCTGGAAGCCCTTCCAGACCACTTCCCAGTGCAGTAATTGCAAGGATCGGAGAACCTGGAATGACCCCAATAAGCAAATGAGCTATTCACTACTTTCACCAATGCTGAGGTTCATTCTTTTGGAGGGCAAATTTGTATCACTGACCACTAGATCTCCACCATAAGAGAGCTCTTCCACATGCAGTACCACAAACCCAACCACCTCGATGCCCTGCATACCTGTCACCCAGTTCACCCTCCTGCCCTTCCCCTGCAGAACTTGAAGTCACGTTTCTTTCAAAACACCACTGTGCTACAGAGACCTCCTCCATTTAAGGAAAGATGGCACCAAGATCCCCCGAAGGAGAGATAACAAGCAAGCTGAAGGTAAGACAAATAGGATGAGATTGTTTAAAGTGTTTTGAAGAAGTTCTCTGTGACCTGCCAGAGGAAGATACATATACGTATTTACACCTGCCTTACAAATGGACACCCTGCTCAGTGACCACCCCCAGGCAACTGCTGCAGGTGCCCAAAGCTTTCAGACCCAGGCAGGGCAGAGCGATGCCCTGAGCCTCCTCTGCTGCCCAGGGCCCAAACTCTACCAGGAGACTGAATTAGAATTGAGCACTGCAGAGCTACAACTGTCCAGTGCGGATGAGGAACCAGACTTCACGTTTCAGCTTACAGGGTTAGCTCTGCATATTGACAAACTGAAGTACAGATGCCTACTCACCTTAGGACTGTGTGATCAGCTGCAAGCTAGCTGTCTGTCTGCAATGCATTTCTGCTTTGCACAGGAACAGGATATAGACAACATGGAGCAACAGCAACATCGCCTGCTGGAATGCGTGCTCTCCAGGCAAGGCTCCAGAGACAAACAGTAAAGCAGAGCTCTGACAGTGCTGTATACAAACTCTCCTTCAGGACACTAATTGTGGCATTTGAATATTTCCAGATGCTTACAAGCTTTAATCCAGTAATATATCACTTAGTGATTTGGATTTTGGTATGCAGCCCCAGCCTGCAGAGCTCAGCCTGCTCGCAGAGGCCTACCTGCAAGCTGTGGTACGTTCCTAGCAGTAAGCAACCTGAGAAAGAAACAGACATACGAACCTGTCAGGCACTGTGCATCACCATTTGTGCTCCTGGAGTGCAGCTTACCAGTGCCACCCAGGTAACAGAAAAGAGTTACCTCTCACTTCATCTGAACTCTTCAGACACAAAAGAAGGAAGTTTCAACTTGCAGACTTCAGGATCACTGATTGCACCGTGCTTCAGAGCAGGAAAGGTTCCCAAGTGCAGTCCTTCCTTAAAGCCACATCACAACATCGCTGTGTATGGACCCTTACAATGCCAAGTGCCCAAAGCCTTGTACAGCTCCCTAGCTTAAGCCCAGCCCTGCAGCTCTTCCTTCAGGGAAAGTGCTGTAAGGACGGACAGGTTGGTGCCTCCTGCTGCAGCATCAGAAGGAGGCCTCTGTAAAGAGTGGTTTCAGAGCACATCAGCGAGATGCAGCTCAGTTCTCTAATGGAAGAAATGAAGCAGTTTGCCTTGCTACATTTCTCAGGCTCAATGTTTATCTGCAGTTCCTCAAATACGGGAAGTGACAGACATGGTCCACTACTACATCAATAATTAAGCTGAAATAAGCTTCTAGGCATCCCCTACTGTTAATTGCAGTGTAACCCATTAGTGTCATGCCTAGAAAACAGGACCTGTATCCCATGTTTGCAAATGTAGGGCTCATCCTCCAGATGGGAAAGCTGCAACACCACATCACAGCTCCCTTGTCCAGTTTTACCTCCTTCTGTTGCGTAGCTGCTGCCTTTCGCTGTCCACACCTTACTTAGGCCTCTGAGCTGGGTGTGTTTCTCACATACAGCCTTCCTCCCCTACTCACAGAGGTAACCTGAAATTCAGACTGCACAGAATGGGATGTAGCTCTTCAGCCCCTGAGGAGAAGCCAGAAGCTGCGGCCTGGAGAGGAACACATCCTCCCCCAAGCACAGCTGCAGTCCAGCCAGCATCTGGCACACCACCATCACCCCCAGCCCGAGCTCCCCAGCCAGAGCAGTTGGCAGCCTGGAACCTGAACTAACCCAGATGTCTGCACAAACTGCTAGCTAAAATAATTCAGTCCTGCTGGCACCCAGCAAGTAGAGGTCAGAGACACCAGCAAGGGTGAGAGGCACAGCGGGCAGCAGGAGCCTCAGCCTGACAGAAGCTGAGCTGGCCAGGGGCAGCAGCCCTGGCTGCTACTGCAGCAGCTGAAGGGCAAAATCTCTGTGGGGATGACAAAGGGAACACATACACAGCTATTAAAGCAAAAACACCGCCCTGACTGGAGAACAGCACTGTCTACAGATGCAGCCAGCACTGCACTCAGGGAGCTCACTAGCACTACACTGTCACATTTACAGGCTTCAGGCTGTTTAAAAAGAGAACAAACAAGGTAATTGGGCAGCACAGGCTACGCCGCGCTCAGATCCCCCCGCTCAGACTGACAGCAGCATCACTGAGCACAGTGCAACTGCCCCAGCCACGCTGAGCCCACAGGGAAAACATGATCCCAGCTCACAGCAGGGCCAGGGCAGCATTAAATCCCCCAGCAGGCTCTGCAGGGCCGCACAGCAGCACCCAGCACACCTCAGGCTGCCTGGGCTCAAGGGCTCTGCTGGATGTGAGCAGCTGAAGGAAGTCCATAAACCAAACTACTGCATCTCTGTAGGCTGCTGTGCTGCCATTGCTAAAGGAATCAGAATGCATCAGACTCTGTATCCCTTCTTGCCTAGGGACCAGAGATGTTAATACACCAAAACTCAACTTGATCACGTTTATGAGTCTTCCACAAACCCGAATTAATCGAAAAACAACTTGAGGTCAAAGCAGTGATCAATTTGAACCCAACACTGCTGCACGTTATCAAGTAGCAGAGCCCACACAGGTGGTTCATGCTGGGAAGTCAAAATGAAGGCAATTCCTGTAGGGTCTGTTGATAGCAGCCTGTAACAAAGTGATCTGAAGTTCTCCCAACTGGACCAGCACAAAAACTGGAACAATTAGAACACAGCAGCTTATATAATTACACTGACTGCTCCAGGTTATGCTCTGGCCTCACAGGAGCAGTGGCATAAGAAGAAACAGGTCACAGCGTGAGACCTGCTGCCCACAGCAGGCTCTGGAGCTGGGGACTGCAGCTCATTTGCCGTTCTTTCCCCTCATCTACCTCAAAAAAATGGAAAGGGTAGGGGGAAAAAAAAGATTGGGCTGCAGACCAATTATGGAGGTAATACCTGTAATTCTAAAAGAAATATCTACCAAAGTGTCTGTAACCACAGCAGTGAGCATGTTTTCTCCTTTGCTGCTAGGAAAAAGCAGCAAATACAGAGAGCAATAATTAGCAGGAAACTTCCAGAAGCCCTTGGAGTCACACAGCTTCCAAGCCTTTTGGAAAAGTCTTTGTTAAAATGAAACTGAGTGGTGGGTGGTGAAAATGATCCACATTTTGAGCTCCAAAGGCTTCAGAGTTGAATCCAAACACTCCCCCAATGTGCCCCAGCATCCCTCTGTTCTTCCACAGGAATGGCAGAACCAGGCTAAGCCAAAACCAACAGAATTTCTCCAACAGCTGCTTTTATCCTGGTGACCAAACGAGGTGAGGAAGCGGTTACTGCCATGACCTATGGAATATCAGTAAGTCACATTAACTACAGGTAGTGACCCCTCCCTCCAGGAGAGCAAGGAATAGGGCAGAACACATGGAGCAACAGATCTTGACTGGTTTTTATAAACCCTAAGAGATCCTGATGGTCGGCCTTAATGGCAGATTAACAACACCCAGAGTTTAAATGGGCAACTCCTTCACTCCATCCCAGCAGGCACAGGAATGGCAACCTTTGCACCAGGCAGATACTTCAGGGCCTGCAGTGTCCCCCCTCCGTTAATCAAACACCAGGACTTCCACAGAGCATTGAGCAGACGGACAGACAGCTTTCTAGGAACCTCTCAGCTATTTGTCCACATTTAGTCAGTCAAATACAGCCCTGCAGCTCAGACATCAGCTTTCCTCTCTCCTGGAAAAGCAGCCAGGTGTGTTAGTCTTGTGCAGGATCCACACTGTTCAAGTTCACCTACTTAGAAAGAGTCCATTCAATTTAACAAAATATGTGTGAGTAAGTTAGGCAAGAGGCTCTCTTTTTCCCCTTTTATTTTCCATCAAGGAAGTACTGAGACAAAAGCAGAGCTTCCTATTGCTGGGAAGTTTCATCCAGTCCTACCTCAGGAGCACTGCAATCATCAGCTTGTTCTTTCCAATCCCTGCCCATGCTGCAATACTGCAAACAACTTACCTTCCATCTAGCAGAATGGAGGTATTTACACTCCTGATCTCTGCAGTCAGTTGCATTTCTATTTACTAAAATACTTCAGAGTGACTTAAAAACTCAAGATACTACAAAAACTGAATCCAGACTGCTGCCTATCAAAGCACAGTAAGCATAGCATACCTTGAAATCCAATACAGAGCTCAAGAAAAGAAAATAAGATCTTGGTGTGAAATGGAAGGACTCTCAGCAGTGTGATGATTAGTCACCATGAAGCTCTCTTCTAAGTGCAGACAGAAGAAAATGGTATAAAAAGAAAAAAAACATATGCCAACAGTTCTCTTCACATCAGCCATGAGTCAAATTGGATAGTAAGATCTGCACAGAAACCTGATCTTGAATGTAGCTGACATGACTATGCATAACCTATATATAATCCTTCTGAATTGTGATCTTCAATGCTTTGTTGATAATGAAGCACACGAAGATGGAGAAAATGCTTCTTCCTACACCAGAAACTCCTCTGGAGCATTATTTGTAGCTCTCCATCACAGCAGCTCAGTATTCTCCCCTCCATATTATCAAGTGCAGCATCTCTTCCCCCTGCATTTTGCTTCCAGACTGACTTCTGCCTCCTTGGTGATCTCCCCCGGCAGCCCCATCCCTCCCCACCAAGCCAGACATCCATTTCAAGCATTTCCTTTGTCCTGGAGATACAATGAAAGGTGACAGCTACAGCTCTGACAGCCAAAGCCACAGCTTCAGCCCCTGCTCTGCAGCAGCAAACTGACACCACAGCTGTCTGAGCCACCAGTGGCAGTTGGCTACAAAGCAGTAAAGCAACAGAGGTCTGGAGAACTCCGCAGCATGCAAGGCTGACAGAGCCTTACAAGTGATTCTTCCCAGCGGATGCCTCTATTTTATCATTCAAATTAAATATTGCTCCTCAGCCTGCCCTCTGAAATCATGTCTACCTGATGGGACAGAAATGCAGATCTAGAGCTGGCAGCTAGAAGTCTTTCCATGACCTGCACGTAGAACACTACTGCAAACATAAGGATGTTCCCTCACTTAAGCTAAAAACCCAAAGCTCATGACAAAGGCAGGCTCCTCCCTTACAGCAGCATCCCCAGAAGGCACTGAGAAGGCAGTTCATCAGGCACAAGGACACTGAAGAACTGGCACATAACCAGTCTGAGCAAAGCCCTATTGATCCAAACCACCTCCCAGCCCTTGGGGATTCCCCTGCCTACACTCACAGCCAACTGCCTCCAGTTCTTGACCGACAGCAAGGACAGAGACTAATTACAGACTGAGCCCAGGGTTATGGCTGGCCACTCCAGAGCAGGCAGCCTATAGAGTATTAGAGATCCACATCCACATGATGTATCCCTAGCAGAAGAAAGGTGGATATACCTAGAGAAGCATAAGGTTTGGATTTTCTCCATAAAAATCAGCATGAGCACAGATCATCTGTGGAACTCGAGACTGTGGGCTAAGGAGAGAAGTCCATGTACAAGAAGCCATAATGACAGGCTTGCCCCATTTTTGGTGCAAATACAGAATGCTTCAGAATAAATTGCAGAAATACATTTTCTTCAAGGTATTTTTTCATTAAGATATTTTAATGTTCTTCAGCTACGCTGGAAATAAACCTTACAGCAGGAAGCAGAACAGGTGATGCTAAAGATGGAGGAGGAAATGAAATCGTTTTGTCTCCTCCACGTGGCTGGGCTCACCAGAGTTCACACCCCAACCACTCTTCCCAGCAGGTCCCATACAAACCCTGCTACCTTTTGTCTTCTATGTCATCATGAAGAGACCAGCAATAAAGACAGGACCAAGGACAAATGCTCTCACAAACCACCAGTCTGCAGTTCTCCATTCATGCTCACCACCCACACAGTAACACAACAACTCAAGATGCCACTGCACAGAAACCAGAGCTGCTACAGGTTCCAGAACCCCCACCATCCCTCCTTAGATGCTGCATGGAACTCTTCTCACTGAGACGAGCACCAGCACTCAGCTCACACAACTTGGCTGAAGAGGTAACTGATGGACTCCTAGACTTGTCAGTAGCTAGCTTGTTTCCTTTCTAGGGACTGAAAGGAAATGACTCCAGGGCACTGTCTCACCTTCTTCCTAGAAAGGTAACTCTGTACACTACTGGTTAGCAATGAATAGAAAGCACATCAGATTCACCATCGCTATCTCAGCTCTTCAAGGTCAGCACTAAAATGAACATCAGTTTGGTTATCAGAGCACCTGGGAATCCAGACGTGCCTCAAACTGATTCTTGCCAAGGTCAGTTTCCTATAATTCACTTCATCAGCTCTTAACTCCGGCTTTTCATGCCAGATGCACATCAGCAGGTTACCAGGCAATAGCAATGGCTCCTGGGTGTGCCATCAGCAGCAGCAATGCAGGCGCAAGGCTGACAAAACACAGAGATCCTTGAGAAAGAGCAGAGTTGCACTAAAAAAACATCCCACCAGCTCAAGCTGCTGTTGAAATGCCTGCAGCCTGCTCTCTGCCACTATTCAGCCTCCAACACTTCTCCCAACTGTTGTTTCCCACCCCTCCACAAAGTAAGCAGAGTTTTCCACTTCAAATGAGCCATTATTCCAGGTGCACAGACACACACTATTCTGGGTAAAAGCAGCATCCTCCAGCAATGTTGCTGTGGCTCAGACCTCCAGTTAAGGCCAACAAATCCATTAGCTTCTTGATCCCAACCAACTTCCAGCCCGGGGGCGGGGGAGGTCAGCACTAACATACGGATGCAGTAATCCTCCTATGTGACAGCAGTCCCTCAGTGCCAAGGAACCAAGTTCCAGAGCCTGCGCCTCCACAGCTCAAGCATGAAAACAGAAAGCACCATTTTGGGAAGCAGGAGAGGGTTAGAAATGGATGAGCTACCTGTAAGCTCTCACAAATGAAATATGACAAGCTGGACACTGAGCAAGACAGGGGGGTTTGTCATTCATCCAAAGTAACACAGCAGCACATTTGCCTGCATGAAGAGCCAGATGTTCTCAGCACCAACCTCCAGAAAGATCTGTGGTTACATTCCATGCGTGGAGCCCTTACATATCCAAGCGAGCACCAGTCCAAGGTCTGCACCTTTTAGCTCTCATTATAGAGGAATATTGAGAGAGAGGATGTAATGACTTCCATAACTAGCACTACCACTGATACACACATAGAATATTTGACTTATCAACTTGTTTACTTTTAATTCTCAATCCAGTCCTTACTAATTATCCATTTCGTTTACTTATAAGCTTCGAGGAAGCATTCCAGAAGCATTTTTTGCTGAGCTCAGCCTCTTGGAGGAATGGCAAAAAGCAAAAACCCACACAGAAGCGAACACAGAAGCACAGGTACCAAGAGATCTATTAAATCCAAACACTACCAAGGGCCCTCTGATGCCTAAGTGGACAAGAGAAACGAGCCAACTAACTGGCAGAACCACATAAAACTGGATTTAAGCTTTAGAACAAGCGTTTATTAAACTGAGCCAAGCGTTTAAGCAGATGTTCCAGTCACTTGAGATAGAAGGGCTGCTTGTTGAGCCCAAGAGTCACCAAAAGCTACGAGCCACTGTGCGCTCAGCCCACCAAGAGACAAGGAGCTCCTCTGAGCCGTGTGCCACAGACAGCACTGTGTTGCTCAAGGAAGAAACAGCCCCGACGGCTTTGTGATTCCTGACTCGAAAGAAAGATGGCAATAAACCACATCTTTCAATTAGTGCTTCAAAACTGAAGAAAAAGAAAGCTTTATCTTATTGATTTTAAGCACTTGAATGCACCCTTTCCTGGCCAACTGAGCTGATATTAGACATTCTGCATTCCTAGCACTTTCCAGCTCTTAATTCGCCTCTTATTACCATTTTTAATAGACAGCAAGTTAAAACAAGATACATGTTTATTCATAGGAGCAATTAAAGAGCAGTTATTCAGCAAAGTTAGGTTTTGTAATCTCTCAGTTCAAACAAGCCATTTGATACCATTCACTGTATCAGTTAAGCACGTCTGAGGCAAGTGCTCTAATGAGCCACATGAGCTAAGCACCCAGAGCTGCCATTTAGCATTCTATTTTTGAAAGATGCTTGCAGAATTATTTCCATAGGAGAAATTTTTATTATTTGTTTTATGACAACAGAGTTCCTGACCTGCATACAGCATGGAAAAAGACCCAGGGCTAATCTAAATGCAAAGGACACACGGCATCTACGTTATCCAAACCAGAGCCAAGACCTACTTCCTCCATTTCAAATAAGTAAAGGAATGACAATCAGATAAACTTCAGCTGAACGAGCAACCGTAATGAACCCAGTAATTAGTACTTACATAGATGAGCCCAGAGTAATACCGATCCTTTAAATTATGCAATACAGAGGCTTCATTTAAACAGGTTAATTCTGCCATGTCTTCCACCTTTGAGAACTTGGGGGGATTCATCTTCTGAATGTCATCTTTATTGACTAACGCCTTCTTCCCATTCTCTGCCAGTTCAACCAACACTTCGTCCCCCTTTTCCTCCTTGATGCTGGCTGCCTCAAAACCATGGCGCTCCGAAGGAATCCACACCAACTTCTTGGCAGTCCAATCAGCCTGGGTGGCAGGGTTGTAGATGACAGCCCTGTCCACAAAGAGGTATCTCTCGGGATCTTCCTGCCCAGATCTCTGTGCCATTGTGGGAAGGGAAGGTGGCCTCTACCAGTTACCCTGCGTGGGAAAGGAGAAAAGCAAGCAGCGTGTTACACATTGCACTCGTATCCACAAACAGAGCTGTGACACCAATTCAATGGTCTGCCACCAACGTCTGCATCTCCCCACGGGTGATGGCACAGCGTGAAGGCTTTCCATAGCATGAGACTGCCATACAACAACTGGGAGCCCCTGTCAGCAGCGGCCCTCTGAATAATTACATCACTGTCCAGAAGGCAGTGATCTTTCACATGTCATCCCAGAGCCGATACAGGAAAAGCAGCACAACCCAATTCCAGTGGTACGCCAGCTAGAGAGACACTGCAGCAACGGCCAGAACCATAAGGACAACATGCACCTATATTTGATGGTTGAAAAACAGGAGAGGTGATTCTAATGTAGGTTTGCTAGGAAGCACAACTTCTGCTGAATAGCAAATATTATACATAAATACCATTCAACACGCAGGTAACTACGGTGAGCAGCAGGAGTGACACCAGGCCGTTCACCTTCACAAAGAGTTGGCTTCCAACTACAAACAAGAACTTCAGAAGCCCCAACAAGCCTTCCAGCTCATCGCCATCCCAAAGCTCCAAGACTTTGCACTTTTACAGCCCACTTCTGTTGCCAACTGTGAACGAATGACGTGACCACATTAAGAATAAGGAATGCCTGCCTCTCGAGTTCACCTCGAGGCACAAGGCAGCGAGTCGAGTACTGATGGTGGATTTTCCAGCAGCTTCACAGATGAAGGCGAATGAAAGACCGCCGGCGGGAGCTCCTGCACGCCCATTTCAGCTCAGTGCTGCTACTTCGGAGGGGGGGGCACGGCACCCCGGCGAGCAACACGGCTACACGCAGGGCGTGCGGGC
>JAPSGF010000022.1:0-21161 GCA_035772895.1 Perdix hodgsoniae
GGGTGGGTGGTGGTACTCAGCGTGTTATTCTGTGCGGCTGAATTTCAAGGGTGGCATGACGTGGGGCAGCCTGTGCAAAGGGGACTGCAAATCCTCCCTCATCCTCATCAGACCAGCTCTGTACAGATAGCAGCCCTTCCTCACTGGATGCAGCCAGACCAGGGCTCTGCTGCACCACTTATTGCTGGCTGGGGGTCTGGGTGTGAGTTGAGGGTGTTTTTCTATACTAAGAGCTGTTTTCCTTTTTTCCTGGAAATCAGCAACGTTCACTGCTTTGTCTGTGGCCTGTCATCTGTGGTGGGTTTTTAGAACCATCATCAGAACAAGATGTTATAGACATTTTGGTATTCCTGACCCAGCAAGGACTCATTCTCTTCCTGCTCTGTGGTTACAGATGAAGGCCACAGACTTCAGCAGAAAAATCTCATTCATTGTCAGCAAACCCAATCTACGCTGCTCCACACCCAGGCAGAACATACAGCTGCTGCAGCCTGTGCTCATCCTGCAGAATAAAACTGCTTTCAGAACCAGTACAGACATATGGAAATGTCCTTCATCTGCTCCCAGCTATTAGCCAGGAGCAGATCTGAGGCTCCTGTTTCAGAAATCAGAGGGGAATATTTTTGACGAAATAATGGGGAATTAAAGAGAAAACTTGCACTTCAAGAAGGAAGTTGGGTTTCAAAGTGTGGATCTTTCCAAAAGGGAACGCAGAACCATACAGCCTAAAGCGAGAGGTGAGAATGATGGCACGCTTTCCCCGCTCCCCCTTCTCCTCCCAGTCTGGCCATTGTACCATCAGCCTTTTTCTGGGGTAACCGCAATCCCGGCTGTTTCCAGCCCAGCTGATGGAGAAACTGGCACTGTGCTCAGCAGCAGCAGACTAGCGGCAGTGCTGAATTCTGTCTCATTTAAGCAAGATTCTGGGGTGCCTAACACCCAGCTCAGAACTAAATCGCTATCTGATATTCATCTTACCCCTATAATCAGTAAACTGACCAGAGCCCTCCCGCTCTACTGTGCCAAAGTGGAATGTATGGCTGGGTCTCCCCTTGAGTAGGGGAGACTTTCAAGGTTACACCTGCTACAGGAATTCTTTATCACACAATCCCAGAATCACAGGGGCTGGAAGGGCTGGAGCTCCCCCAGTCCAAATCCCTTAAAGCAGTTCCCTGCAGCACTTTGCTCAATACATTCCTGTTGTTCTCTCACATATAGAGCATCTCCACTGCCTCGGTTCATAATGGCATTGCCTTTATGGACCCTGTCCCCAAGGCCCTCCACTTTAAAGCCTGCCATGCTGGGTTGGCCAGCCTGCTGCCATCAATTGCCTGGCCTCTTCTGGACAGGTGGATCCCACCCCTCCCAGACAGGTTATAATCTTCACAAAAGTCCCGTTGTTGTAAAAACCAAAACCCTCACTCCAACACCAGCCATGCAGCCAGATGATGTGCATTACGCATCTATTTCAGGCTTCTCTCTTTCTTTCAACTGGCAAAACTGAGAAGATAACATGAGCTCTAACATTTTCCAAATGTGCTCACAGGGCTTTATAGTTTTTGATTCTGCCCATGTTCTGTCTTCCACCTTTGTTCATGCCCACAGGAAAGAGCAGCAGCAGATAGCAGTCTTCACTCAGCATCACTTGCTGCAGTGATTTCTTGCGCCTTGATCTTAAGAGGCTCTACCAAAACAGATCCTTAGTAAGTGACTAACAGTTTGTTGAGCTGTGTTATCTTTGCTAAGGTTGAAGGGTGGCAGCAGGCAGGGAAGGGACTGTTCCCCTCTGCTGAGGGTGCTCAGAGGGCTGGAGCACTTCTGCTGTGGAGCCAGGCTGTGGGAGCTGAGGGTGTTTTGCCTGGAGAAGAGAGGAGACCTCACTGCAGCCTTCCAGCACCTAAAGGGCATACAGGAAAGTTGAGAAGGGACTCTACAAGGGAGCATAGTTAGATGACAAGAGGTAACAGATTTAAACTAAAAGAGGAGAGGTTGAGATGAGATATCAGGAGGAAATTCTTCCCCTTCCCAACATGGAGCAACCACCCAGCCTAGCAACCACCCAGCCTTGGACAGAGGCAGATTTTGGGCAAACATCTTGTGGTCTGGCCCTGCTGACAGTCACAGTCACAACTCAATGCACAGTGGGAACATCCAGAGATCCAGACAACCAAACTGCAGTCAGAATTCAGTACAAAAACTGTAGAGTGCTGTGTAAAGCAACGGCACCAGAAGGACACGTTCAGGAAAGCCAGCAGTAGAGGAGATGAGCTTCATGCTTTCTGCTGAGGAGTCTTTGAGCACTTTAGAATAAAAGCAAAACAACAAACATCAGCAGAAAACCCCTGCATGGCACATTTGCTCTGTGCCAGCTCAGTGCAGGAGGATCATCAGCTCCACAGCTGATGTGGCCCAGCACTGCCTGACGAAACCATCTCAGGATGAGCAGCCTGCACACTAGCCATGGGAAAGATGTGCTGTGTGTGCTCCAGGGAGGTTTGGGGCCACTTGGGTGTGTGCATCTCCTTGTCCAGGAGGAGATCTATGAGAGCACATCGCATAATGCACCCACCCTCCCTGAGGTCCACCACCCTGGGGACTGGACAGGGTGGTTCTTCTTCTCTTTATTCACATTATTGATACAGCAAGGAGACAGGAGGCAGTGAAGTCTGGCTCTGGGGTTTATTGTAGCTGATTTCTCATAGTGTGGGTAGCAATTATGGGACTGAGGAGAGAAGCAGGGAAATGCTGATTGCACAGAGAAGGGAACTTGCACTTCTCCTCTTCACCCACCCCAAAGCAGCACCTGCATCCTGGTGTCGGCCAACACAGCAGCACTGGGCAAAGCTGCCCATGTACCCAGGGTTCCAGGAGACCGCTCCTGAGCCCCAGAAGTGCAGTGTTGGAGCTGGTGGTCATGAGGGAGCTGCAGGTGGTACGGGGCGCCCAGCAGGGCTGGCACAGGGCTGGCAGGCACAGGGACGGGGCACCGGGCTGCAGACAGTGGCACTTCCCCAATGTCTGGCACAGTCAGCACACATCAGTGGGTTTGACCAGGATGATGGATGATGTGCAGTCGCCTTTATCACAGAATCCCGGCCAGAGGATGTACTTCTTGGCATTGAGCACAATGTTCTGGCACCTGTCGTACCACCACCCCCCGTAGCTGCTGGCACAGTTCCCGCTGTACTGGTCCTGGTCTTTGTCCACCGTGCTGAACTTCATGTTGTCGTGGATGCCGCCCTTCTTGGGGTAGTAGCTGGTCAGATAGTCGTCCCCTTCACCAGAAAACCGTCCCAGCCTCAGCGGGTACCCGCTGCTCTCACTCTCCACTCTGAAGATGTCGTACTCAGCATAGTGGGTGACGTTGGCTTTGTCCCGCACGACGAAGCGGACCTTGTAGGTGCCCTGCTGTGTCAGCAGGTGCAGATACTCAGTGCCCAGCCAGTGGTCGCCCTGCACGTTCCCGAAGCCGTACTTGTAGGTGGTCCAGGATTGCTTCCATGCAATCTCAGTGTCATGAGAGTTTCTCTGGACAACAGTCCAGCCCTTGCCTTCGGTGTCCATGTCACACCACACCACGCGGGGGGGGAGACCGTGCTGGCTGGATGACGTACACCCCGCTGGGGCTGGTCTTGCGAAGGTGGCTGCAGTCTGCGGGGAACCCTGCAACAGGAACTGCAGCAAACAGGGAGTGGGGTGGGAGAGAAGGGCTGTATGAGACTGTGTGGGCAACGAGGAGCTCCTAGAAGAGAGTAAGGACTCAGCACAAAAAGGGATGCTTTTATCTGTGTTTTTTTCTGCACTGGCAGTGGTTCTTTTGTAGGGAGAACAAAGGCCCCCAAGACTGGCCTTGCTAAGCGCCCTGCTTGTGACTTGCCCTTGCATTTGGAGCTGCTGATGCATCTGGCCAAGATGGAGGGGGAAAAAGATCTCCCAGATGCCAGTCATTTCCAGGCAAAGCTGGCCTGCTGCTGGGCCCTTGACATTCTGAGATGCACCTCCTGCAAAGATCAGAAGTGTGCAAAATGCTCTGCTGGGTGAGAATACGTAATGCAAACTTATGTTTACCCTTGGGGTAGTGGCACTGCATAAGAAGGGCAGGCTCTACCTTGATCTGATAGGCATCTCCTCCCCCAGCTTGTTTCAGTTCATCTATTAACAAGACTTATCTGTCATCATTTACTTGCCAAGCTAATCTGCCACCTAATTTGTGGGGTTTTTTTTTGCATCTGACGATGGACAATATACTGCAAGTTCTTCAAGTTCAGCCCATGAATTCTGCTTACCTTTGGCACACATCTTGCATGGAACATTACCCTGCCTGTGTGGAGGGAGCAAAGACTCAACAAGAGCTACAGATAAATACATAAATAAATAATAAATACTGGGATAACCTCTCATGCTCTGATGGAACTGTTTAGGCAGAAGCCCCTCAGCTTCATCCTGGAGCCACCAAAGGATGGCTTGACATGGGTCAGGCTGCTTACTTTACAAGAGTTCAGGAGTCCACATGTTGTGGAGTTCTTGTCTTGTGTCTCAGCCAGTCTGTCTGCATGACAGCCTGTCTAGCACCTGGCAGATGCAAGGTCAGCTGAGCCAGGCAGAAGCTCTCTTGCCCTTGGTGCCACTTCCCCCAGTTGGGTCCATACTCACCAGTCCGTGAGCTGGTGGTGGGCATTCCTGGACCTGCACTCACACAGTGGAGAAACAACACCACAACCACGGGCAGGAGGATGAGGTTCGCGTGGAGCTGGCGTGTCCCAGCCTGCAGCCCTGGGGAGGAAAAGGTACAGCACCATCAGGACCCCTGGGCAGCCCCCTGCCCCTTGGCGGCCCTGGGGAGCTCTGACCAGGGAATGCAGAGCTGCAGGATCAAGATCCAGAGAGTGAGTCCAATGCTACAGACGCCAGCTACCAGGTGGATAGGAGAAGGTCTCTTGTGTGTACATGGTGACGTGAGCCCAAACCACCAGACTGTTGGTGGCCACCAATACAACCCCACACACTGCATCAGCTCAGTGCTGGGGGAGATGCCAGTCCTAGGTGGGGAAGGGCCCCTATGCAATCACAAGTGCTACAGGTGCTGATTAGGAGGGGATCAGGAGAGGAAAGGACCAAGCTGAAATGCAGGCCTCCATACTGATGGGACAGGATTTAGGTAACCTGCAAAAAGCATAAGGTGCCACCATGGATGTATGTCACCTACTGCTTTGGTCTGCATTCCTTCTAAGATCAGTGCCAGGCCATGTGTCACCCAGGCCAGGTTATGGCAGCTGTCCTGCTGGTCTCCTTGTGCCTTTGTATATTCACCCCGTGCAGGTCTGGTTTGAGCCCAGCAGCACACCTGAATGCAGCTTAATTCTGGGAAGATAACTCACCCATCACCACAGCACAGCTGAGCAGAGAGCAGGAACCCAGTGGTGCACTTCCCATGCCAGGCTTGATATGGTGATTTTATAGGCACTGAACGCTCCCACTTGTGCTCACACGTGTTGTTTGTAGAGGCACTAGGAGATGCTTGCAGACCGTGACTTGAGAACCTTTCAGATCCCTTTACAGCACAACAAGGCCCATGGGGGAAGGGAGTATTGCCCTTCTAGCCAGAGAATTACAAAATACTCTCTTCCACGTGGAAAGATTTCACTTATTGACTCTTACCATTACTCAAACACTACATGTGAATTGCCCACTTGGAGTAATTTCTGGAGAGCCATGATCAAACTGAAGTGAAGAGACCTGGCTTTTCTCTGAGGATGTAAATAAACTGGTGAGGGAGGTGAGGTTAGGTTTCCTATTTGCCTAGTTCCAAAGGTGACGTCAGAAGGATGAGTGCAGATCTTCAAGAGGCCATCCTGCTAACTCTCCACTCACAGGCTTCAGGATCAATTGGTGAAGTCATTGAGTTGGAGTCGTCATCCAGCAGCCAGAAGTGACCGCATGTGCAACATCTTCTGGCACACAGTCTGCACAGTCTGAGCAGTGGGCAGGGGATGCAGGTGACAAGCAGGTGCCTGAGAGTCCATTTCCCATTCTCCTTCCCAAGCTGTGTCTTTGACCTAGCAAGGCCCTGCAGTGCCAGAAATGCCAGCCAGGAGTGTGGCAAAGTGCTCCCAGGATGGGGGTCCATAGGGGCTGCTTTGGGGGAGACGGCATAGGATTCATCACGCTAATTTAACCAGGTAAAGAAGTAGCCCTTTTTCTTGTCCTGGATGCCAAGTATTGGTTTCAGCATCATATTGAAGAGACATATCTTCTTTGAGGCATAGCTTTAAACCTGATGTGCACATCAACCAGCACCAATATAAAGCTCCCACCAAACTCTGTCCTGCAGGAACTCATGCCAAGTAGTGCACTGTGTAGAGCCCGTGGTACTATGCAGGACTTAAGGCAGAAGGAAGGCTGGAGCTATCTCCTGGGGAGCAGTAAAGCCTGGAGCTGAGGCTAGCCAGGATCTGAAGCAAGAAATCAGTGTCCTCACCAAAGAGGTTCTCTCCTGCAAGGAGCTAAGCACAGCAGGCAGCTGAGTGTGGCAACAGCCGTAGGCAAGGAAGCCTGGCTGACCAACCACAGCCAGGATCCTGGGCAGAATGAGATGAGGACTGGAGACATGCTACAACATGGATCTGAGTGGTCCATCCAGCAGAAAAGCACAGTATAGGTCTAAGATCCATCCAGAAAGCAAGGGTAAAGGATGGGACCGGAGCCCAGGTCTGGAGATGTAGGACTGAGCTGAAATGGGCCTTAGGGACCCACTGCTCCTGGAAGACAGATCGTGTGAGTCTTCCTTCCTTTGAACAACACCAGTTGGGCTTTACTTCACCTAGAAGCCAGATACTTCAGAGAAAAAGATGATCCTTCCCATTTTGCTACTATGAAGGAAAAGTAGAGGTAAGGCAGCTGGGCAGAGGCTACAGTGGTAACTGATGGGCAGTGCCATGTTGGATGGCACTGGGTTGGATACTAGGAAAAATTTCTTCTCTGAGTGTTGGTGCAGTGGCACAGCTGCACAAGGAGGTGGACACCCCACCATCCCAGGGGGTGTTCCAAGGCCATGGAGATGTGGCACTGCGGGATGTGGTCAGTGAGCATGGTAGGGGTGGGTTGAGGTTGGGCTTGGCAATTATAGAAGTCTTTTTGAACAATAATAAGTCTATGATTCTGTGATTCTATGGGCTGGTCCAAGAGAAGGCCACAGGTGGGACTGGTTGGCCATCAGAACACACTGATGTACTTGGGCCATAACACTAGCAGTTAATCCCAAAACAACAAGTTGCACCTGGCTGTACAGGTCTGCCATGCTCCACATGCCTCCAGTCTGTGTTCCCTAGCTTTTGCTGTAGTTCTTCATGCCAATAAAGCGACCATAGTGCATGCTCTGATGCAGCCAGCTCTGCATCATACACACGGCCTGGTGCCATGGCTGTCTACTTGCAGGGCTGGGGAAGCAGTGCCCTTCAGGGAACGGGAGAAGTAAGGAGTGACCAAGAGTAGGATGAGCTTTGAACATTGCTGGTCTGACCTCCACAACAGAGCAGGAATGCTTTATGGAGATCAGTGTTGAGTCGTGTCCTTCAGAGGTCAATACTGACACTGGTGCTCTTAAATATATCTATCAATGACACTGACAATGGTTTGAGTGCATCCTCAGCAGTTTGTGGATGACACCTTGACATGCCTGAGGGATAGAATGCCATCTAGAGAGACCTGGACAGGCTGAGCTGTGCATCCAGGAGAACCACATGAGATTCAATAAATCCAATGCAACTGCACCTGTGTTGTGGCAATCCCCACTATGGGGTGTAAGGATGGAGAACAGCTCTGCCAAAAAGGGTCTGGGGGTACAAGTGGGTGGCAGCTAGGCACGAGCCAGCAGTGTGCCCTCACAGCCCAAAAAGCCAACCGTCCCCTGGGTGCCCCAAGCAGTGTGGCCAGCAGGGCAGGGAGTGGATCTACCCCTCTACTCTGTGCTGTGACCTCAACTGGAGCACTGCGTCCAGATGGGGAGTGCTCAGCACAGGAGAGACATGGAGCTGTTGGAGTGCGTCCAGAGGAGAGCCAGGAAAATGATCCCAGGGATGGAACACATCCCTACAAGGACAGGCTGAGGGCTGGGGCTGGGCAGCACGGAGAGGAGAAGGCTGTGGGGAGAGCTGAGAGCAGCCTTCAGTATCTAAAGGGGCTGTAAGAAAGGGGACAGTCTTTAGCAGGGGTTGTTGTGACAGGACAAGAGGGGAGATTTAGATTGGATACAAGGAGAAAGATCTGTACAGTAAGGGTGGTGAGGCACTGGCACAGGTTGCCCAGAGAGGCAATGGTGCCCCATCCCTGCAGACAGCCAAGGTCAGGCTGGAGGGGCTCTGAGCACTGATGGAGCTGTGGGTGTCCCTGTGCACTGCAGGGAGTGGGACCTGATGGCCTTTGGGGGTCCCTTCCAGCTCAAATGATTTTATAATTTAATGAATCTGTGATTTGGAATGGACTGCTTGGGGTCATGTCAAGGTTGGTTGCGAATATGTCAAGGAATGGAGATTTCACAGCTGTTTGGTTTTTTTGTTTGTTTTGTTTTGTTTTGTTTTGTTTTGTTTTGTTTGTTATTAGTGTTTGAAGAGCCTCAGGATGATGTTTTCTTAATCTACTTGTAATTTCCCTTGCTTCCCTTGTGTCTGTTGCCTCTCATCCTGTCCTGTGGACCTCCAGAGCTGCAGAATCACAGCGTCATATATTCATCTAGGTTGGAAGTGACAGTCTGACCCCTCTGCTCAATGCAGATCTACAGTGTGATGTCCTCATCCAGTCAAAACTTGAAAACCTTCAAGGAGGAAAAACTCATAGCTTCTCCAGATACCTGTTCTAGTATGTAACCAACTTCAGGCCATAGATAGTTCCTGACTTGAATTACCCATGTTCTAACTTATATCCATTGCTTCTCATCCCAGCACCCCTGAGAACAACTTGGCTTCTCTGCACCCACCAGGCTGTGCAGGCCACGAAGGCCACCCCTTTGCTTGCTCTTTTCTTTGTGGTACCAATCCACAGAAAAAGGACTGACTAGAATTTTCTTGAAGAAATCCATGTTGTAAGTGCTCCTATTTACAGACAGAGGCTTGGACTGAGATTATTCCATGTTCATTTCACCCCAGTTCCCAAAGCTGCAGGGGCCGTGGGTCCAGCACAGCACACCACAGATTGCACAAGAGCAGCGCTGCGCTGTTGGAGTGGGACTTTTTGAAATGTGGTCCTTAGATGAAAAAAGCACCGCTTGCCAGGAGCACTCCAGTGCTTCTTTCCCGAGGGCCAAGATGGGCTCCCCATGGCTGCTGGGCCCAATGCCTGCTCTGGAGAGAGCAATTGATGCCCCGACATTAGATTTCCATCCAGGACGGGGATGCCATCAGGGTGTTTACTTATGTGCTGAAATGCTGGGAGGTGCTCAGAGGACACAGTTCCCTGGGGAAACCCTGTGAGCAGCGAGGGGAGGTGGGACTGGGGCAGCCAGGCTGCATACGTTGGAGCTGTTCCGAGGCACTGTCTCATTGGCAACTTGATATTTGCTTTACTTCTGAGGAAAGTTCTTTACCTCCATGAGACACAGCCTTCTTTGCCCAAGGACGTGTCACTTCATGTTGAAGAGCAAACAAGGCACAAAGTGCTGTCACCAACTAGGAGACAAGTGCTGCAGTTTGGGTCTCATGCTCCCACCCCCTTACCCGCAGAGCCCTATAACTTTCGGGTGCACACCCCTCCCACAAGCCAAATCTGCCCAGCTTCTGCCCTGCAGGGTCCCTTCGGAGACAGTATGGGTGAGTGTGGGCTGGGTGGGGAGGTCATCAGGTCCTAAGTCTGTGCAGGGCTCCCTGCTTTCCCAGCTGTCCCAGCACAACACCTGCTGTGCTCCTGCTGCCCTGGGTGAGAGCTGGAGCAGGAGCTGCACACTTTTCTCAGCACGCACTGTGTGCAGGTGGAGCGCTAGGCAGCCTGTTGTACAAGACAACAATTGGCTGAATATTCCTCATAATGGTCTGTTCTGCAGAGAAAATATGAAATACCTTAGTGCAAGGCATGGATTTTTGTTTTTTTTACATATTCTTGTGTAAGGAGCGCTTGAAGAGGAATTATGATGTGGAGTTGAGCTGTTTGAATGCACAACTGTCACAGCACACCCAGCAGTGGCTATTTCCTCTCCTGCATCTCCATCCTGCCAGAATTCCATGGCCTTTCATGGCGTGAGGACTCGCAGCAGGAGGAGTGTTGCTTCTCCAGTGGCAAGATGTCTTTAAACACATCCCTAAACACAAATCACCAAATGTTATGCAGCAGTTGAAAGTGAATTGTTTGGAGGGTGGTTTAGAAGAGCTCTGCTGCAGAACACAGCACGGTGGCTGAGACAGCTCCAGCATTCACAGGAAGGGATGCTCACCTCCAGGATAGAGTACCCCATTCCAGGTAGCTCAGCCTTGAAATCTTCCTTCTCACCACCTCAAGGAACTCTGCTGAACTCAGCAGCCTGGGGCAGAACAGGGGAGCAGTGGCTCAGCTAAAGGAAGCGGTCACACTTGTCATCTGCCAGGGGTGATAGGAGCTGGGAGGAAAGAAGATCCCCCCTCCCTGCTCATCCTCCAGCCCCAGGACTTGGTTTTCACTGGGATTTCTGATTACTTTTGGGTTTGAATTAGGTTTTCATGCTTTTTCTGTCTCAAAAAGAAAAATCGCTGTTACCAGCTGCTCCTGCTGATGACTCCACGAGTATTTGGTGTTTGTCGATGAATATCTGGTAGCTCCTCTAGGTGGGTGAAACAGGACTTTCAGCTCCAGAGGGAGCTTCACAAAGAAAGAATTTTATTTTCCTATTTTACTTTGCAAGAGTCAAATAGGATTAACTGAAGAGTTATGTACTTTTTCTTCTTTGCCTCCCTGCCTCCAAATTCTTCTCATTTCAGCTACCCAGTGTCTTTGTCTCCTGATTCTCACTTCCCTGCTGGCCCTGGCAGCACCTCTTGTCTTTGACATAAAAAACTTGCATCTCTTAAATGGAACGATGGATGAGATTATGAATATTCACCCTGAGCCTGTCCATCCTGGTAAGTATTCCTGTGTAATAGGGAGAGGCAAACAAGGTCATGTTTGGTTTGATGCTATACAGCTCTGCACCCCAACCCAGCCCAACTCCAGCCCTGTGTCACGGAGGATGGACTCAAAATTGCTGTGTGTGTGAACAGTGCCAATACAATTTGTGCTGTCTTACTGGGACAAGAGTTATCCCAGAGTCCTCTGGTCGCAGCCTGCCTCATCCTCTACATGGCATCAAGTTCTTCAGCCCCTCTGTGAGCCCACTGGTCTGAGCCCCAGAGCCCATTGGATCACAGATGGGACAGATTCATCTGTGGACATACACAAGATGTCCTTGTGAGAGAACTGCATTCATTTACTCTGAACCATCCTTTCTTCCAGCAGTACTTCAAATTCCCCTCTGAGTCGCCCTGTCTGTTCCAGACACCAGAGCCTGTTTTCCTGCAGCCACACTGACATTTCTTTCCCCTCTTCTGTCTTTTACCTCTGTTTCTTCCTGACTCCTACTGTAATTTAGCAGCTGCCTTGCTGGTATTGCTATCACCTTTTGGCATCCTTTCATGCGCAGGGTGCTCAAACTCTTCTCACCAAGGAAGCATCTGCCCCACAGGAATTCCTCCATGCTGCCAGTGGCCCCGGTACCTGCAGAGAACGTCCCTCTGGAGTGAGAAGTAGCCACAACAACAGCATCACGATCTGGAGAGGGTCATGCTCTCCTAACAGACATCTGACATCTGTGCTCTCAACACTCACTTCTGTCTCCTCTGCTCTTGTCTATTCAGATGGGGGGGGATCACCACGTTCGACAGGTCAGAGATGTTGCCCCGCACCCACCAGCAGCTCACGGTAAGTCTGCACAAGAAGTGCATCTGCTCACAAGATTTTACCTTCACTAAGAGCCCAGAGGCTCATGGAGAGCTCTTGGCCATTTGTACGCACTCGTTCCTCCCAGCAACAACAGAGGTACCACAGCTCATCATCCTGGATAGACCGTAGCACCAGCCGTGTTCTGCACTTAATATGTGCTGAGAGGATCTTCTACCTGAAGACCCAAACTGGAAACTGATGATTCATTATCTGCCTTCGGGTTGTGGTGGCTGATTATTACCTGATTTTGGCTGTGCAGTTGATGACAAGGCTGGTTAAGACAGAGAGTAACTGCATAACTGAACTGGCTGAGTCAGCACCAGCTGACATGACACAGCATGGCTTCTTTGGGTGCAAACAATGGGTAGCACAGCTCTGGAAGCAGAGCCAGTCCTCATCCAGAAGTGCATATCTATTCACTGCAATGGAAACAGAGTTTCCATTCTGGAGAACAGAAAGTCTGTGCTCAAATGAAACAAGTCAGGAAACCCCTAAACTGCCACTTGGGTAAGCACAGTGGGTTTGTCCTAATCATAGAATCATAGAATTGCTCACTTTGGAAAAGACCTTAAAGATCATCAAGTCCAACCACAACCTAACCAAACTACCCTAACTAACAACCCTCCGCTAAATTATGTCCCTGAGCACCACATCCAAATGGTTTTTAAACACCTTCAGGGATGGTGACTCAACCACCTCCCTGGGGAGCCTATTTAGTGCCTAACAACCCTTTCTGTAAAAAAGATTTTCCTGATATCCATTATGAGCAATATGGATCTCTTAACCACACCCTCTCCAGGATTTCTAAGATGACTGAATCTCTAAACCTTCCATATAAGTGGCTTCAGAGTCCAGACTGGCATTTCCCTGTGTGGTGATAAATCACCAACAGGCAACATGGGATTCACTGCAGTGACTCCAACCTGGACAAGGTTGCACTGCATCCTGTTTGAAGGCAGTGGGACCTGTGTGTCCATGTAAGGTTGATTTCTGTCTTGGAAAAGCATTAAATCCAACTCTTTATTTGATCATTTCAATACTTTAATTTATTCCTGTCATATGGCAGGAATACATCCCAGGAATGTGTGCAATAGGACAGGTGTAAAAGTAATCCCACGTGCTCAGTGTCTCCTTGTGTCAGGTAAGATGTAACAACCACATTTCTGCTCCAGGTTGGCCCAAGGACTGCAGTGAGATTCCTCCTGGCAGCCACAGCGGTATCTACATCATCCAGCCAAAGGGCCTCCACCAGCTCGTGGTGTACTGTGAGATGAACGCCACAGGCGGGGGCTGGACGGTCATCCAGAGGAACCAGAAGGACACAACTGTCACCTGGGCCGAGTCCTGGAGCACCTACAAGTACGGCTTTGGGAACGTGCGCGGCGACTACTGGCTGGGCACCGAGTACATCCACCAGATCGCCAAGCAGAAGGTCTACCAGGTCAGGTTCGTCATCCAGGATGCCTCCAACAACATCAGGTTCGCAGAGTACAACCTCTTCAGCGTGGAGGATGAGGCCCACGGCTACCGGCTGCGGCTGGGCTCCTACGCAGGGACAGCGGGGGATGCCATGACTTCAGACAATCCCAGCACTATGCATGACAACATGAAATTCTCCACCAAAGATCGGGACCAGGACAACTACAGTAAGAACTGTGCCTACAGTTATGAGGGCGGGTGGTGGTTTTCATCCTGTTATTCTGTGCGGCTGAATTTCAAGGGTGGCATGACGTGGGGCAGCCTGTGCAAAGGGGACTGCAAATCCTCCCTCATCCTCATCAGACCAGCTCCATACTGTTAGCGCCTCTTCTCCCACCCATCTGCACCTGATGCTCTGCAAGGCTGGGGCCTTTCTGGGGCAGAGAGGGAGCCTAAGGGTACTGGGGGTTAGCGAAATACCACCTGCTCTTCCCCTCTCTTCTCCTTCTTTGCCCATTTCTCCTTGTGCTTGCCAATCATTAATTTTTGTTTTCTTCATAATCAAGAAAAAAAAGTGGAAAAAAAAATGCTTGCAAAATGTGTGAATTCCTTGGGGGAATGTGTACCTTCCATGGGAGGAGGAAAACACAGAGCCCTGGACTAATATTTCACCAGTGGTTTTTAGTTGTCTCCAGAACTCACAGCAAGCAGGAGGACCATGTGCCACAAATGTCCGTATATCCGTGCCTCCTCATGGTGTCTGTTAAGAGCAGCGAAATAAATGTGCTTCCTTCAGCTTATTGGATATCACTGGACATATGTTCTGTATATCCCGCTGCAGCCAGTGAGATCCCACAGTGGGTGCTTGGTTGGAGCAATGGGGCTCAGTGAGGGGAAGGCCCCACATGATTCTCATGGGGATGGATGTTAACTGATTAAATCAGTTACAGTGAAAGAACAGACCTGTAACTCTGCACTGGGGGGGGCAGAAGGGATGAGGCAGGTGGGAGAATGATCCCATACCACTGCTGTGCTCACAGTCCTGCACTCCATGCTGTGGTGGTGTCCCCATGCTGTGAATCTGCTCCTGCCCAGGGTCTGTGCCTGTTGGGAGGTGTGTTGGCTGGGATTCCACACAGACATGACTTCAAGGAGAGAGTCCCTACAGGGACTGCAGCATCACAGGGCCCTCTGGGGAGATGGGAGTATCTCCAGCATCGGAGGCACCCAAAGTTAAATGAGAGAGCAGATCTGGTTTGGGGTCAATTCTTCTACACAAAAGTTGGACTAGAAAACATAAATGTGCCTCTCCCAACAGTCAGCCACCCCCAAACCCAGAAGGGAACATCCGTCCCAGGGAAAGGCCGTATTTTTCTTTGCAATGGGCACAGCATGGGAAGGGAGTGCCCAGGGCAGCTCCATGAGGGTGGCAGCAGCTGGAAGAGGTGGCAGCAAAGGGAGGGTGGGTAGCAGGAAGGTGCTCCCCCCATGCACACACACTCCTGCTGTCCTCAGAGTGGCTTTGGCTTCCAAAGCCAGAAGGTTCCATGCCATGGATTGGCACTGGGCAGACTATGAAATAACGGTGCTGCTCCCCCTGTGCCTCTGCAGTTTCTAAGTGGCAGGCAAAATGGAGCTGTGACTGCACTGCCAGACCAAGAGGTCTTTATCCCAGTGCTGCTGCTTTCTGCTCAAGCTCCCCAGGAGCAGAGCAGCAATGGACCAGGACAGTAAGGAGACCAACTGGTCTGCTGAGCTGCCCAGGGGAGGGAAAGGAAGCTGATGGGGGGAAAGTGGTCTTAGTTTGACGTTAGTTCTCACTGCTCTGGTCTGTTAGCAACAGGCCATAAATCACACTAATCTCCCTGTGCCAGGTCTATATTGGATCTAACAGTAATTGGTGAGTGATCTCCCCTTCCTTAACACATTTGCCCTTTTCCATCCTATTTTATCCCCCCTTCCTTCTGCAGAGAGGAGTGAGAGAGCCACATGGTGGAGACCATGGTGGTAAGAGAGAGTCTGGGGAAAGGAAAACTTCCACTTGGGCCATTGTTGTGCGGTGATAGGTCAGGGGGCAACAGGCACAAACTCAGACAGTTCACACCAATACAGGGAAGAACTTTGCTGTGAGGATGCCAGAGCTCTGGAACAGCTGCTGAGAGAGATGGGGCAGCCTTCTCTGGAGACATTCATAGCCTGCCTGGTTGCCTTCCTGTGTGACCTGCTGCACAGAACTGCTGGGGGAGATTGGATGGGGGGATTGGACAGGGGGAGCTCCAGAGGTCCCTCCCCATCCCTATAGTTCTGTGACTCCATGCAGCTGCCCATCAGGGTGAAAACAGCTGTTGGTCAGTTAAGAAGTAACCTTTGTACAAGTCTCTGTAGGTGTGTCTTTAGACACAGCAAAGATGTACTTTTATATAGGTCAGGATGATCATCCTAGGAACTGCTGAAGTCATTTATTAGAAGAACTCCTAAATTCACAGTGAAATACTGGACCCCACAGCCAGTTTTCTCCTTCAGCACCAGCCAGGCAGAAGGACCTTGAGGGTGCAGCACTCAGTGCCTGTTCCCTACCGAGGTGCTGGTGGCACTTCAGGATGGAAGGATGCTCCCTGAAGCTTCAGCAGGGGAGCAGAGGCTCCTGAGCATGCTGGGGACAGCAGCGGGCAGGAAAGCATTCAAGAGTGGCCTCAGTGCTAGAATGTGCATGGAATGTACAAGTGCAATGCAGGCCAACACACTGCAAAGCAGGATGTGCACAGCATAGTGCTGCATGGGGCACACGCAGTGTGGTGTAGGATGCTTCTCACTGTGGTGCAAGATCCACACCATTTGATGTAGTGCTGCATACATACATGGGGTTGTAGCCTGCACACAGTGGGAGCAGTGCAGGCTGCACGCAGCAGGTGCAGACGCACACATCAGGTGCAATGCAGGATGCAATGCAGGCTCGATGCAGGATGCACAGAGGGTGCGGTACAGAACGAGCACAGCCGAGGACGGCCCCGCGCAAACCGGCGGCCCCTTTAAGGCTGCGGGGCGGGGCGGCGTGGCGGGGCCGGGCGCGGGGCTGCGGCTCCCGGTGCTGGCGGCGGCGGCGGCGGGTGGGTCCGGTCGTGCCCGGCCCATGGCCCGGCCCCCGGCGCCTCCCGGGGCCCCGCGCTGCTTCGGGGCGCTGAGCACGGGGCAGCTGCGGGCGCTGCTGCAGGACGAGCCCCGGCTGCAGCGCGCCGTCCGCCTCAGCAGGAAGGTAGGGCCGGGCCGGGATGCGGTGCGATGCGGTGCGATGCGGTGCGATGCGGTGCGATGCGCGCTCCGCGCCGCTCACCGCCCGGCTCCGCAGTTCCAGGCGTTGCAGAGGGAGCGGGAGGAGCGGCTGGCGGCCAACAGCGCGCTGGCCCGGGACAACCTGGCGCTGCGGCCGAGGCTGGAGGACGGGAAGGCGGCCCTGGCCATCAAATACCAGGAGCTGCGCGAGGTGCGCGAGGCGTGCCGGGCTAAGCTGCGGCGCCTGGGTGAGTGCGGAGCGACGGGAGGGCGCGGGGCTCCCCGGCGGGGGAGCGCCCGTCGTGCCGGGAGGGGGACCCCGGGAGGGGAGAGGAGGGGAGGTTCCCGGCAGCACCGCTCTGCCCCCGCACAGAGGCGTACCTGGAGGAGTGCGGCCCGCAGCGCGCCCTGGATCGGCTCCGAGCCGCGCTGGACGCGTCCGAAGCGGAGGCGGAGGTGAGCGGGTGTGAAGCGGCGGCGGGTGAGAGCCCCGCGTCGTGCCCTGCCGTGTGCGGGGCACCGAGGGACGGCGCGGGGCTCGGGGATTTGGGGGGACCTCGCCCGTGCAGCGCTCCGCCCGACGCTCCCGCACCGCCCGTCCTGCAGACGCAGATGCAGCGGTTCCTGGCGCACGAGGTGCCCCTCGATGCCTTCCTGGAGTCCTTCTGCCGGAGCCGCGCGCGCTCCCACGTCTCTCGGACGCAGCTGGAGAAGCTGCAGGAGCTGCTGCAGATGGGCCGGGACCCTGCGGGGGAGACCCCGGGGCTCAACCCGGCGCCGGACCGCGGTGCAGCCTCCCCCAAAGCCCTGGAGCTGTGCTGCGGCTTCGTGCCAGCCGTCCTCGTCCCCGCGGCGGCCGTTGTACCCTTCGCCGTGCCGCCCAAGCACCGTCTCCCGGCCCTGGGACAGCCGCAGGTCGCCCCGCACTCCGCCCCGCACGCGACCCCGCTCAGTCCCCGGCCTTTCCGCCGCCGGGAGCCGGAGCCGCTGCAGCCGTAGAGGTGCGGGGCCAGGGAACGGCGGGCGCGGAACTCCGGGAGCTGCTGCGTGCGGTGAAGAAGCGGCTGCGTTCACTGCGGGAGGGGGGGAAGAGGGTGCGTCGGTGGGCCCGGGAGTTTGGAGGTAGTGGGGAAGGAGGTGCGGCAGCACGGCCCGCTGTGCCCTCCCCAAATAAAGGCTTTGTTCCACACCGCGTGGGCCTGGCTGTGAGCAGAGGGACGGGGCAGGCAGAGGTGGCCCCCTGGCTTGGGGAGACCCCTGGGCTGGGCTTCGCCCAGGGATGGTGATAGCTGCTCCAAGGTGGACACAGAGCCCTGGCCAGGCACCACGTGCAGCCCCCCCAGCTCAGGCCCACACGTGGCAACGGTTTGGGGCCATGTGGGGGCCTCGTGCCAAGCAGCTCCCTTTGCCTCCACACCCACGGGCACAGTGGGAGGTAAGCACAGCCTGGATGCACTCTGCAGTACTCAGTGCCCATTGCCCTCCTGACCCTGGAAAAGGCCACAGAGTGCTGAGCTGAGCTCTGCTGGGCACACCCCATGTTGACCCACAGTTTTGCAGTGGTCCTCAGTCGCATGGATGGATAGGGAGACGCAGGCTGGAGGCAGTGGGGAAACTCTGCATCCTTCAGCCGCTGCCCTGTGGCACTTCCCACTCCCATGCTGCTGTTTCTGCCTTTTGGATTGTTAAAACATGGATTTAAGATGAGGATGAAGGGCTGGCCGCAGGGATGATGCTGTGCAGGTCCTCTCTCTGGGGAAGCTCCATGTCGCCCATCTCAGGGCTGTGTTGCTGGGCTGTGCTGTGGTGCCCCAGAGCCCTCAGGCTCAGGCAGAGTTGTTGGAGCAGTGTGGTGAGTGCTGCTGCACGCACAGAGTGCCATGTGCTGAGCCACAAGGGTTCAGTGTATGGGGTGCTGGAGGGAGCACAAGGCTTCTCTTTGGGGATCTGGCTACTCACATTTAGGAGAGAAAGGCCAACACAGTACATAGCTCAGGAGGAGCACCTGCATGGGCTGAATGCTGGCAGTGGTGTGGAGATGTGCCAGTTCCCTGCAAGACAAGACCTGAAGGAGCACTGGGACTGGCACTGGAGCATGTGTGGCTGTCTCGGAGGAGTCACACCATCCAGAACACAGCACAGCTGCAGGTGTGCCCAGTGCCTCTCACCAGCCTGCCAGGGCCAAGTGCTCCCAGGCAATGCCATGTGGGCTCAGCAGCAGCTCCAGGACCCTCTGACCCCAGGCGCATGAGTTCCTCTAGGCAAGCAACAGCCTCTCCCAAGCCCAAGGCGGCAGCCAGCAGCACAAACCCACCAGCAGCCCCAGTTGATTTCTGTCTGCAGGGTCCTGCAGCCCCCCTGGGTCCCTGCCTGGCTCATGAGTGGAAGAGACCACACAACCACACTGCAGAGCTGGCTGCCCCAGCCTGGCGCATTTGGGCCTGGTGGTCAGGCAATAGCCGTGGGCAGGCAGAGGAGTGCCCCAGTGCAGGCAGGTGCCTGGACACCCTGCAAGCCACAAGGTTGCTCTGCAGGGGATAAAATCACTGGGGTGAGGCTGCCAACAGCAATGGTGACACGGCACAGTATCCCCTCTGGGTCTCTGTGTGGCAGTACAGAGCTAGCAGCAGGGCTGTTAATGGGGAACTCTATTAACAGAGGTACACTGCACGAATGGGAGGGGAGCAGGTGCTGCCAACCGTGCAGCTCTACCCTGGGACCTTGCACCAGGACCCACTGCAGCAGGGCCGGGGGCAGTGCTCTGCCCATGGACCCTAGGGCAAAGCAGGGCTAAGGCTGTCCCAGGGTCTTATGGTCCCCTTGCTGCTGCTCAGGACACTGCTTGCCCAGCCTGCAGCTCCCCCTGGCCCTGTCCACAGGTCTGCCAGGCTCCAGGTCCTTCCCAGCTTCTCCAGATGGCTGGAGAGGCCCTGAAGAGGCACTGAGAAGGCATGGAACCTTTATGCCTGCACACCACTCCATCCACAGCCAGGGACGGCAGCCCATGACTGGGCTGGGGGAGGGCAGCCAGCACAGCACCAAGTACGAGGCCTTTTCAGGCAGCTCGTGAACTCCTGTGCCCCCTTTGACTACAGGGCAGCCATGGCTGCAGGTGTGCGGGCAGCACCTGCAGCTCCTGAGTGGCTGCAAGAAGGCAGCAGTCACAGCACTGCTGCTGCAGCACCAACATGTGGGCTGTGCCTGACTTCCAAGGGGCTGGCAGGCTCTGTGCAGACTTGCCTCAGTTTGCAGGGAGCTTTCATTTGATTCAGCATTGCAACAGCTGAGCTTTGCTTTTGTGCTCTTTCCTCTTTTTCTCCATGAGCTGCTGACCCCCGTTGGCTTTTACAACTTACATGGTCCCTACTGTGACACTACAGCTGCCACAGCTCAATCCTGCCAGATGTTGTCTGGCACTCATGGCACAGGTAACCCACAAAGAGTGGGCTCACCTGGCTAAAGGAAAGCCATGTGCTCCTGGCAGCTCTCTATCAGGGAAAACAACTGGGGAATGAGAAGAAATATTGAACATGATGACAGCATGGACACAAGGTGATGAGAGGCTAGAAACCTCATGTGCTGGAAGGTGGCTGCTGGTCTGTGAATCCAGACAACCTCCAATCTCTAGGCACCTGATTTTCTGCCATCTGTCCTGCAGCAGCTGGCCAATCTGCCGAAGAAACAGAGGTGATAATCTGGAGAAACCAATGTCCAGCTTTTGGCTGCAATAGAGCTACTTCACTGGAACAGGTTGCCCAAGGAGGCTGTGGATACCCCATCTCTGGAGGCATTCAAGGCCAGACTGGATGTGGCTCTGGGCAGCCTATCTGGTGGTTGGCGACCTGCACATAGCAGGGGGTTGAAATGAGATGGTCATTGTGGCCCTTTTCAACCCAGGCCATTCTATGATACTTTTCTTCCTATTAGCAGGTATAGTGCTGGTAACATCCCAGACACAGGGACATTACAGTGGCAAAAATAGCACTATAGCAGCTAATGGGAAGAAAATCCGCCCCCCCCTCCCCGTACTCTGCATGCCACGTTTACCATCCTCCAACCAAACCCAGCAGCAAAGCTGAGCATTTGCTCACCTCTTTCAAAGCAGAGAACCCAGCAGATACGTCACAGTTCAGCCAAAGTACAACAGAAGCAGCACTGAGTGGGTTTGGAGCAGTAGGAGTGAAGTCTGCCCACAGAAGCCACCCCACCCACTCCCAGTGACTACAAGCTGCAAGTCCAGCCCCTCCAACAGGTCTCAGGGCAAAAAATTGCACCTCCCCACAAACATCATTTTCAGGCTACTGTGGTCACTGAGTGAACACCGTCCCACCTCCCACCTTCCATTTTCCAGCAAGTACAAAGAATATTTACTGCTCAAACCCATAAAAAGAAAGACACGTCACTTCATCATTAGTTTGTGGATGGATAATTTTAATGTTCAGGATGTGTCATGGAAACCTGAAGAGGAACAGGAAGAACCTGCAATATGAACTGCCCTCACCACCATGGTAAGGCACATTGATGAGTCCAGCTTTAGT